>JAQOWM010000130.1:0-464936 GCA_029041755.1 Resseliella maxima | reverse complement strand
CGATATAGAAATCATAGCTGGACAGGAAAAATAACACATCAATCTACGTCTCCTCTTTTCGCTAGAATAGTAATTTGGAGAAAAAAATGTTAATTCAGAGCTTTGAATAAATTAATAAATTTAGACTGATCATCATCCGAACTCAGAGATCTCATAGTAGTTCATATATTCATTCCCTAAAAAGAAGTACATACAAAACCAATCCAGAATGTGATATATGAACGCATTGGCTATTTCGTTAGAGATATCTGTTATATAGAACTGTTTTCAGATGAGGAATCATTCAAACACATCTATTAATATTATATATACAAAGCGGGACGAATGGATTATTGTAATCCTAGAATAAAAGTTGTTCATTTTTATTCTAAGATTTATTGAGCATCATCCATTTGATCTATTTGATATTTTTCAAAATTCATATTACTTATAATTACTTACCCATCATGATAATTAAAGACTCGAAGAACAAGTCTAAGTTATTACATAATCTGCAAGTAAACTTGCATCATCTCTAGCTCGTTGTTCTAGCGTACTATGTGTAAAAGAATTTTTGATAAATTATTTTGAACATTACAATGTAACACATTTCGCTAAATAACTTACGTATTTAGAGATAGATCTTTCAAAATTTGCCTATTTATCAAAATTCAAAATTCATAATATTACAGAGATGTTTATTCTGATTTTGAACTAATATAAATAAGTAATAATGTATTCAAATCTTACTTTACTGTTTGTCTATCTTGATTATTCAAAAATTTACTTCTGTTGAATTTAATTTTTAAAGAAAATGAAATTATTGATTAGAATGGATGAGAAAAATAAATTTAAAATAAAAGAAGAAATACTTACAATTGACCTTGTTTCGCTGGCATAGACCTTCCAAATTGAACATAAAAAATGGTTAAAAGTTATTTAAATATTTTGTTTAATTGTGAAATTCAAAAAAATAGTGACTTACATGCCTTTGTTTACAAGTGCCAATAGGAAAACTTGTGGGTCTCTAAAATTTCATAAATTCAATTTAAGTATTGAATTAATTTAAAATTTTGTTAAAATTTCAAATTAAAAAATATTGTTAGTGATAACATACTTTGCACCATGTGTTGGCCTGTAAAAAGAAATATAAACATATTTTCAATTAACAAAGATGAAAGAAATTCTAAAGAAACGGGAACAGACAAAAGGGAGAAATATCTGTGTGTAGTGAAATATGAGATAATCGTTTGTGTTTATTTTTTCAATTCATTAAATACGTAGAAATCGCAAATACAATTCACGAAATTTTTTTTATGGCATATATAAATCATATTCCTAGCCCGGAATCTAAGTATGAATGTTCCAAATTGTGTCAATATAGTCTTTTGTCCCAAACAAAAATTAACAGTGAACAATTTTCAAGGTATTTTTATGAGTTTAAGTAAATTTAAGACTCAAATTTACGCGATAAATGTGTGACACGAAAACAGAACTCAGTATTTTGCCAATTTAAAACTGAAATTTTATGCAAACGTAGTATCAGTAACACATTTATTGCATGAATTTAAGGGTTTTAAATTGGTAAAAATGCTTACCATGTAAAAGCAACCAAAACGATCACAACGCTTAATAGGAGAATACGAGATGCTAACATCTTTTTTAAATAAAAGTTAACAAGGTAGATTGTACTGAGTTTTGTTCAGTGTCAACCTTGTATTTATAGTTATTTTTTTGTTTCTTGTTTGAAAATTATTATTGTCATAAATTTTTTCATACTAACTGAAAGATCTGCTGTATTTTTTCCAAAAAGTATAATTTCCTACTCAAATTTCGAAACTGTTTCATTTGCGTCATTGAAATAAATTTGTTTATCTTACTGTCTGGCGCCAGACGTAATTATAATTGAACTTTTGTTTAAGGAAATAAAACACGCTTTTTCTAGAATAAACTACTGAAAAATGACAACTCTACTTTTAATAAATGGTTCATTAATTATTAGGGTTTACAAACGTTTCGACAAATAACGCAAGCAACGTTTAAAAAACGTTTTTTTCTCCTCCATTTTATTTTGAAGATTAAAAGTAACGCAAAAATAACGGTATAAAACATTTTTTAATGTTTTTAAAACGGATTAGAAAAAAACGTTTTCTCATACCACACTGAAAAATAACGCGTTTTGTAACCCTATTAATTATGAAATTAATGGAATTATTAGCTATATACATTTATGGTATCAGTGCAAAGCTACCAAATAATTAATTTTATTCAAAGAATCATAGTCACCATTAGGCTTTATGCTCTAGTCATTTGCCATTGTGACCAGAGTCGGCAACGAACGGTCGTTCGTTCGTTCATAGCGTATATTTGAATTGACATCTGCTCGTTTGTTCGTTCATAAGAATCTAATATGCTCGTTCGTTTGTTCGTAGAACAATAAATGCTCGTAGCGTTTGTTCGTTGCTCGTAAGACGTTCGTTCGTTCGTTGATCGTAAAAAAATTATGCATTTTTCTTTTAACAAATATTCAATTTTCTATATGAGATTAATGAATTGTCTTCATGAATATTTCTTTTATTATATTTCCATCAATTTCATCAAATTATGAATGTAAAAAAGAAAATCATATCATACATAAGAACATTAAACAAACACTTGAACACTTGAATTAAAAAAAAAAAAAAAAATAATATTTACAGCACAGCGATCAAATTTATTGCCCGAAATTGTTCTTGATTTAGTATTGGCACGAAACAAATATTTGAATTTTTTGTAATTTTTCACGAAAACACATTTGTAAAAGTCAATTTCAATTTTATTACCTTTCCATAATTCATTCATAATTCAGTGAATTCACAAAATGTAGAAAATTTGTTTTAAGTGAATAATCATTATTTGAAATAAATAGAAAAAATTTTTCTCATCGAAAATTCTAAATAATATTCTAAACAGAATATTTTTTTTCACAAACGAATGAATTTAAGTCTTACGAGCAACGAACAAATGCTACGAACATTTGTAATTCTACGAACGAACGAACGCTCAAATTACATTCTTACGAACGAACGAGCAGATGTCAAATAAAAATCGCTACGAACGAACGAACTGTTCGTAATTTTTTGTTCGTTGACAACTCTGATTGTGACAAGTGTAAATTGCAAAAAATGTATGGTGTGTTAAATCGCATTCGGCACACAAAGCATTTTATACCCAATTATATCAAACGTGATATGGCTGCGGCGCTCATTGACCGCATTATGGATTATGAGAATGTAGTAACTTATGGCTAGGGTGCACATAGCACTCAAAATCAGCTCAACCGTGGTCTTATTGCTGATATCGATAAGATTAGATATATTTCCGAATTGAAGCGTAGTGAACATGTTACTGAATACCGTCAGCGTTTGAATGGTTTGACGCCTGAAAGTAGAGCAAAGCTTCAGTTGGCCGTCTTAATATTCAAGCAGTTGTCAAAAAAGGCTCCTAAATATCTGAATCACATGTGTATTCGAAACGGTGAAACGTCGCGCTATCCAGACAACCTTCGCGTTAATTTTAATCCACGTACCGCATTTGACACACGCGCATTCAGTTACTCTGCAATTAATTTTTGGAACAATTTACCAGTCGAAATTAGAAACAATGATTCGTTAGCTTCATTTAAAAATCATCTACGGCCCGTGCAATAATATAAAATTATAATCTAAACTTCGCTCACTCGGTGGCATGTCGTGCAATTTCTTTTTCAATTAGTTTTAAGCTATTTTTTTCTCTCTTCTATCCTTTCTCTTCTTTACACTTGATTTTTACTTTTTTTGTTATTTTTATTTTTTATTCATCATTGTTAACGTAATTTAACTTTAAGTAAAATTATTATTGTATTTCCCCTGACTCTCCAGAGGCAGGCCGGTTTTACCATGGTTTTTCGGACCCAATCTTGGTATTGAAGCTTCACTTTAATATCACCCCACCCCTGATTGTATTCTCTTTGCTAAAGTTGTATCATGGGCGGTATATGACAAAACAATAGCCAAAGCTTTGCCTATAATGAAAAAAAAAGCGTGAAAGCCGTTGAGGCGTTTAAAGTGCCCAATTTAATAGACTAAGAATTTTCGAATTGATCTACACTTATCTGTTTCATTTCATTTTATTCCATAGCTAAGCTAATTAATATAGAAGAGCAGACTAATACATGGGCATTTTGCATTTCATATGTATTGGTGGGATCATCTATTAACATGTTTCGACAAGTCCATAAAAAGGATATGGTTTTTCAGGTCAAGAATCGATCAGGCACTGATTCGTGCCCATTCCATTTCTATGTCAGCATAGATATTCTTTGCTGGCGTAGATAGAAAACAATGCGGAACGTATACAAAGTGGATTTTTAGCATGAAATTGGATTAGTGTGAGAGTTGAAAAAAAAAAAACAACTCACAACAGCAGCCATCTCAGCAGTTGTTGTTTTACGTACAATTAATTGGCAAAGAAAAAATAACAAAATAATTTTTCATGAAAAATGTTGATAATCAATTATGAAATACGGCTCAAAAGAGACAATTATTGGTTGGAAATAAGAAAATATTTAAAGTATTAATTACAATCAAACAAATTCGAAAAATTATATATTTTTTTTTTTTAATTTCAAACTCCAAGAAATCTAGAATTGTAAAATTGTAAACTAAATTTGCAAAGAATTGTAGAAGTAAGTCAATTTTACAATTTATTGTACAATTGTAATGCTTTGCAACACCTCCCTGATTTGACAGAAAAAAATGTGTGTAGACTTCATGTAAAAATAAAAATAAGCTTTTGCTAGCGACAGCCTCGATATTAGACGGCGCATGCAATTCTGAATTTAAACCATGTAGATCTCTTGATTCAAATAATCAAAAATACTTACTTTCATACTTACATATCGATGAACATTAAAAAGTGTGGAGACTATGGTGAATACAAAATAAGAACAAGAATTTTCAATATATTTACCATTATGTCGAATTTTAATTGGAATATTTTTTAATTCCATTAGATTGCAATGGATATTATCCCTCGTTTCAAAATTGTAAAGTCACTAATATGAGCTTTGAAACCTTTCAATTGTGGATTTCGATACAAAATTAATATGTATTTTATCGAATAGAAATGTAGAAGTACTTAAATCAATTTTGAAATATTGTAAATTCAGAAAATTTAAAGTCACATTCATTTGGGAAACGTAAACATTGTGATTTCGATTTACATTAGGAAAAAAATAAAGAATATTGGATTGTCATTAGGTTGATATTTGTAAATGCTTTCTTACAAATCTTTCATAATACTTAGTTTATATAACGGATTTGAAATGAGCTTAATTAGAGATTCATCACAAAATTTGTTAACATAATTTAAAATGCTACACTACCTTTTATAATAATATGTTTTTCGTTTATTTCTATTTCGTTCTTTAAACGACACAAGAAACAGAACAATAAAAAGACAACAAATAACTTTAACTTTTCAATTACCTTACAATTTGATGGAAAAAAGTTAATAATAATATTGTAAAATAGAATAAAAGAGATATATTTAACGCAAGTGGTTTATTAATGAAGTAAAGATCAATTGAAAAATATCAGATTATGCCTGATCTTAATATGTATTGATATATTTAGTAAATTTTACATATGAAAAAAATATATGATACATTATATCAATAGTGTGCGAATGAATGTCAGAGAATGGCTGAAAGAAAACCACATACGGACCAATCATCCTATGGCAAAAAGACCTAGAAAAAATGATAATCATATTTACTAAACCCTAACCAAAAAAATTACCCTCTAATTGTTTTTTCTATTTTTTTCAAATTAACATTATTGCACTATTGTTTGCCGCTAGTCCAGTCTGAAGTAATATAATTACCAAGCGGATAGTGTTCTTTAGAACGAAAATCAAAAACGCTAACAATAACACCAATAATAATGAAAGACAATTGAAAAAACTTGTTTAAATTGAAATTTCATAACTTCAGGTGAGTGAGTTTACTTTTGTGTTTATTTTTCAATAAAAGTCAATTTTTATTAATTTACGAAAATAACTGATAATATTGTCAAATTTAACGATTTTTTTTTTCTAAATTCAACAGATAAATCGATTAATCATGTCGAAAGTAATCACAAATTGGAATATTGATCTACTTAAAGATATATTTGAATATTTAACGCTCGAGGAGCTTATGAATGTGGCCGATGTAAGCGAACGATTTTCGGAAGTAGCTTGTTCAATTTTTAAACGTTCGATTGTTTCCGAAAATGGAAAAACTAGAGATATTTGCAGAGAGTATAGAATCCACTGATGCTGATTTTATTTTAAATCATTTCCCAAATTTACAACATTTACAAATATTCGATAACGACGATCAAGAAATCAAATCATGTACAGAAATATACAGAAATATTATAGTCTTGAATCCCAAAATTAAACTCCTCGAACTGTATCAAACTCAAATTGACATAGAAATGTTTCGAAATATAAAAGCCAGCCTACAAAATCTTTTATATCTTAAGATCGATAGTTTCTTAAGAATTTCTTAAGAATTTCGATGGTCAGAAGGTATATTTGAAAAATTTAAAACATTTGGATGGGAAATGGGAAACACCCATGATTCCGTTTTCGTTTGATCGATTGTAAGTGTTGGGTATGTCATTGGATAATCATCCCGAAAATTGCTATTGGTCATTGTTCGAGGAAAATCCATCAATAATAAAATTGAAATTACGTATAAATAACAAACATACACTACTAAAATCATTCATGCATGATCAAAGTAAATTGGAAAAATGTTTACCATTTTTAGATGAAATTCATGTTAACATTGATAATTGTGTTTCAATTGATAAGGTACTTATGATTATGAAAATACATTTGAAAATTTAATGACAATAAAATTCTTTGTTATGGATCCATCCGAGCATAATGATATAGAAAACCGTTTGAAATATGAATGGTCTTCATCATACGAATCAAATCAAGTCACTTTAAAACGTCGACTAAATTTTTTTTTTAATAATGTTAACGATTTAAATATGCAATTGGTCGCTCCTTTACCGCAAAAGAAAATTAAAAAAAAAAGCTTTTAAAAGCATTGACCTTATTATAATCTAAATCATCCTCAAATCCAATAAAAAAACAAAGTAAATGTTTTTATTAAAGTTTTCAAGATAAACAAACAATAGAATTTTGACCTTCGAACAGCTTACTTATATATTCAACAAAATACATAGCTGTATATAATAGAACACGTGTTTATGATTAAAAAACGCGAAAATAAATATCCATTCACGAACATCGAACTCATGTTCATATTTTTTGTTTTGGAAATATTATTATGTACGAATACTTAGAATACATTTCTTGAAAGCAGAATTAAGTGGAAAAGTGATTGTTATTTTTTTTTAAAAACATCGCTGTCAACATAGATAAATCATTTTCAAGCCACTGATTTTATTATTATAATGAAGCATCCAATTAAAAGACAATCAACATTGTTTTTGATAAAGTCCAGCAGATAAGTAAACAATGAGTTGAATTTTAAACGTCAATAAATGACAATCAAAATATACAGATATATATAATGAAACGCGTGTTTCTAAATACAAAACTGAGGGCAAAACCGTAATATAAACTGATTTGATGCACGCGCGTATTATTATGTCCATTTGGATTTTTATTTGTACTAAGAATAGTCTCGTAAACATAGCAGCAACAGTAATATGTCCATGTGCAACCAGAAAAATGACTCATTGAGCAATAAATGCGTTATATACTTTATGTAAATATTAATTTACATGTAATAGCATTGGTGAAAATATGCCGTCATCGTCTGGTTTGCTTGCATTTATTGGTTGAGTTGGAGAAATTTCTTTTAGTTTATCATTTAGATTGATAGGAAATGGTTGATTTTTTTGATTATGAAAAGTGAAAATAAACATTTTTAAAATGAATTTAATGAAATTTCAAATTGAAAATCGATTAAAAGTCGAAAATTGGAAACTAACAACGTTACAAAAATACTTTGAATATCTCTAGAAAGAAATTATCAAGTTTAATTAAGCTTATAATTTAAAAATATTTCGTGAAAAAAGAAATAATTGTAAAAACATTATTTGAATGGAATAAATCCATTGGATTGAACTAATTACAAAAAAAAAAATGCCATTAGCTTGTGAAGTTGAATTCGAGAACAGTTTAAATAGAACTGCATATGCGGGTCGTCTTTTACGTGGTATCATACGGTTTAGGTTGACCGATGAAACAAATGTACATCGCATTTTTTTAGATTTTAATGGAGAAGGAGTTGCAAAGTTGAATGATTCGTATAAAAGGCGTTACAGTAGTCATGAAACCTACTTACATGGAAGGATTTATTTGGTGAATGGTATTTAAATAGCTTTATATATATAAATATAATAGAAGAAATACGTATCTATATTAAAATTAAATTTCCAGATACTGTACGATTAACAGTTGGACTCCATGAATGTTCATTTGAAATTATGCTGCCTGCTCATCTCCCAAACACATTTGAAGGCATAACTGGTCACATAAGATATATGATGCAACTCACATTTGATTTTTCAATATGGCCAAAAAAATCGATTAAAATACCATTCACTGTGATACGGTTATTCGATCTAAATGATTACTCAGCATTACGGGTAAATAATATTCAATAAAGAAAATTTTTCAATTTCGAATTTAAATTATTTATAAATTGTAAATATTTGATTAGAATCCAGTTTATGATTCTGAAGAAAAAATTTCAATGTGTTATTTGGCATTTTGTTGTATTACAAAACCATTAACGATCTCAGCTCTTCTACCAAAACGTGGATATACACCAGGTGAAAATATTGAAATTGTAATCAAATACAATAGTCCAATTGAGAATGGAATAATCGAATTTGACATCAAATTGATCAAAGTAATTTGGATTTTATTGAAATGTGAAAAATGTAAATGTTGACGATATTTGATTTTTTTTTTTTTTTTCTTCAACAGGAAGTCAATTATTTTATGAAAGAAAATTCATGTGGGGGCAGAAGCAAACAAACAAATGAAAATTATTGCATATGGAATGAAATGGTACATCATTCACAAGCAGATTCAAATGGTACAATTTGGACTGGATTTCGAATTCCAGCTATTGCACCTTCCGACAATTCAAGTCAAATTATTCAAGTTTCATATTTCATTCGTGTAAGTATTTTGCTTTAATTTTGTTAACTATTTTGAAACAAGTTGAAAAATTAACTTTTTTTTGCATGCTTTTAATTTCTAAATGTTAAAGATTATTTTATTTTTCATTCAATTAGATAATTGGTATTACTTCCTCTTGTTATGGCCGACCTAAAATTAATCTCCCTATTGTAATTGGAACAACTCCTATAAATGAAGCTATTTCCGTACAAAACACATCAAACACTTTGCCTTCTTATGCAAATTATCCAAGGGCACAATTTAACAATAGTAATCCCATATCACGGTCGTATTCAAACATTCCAAATTCACAGATCACGTACAGGGTACCTAGTGATCAAAGTACAGTAAATGCATCAAATAACTGTGATGGTAAAATGATTTGAAATTCATGTGTGATTTCGTTAATTTTCATTTTATATTTTCTTAAAGATCCACCAACTTACAAAGAGGCTATAGAAATGGCGGCTTCATCGGGAATTCCCTTTAAACTACCAACTTCATTGGATTAATTTTGGTTTTAATTTTTTTTCAACGAACATTTTTATTATTTATTGAATTATTGTCATTTATAATAAAAGTAAATTTAACAATTCATTTAAAAGCGAAATATATTTTACCAAAGAAATGTTCATCATTTCGAATTTGAAAAATAGTCTTTTAACATTAATAATTCATCTACATAGTTGTTGCTTTATAATAATGTTCCCGTATATACTACAATACAATTAAACTTACACAGCACTGCGGTTCTCGTTGCGTCCAATATGACACATGGAAGTGGAAACTAACAATCGATTTACGGCTGAGTAGTACCCAATGAGTACTACTTATTCCAATTGATTTGTTCGATAACACAATTTTTCATTTTCTTTATTCATTTCCAAAACCTCGTTATAAATTTCTTTAAATTCATTTTTATAATATGCAGTTTTCTGTTGGATCTCAGATGTTCTGTTTTTTCCTTCTTTTATTTTTTCTTTCAACACTTTCAGAATCCAGCTATTATAAGAAAAAATCTGATCATTCAAACGTGTTGCTAAAGGCAAGAGTTTTCGCTTTTCAACTTGAACACCCACAGATAGTGCTGAACATTCTTTTCCCAAAGCTGTGATATATACAAAAAAAAAAAAAAAAAAAAAAAAAAATGGAAAACGTAAATCCATGTAAATTCAAATATTTATAATAAAATTATTTTATATTGTTTACCGGAACTCGAAGATGCTGATTGCTTTTTTTCGTAAATGACATCAGAAATTAAGTGATAGGATCCAGCGATATATCTTATTTTGTTCACCGATTGAGATATTACATGTTCATTTTTATTAATGCTTTTCATCACAGCAGGTGTTACAGTTACTATATCGAATCTATCGATTAAAGCATCATTATTACATTCTCTGCTGTATTTATCGTAAGTATTCTTCAAAGTATCGTAAATGTCGCAGACACTAAATTCCACCTATTTTGATACAAGAAAAATGTATTTATATAACTTAAGCAATTAAGTCGCGTATAAAACCATTTTCGGACAATTTTTTAAATTATCATTTTAAACTAGATTTCGTCTAAATGATATAAAAATCGAAATATAATTTAAAATTACTGTTATTTTTCATCAAAATAAATATTTTCTATCTAAATAGGTAAAATTTTACTTACTCCACACAAGAGAATAAAAAAATGTAGCAAAATTTGAATGAAAAAATTCATTTTGATAATAATAGAAAATTATCGACTAATATTCAAGAATTGAAACTTACATTTTTGTACAGCTAATACGGACGGCTATTTATATCGTTGTTTTTAGAACAGAAATTCTTATACAAAATTTCCAGACGTTACACTTAGATGTTATTATTCAGATAAATAATATTGTCGAAATAACATTAGCCGCTGACATGATGTTATAAATAAACGAAGAAGAATCAATATATAAGCGACACACGAAGGAAGAAGCACATAGCAACAAATTAAGTGGTGCGCTCATATAAAAAGAATCGATGAATATAAATGATCGAAGTAAGCGGCGCGCTCCACTTGGTTCGTTGGTATGTGCTTCTTCTTTCGTGTGTCATATATGTATTGATTCTTCTTTCTTCTGCATTTATACAACATCGTGTCAGCGGCTAACGTTATTTCGACAATATTATTTAGCTGGCTAATGATAGCTCAGTGAGACGTCTGCGAAATTCTTATATAAATTTATATATGTCGGGCTGAGAGTAAAAACGGTTATAGTGATCTTACCTCCTGCTCACTCTCACAGATATATCCATAAGCGTGAGCAGGAGGTAAGCTCACTTTAACCGTTTTTACTCTCAGCCCGACATATGTTAAATGAACTAATCACATTTTTTCGCAAATATATTTGTTTTTTTTACTTTTACTTTTACTTTACATTTTCATTCCATCAAATGAGACATTTGCACTTTAAAACAGTTTATATAGAAACAGAAACCGATTAAATGTGTTTTCATCGACAAATATCAGCATAACGAAGCTAACCTTATAAAACAAGCGTAGGTTTGATCAAATAAGCGTCAATATACGTATCTCGAAACGTGTCGGTAACACTAGGGGTTTGGATGTGATTCAAATAGATGCGAATATGTAAATAATCTGCCAATTTTTTTGCACATATATTCGCATATGGTGGAGAAAATTGCAAATGGCGGCCGAATATATTCGCAGAATATTCGCAAAAAATGAAGCAATTTGCAAAAATCATGAGTCATTTGCAAAACTTGATACTTCTGTATGAGAATATTGAATCGAGCCGCCATATTGAATCGAATTTTTATTGGAAATGTAAACCGAATATTATATTGAGCAATACGAATTGTGAACGAAACACAAAAGAACGTCTAAACTGTATTGACAGCTACACACTATGTTTTAATAAAGACAATCACTCTATCCGTTGTTCTCAAACATAACACACGTTATTGACTTTATTTGTTCTTAATAAGATTGAGCAATTCCACAGGATTTTATATTTACAGTATCAATTAACTTCTTTTAGGTTATGGGCCCTCCGTAGCTCTTTTTTTATTAAAAGTAAAGTTCAATTAATGTATAATCAAATCAGTGTGAATTTTTTTTTCTAAATATAAAAATTTCACCACATGTTGAAAATCGGCGATCCAACAAGCAAATCAGAGAAAGTGAACGAGAGCAGTGCAAGTGTCGACGAAAAAGAGTCAAGTGACGATTCATCAGAAGAATCCATTGTAAATTCGTACAAAATGACCACGCAAATTCCGTTCAGTCGTCTCAAAGGTCGTGAAAATTACTCAGAATGGAAAGTTGGTGCCAAAGCACACATGATTATAAAAGGTTATTGGAAATTTTGCACAACAAAGATAGATGTCGAAAAAGCATCGGAGAAAGAAAAAGAAAAGGATCAAAGAGCAGTTGGTGAATTAACGTTATTGCTTGAACCGTGCAATTACACGCATGTTGAATCAGCCGAAACTGCGTATGATGTTTGGAAAAATATAGCATCAGCGTTTGATGATACGGGTGCAGGTCGAAAATTGGCATTACTGCAACAATTTGTATCGCTCAAACAAAAAGAATGCAGCTCAATGGAAGAATATGTGAATAAAATGAGTGCATTATGGTCGAAAGTAAAAACGCATTTTAAAATCGACGAAGAAGTAGCAGGTTTTTTGATGTTAGTAGGATTACCTACAGAATATAAGCCGATGATTTTGGCGGTAGAGAATTCCGGAACAAAAATCACAGTTGATTACGTGAAAAATTTACTGTTACAAGGGCTCTCGTTGGACAACGAAACAAACGAATCGATTGAATCAGCACTTATTGCAAGAAACAAATTTAAGAATAATAGCAAAAGTAAAAACAATAGAAAGTGTTTCGGATGTGGTTCAATGCAACATTTTGTGAAAAATTGCAGCGTGGCGAAAGAAAAAAAGAAAGAGAAAAATGGAAACGGTAAAAATGAAAAAATGCTATATTCATCGTTCATGGTACAGTCAACTGAATTGCCGTCGGACTGGTACATTGATAGTGGTTGTACAGCGCACATGTCTAAAGACAAATCGATTATAATGAACAAAATGGAACCAACTCAAAAGGAGGTTATTGTCTAGGGGAATTGATCTATTCGCAAATAACCTCATTCGCTTATAATGGATTCAAAATTTTATTTATATGAACCATTCGCAAAATATTCGCATAATTTGTTAAAATTCAATTCAGTATGGCAGCCTAATATTCTCATACAGAAGTATCAAGTGTTGCAAATGATTCATGGTTTTTGCAAATATCTTCGTTTTTTGCGAATATTCTGCGAATATATTCGTCCGCCATTTGCGATTTTCTCCGCCATATACGAATATATCTGCAAAAAAATTCGCAGATTATTTACATATTTGCATCTATTTGAATGACATCCAAACCCCTAGGTTATTGTTGCTAACAAAGAAAAAATAAAAATCGATTGTGTCGGAACAGTTAAACAATGTGTGCTAAATAACGGTGAATCAAGAAACATTAAAATAGATAAAGTTCATTTTGTGCCGAACATTTGTGCAAATTTATTGTCAGTCAGCCAAATGGTTAAAAAAAATTATGCAGTTTTATTCACAAAGAACGGTTGTGAGATATATGATAGCGATTGGAGTGTGATAGCAACAGCAAGTTTAGTGAACGACTTGTTTAAATTGGATGTTATTCATGATGTACAATCATTTATCGTGAGAGAGCCGAATGTGACAATAAAACCAAAAGAAAATTTAATTTTGTGGCATCGTCGATTCGGTCACGCAAGTTTTGATTATATGAAATTTTTGAAAGATAAATTGAATGATTTTTCAATACCAAAGAACAGTATTTGCGACACGTGTATAAGGGGCAAGCAAACGCGTATCCCGTTCAACAACAAAGGGAATCGTGCAAAACAGTTACTCGAGATAATACACAGTGATGTCAGCGGTCCGATACCAGCAAAATCGTTCAGTGGTTGTCGTTTCTTCGTTACATTAATTTATCGACGATTTTTCAAGAAAAGTTTTCATTTATATAATCAGAAATAAAAGTGACGTTTATGATTGTTTCGTTAAATTTAAACAAATGGCAGAAACACAAACAGAGAAGAAAATAAAAATTTTTCGAACGGATAACGGTACAGAATTTTGTAATCAACGAATGGATAAATTAATGGAAAACAATGGAATTGTTCATCAAAGAACGGCAGCATACAGTCCACAGCAGAATGGTTTAGCGGAGCGAATGAACCGGACAATAATGGAAAAAGTTCGCTGTTTATTGATTGATTCTGGTTTGCCTGATGTTTTTTGGGCTGAGGCAGCGACGACTGCATCGTATTTAATCAATCGAATTCCATGCAAAGGAACGGGTGATAAATCACCGGAAGAAATTTGGACGAATAGAAAGCCAGATTTGTCAATGCTTAAAATTTTTGGTTGTAGAGCATTCGCACAAGTGCCAAAAGAAAAACGTGGAAAATTGAACGACAAATCAATTGAATGCATTTTTATTGGGTATGCAACAGAAGCCAAAGCATACAAATTATACAACGAAAAAACAAAAAAGGTGGTAATAAGCAGAGACGTTGTATTTGTGGAATTAAATAATTCCGAAAAGGTAAAACATTTTGAAATAAATAAGAATAATCAATTTTGTTTGGAATATTTCGACAAGGATGAAATTTGTGAATCAGAGGAGGGAGATTCGATAGTAGATTTGCAAAATCAGTCGATGGTTGATCCACAAATTGGTGATCAGCCGGTTATTGAAGATGAATTGAATGATTTACCAAATGAAAGTGAATTGTCTATAAATGGCGACAATTCAGAAATTGATGCAACTCTAATTCAACAAAACGTAGCGGTTGATGCATCACTGGACGAAGATCATTTCAGTTCAGCGAATGAAAGCAAATGGGAGCCTAATAATACTATTGAAAACCGCATGTTGATTGAAAACATCGGTACGCGACCAAAATCAAGTAGAAATTTGGGAAAACCAAAACCGAATTACAATGTTTTTGCGTTTGCATTCAATGTAAGTGATCCATCAACGTATAGGCAAGCAACATCGAGTGATGAAGCTGATTCATGGAAAAATGCCATGAAAGAAGAATTTAATTCATTAATCAAGAATCGCACGTGGAATTTAGTTGAATTGCCAAAAGGTAAATCACCAATCAAATGCAAATGGGTATTTAAAACAAAGAAAAATACACATGGCGATGTCATTCGACATAAAGCAAGACTAGTAGCAAAAGGTTATACGCAAATTGAAGGAGTCGACTATCATGAAACGTTCTCACCTGTCGTGCGTTTCACTACAATCCGTTTCTTGTTGGCAGTGGCAGCTAAATTCGATTTAAATATCCGTCAACTTGATGTAGTGACAGCGTTTCTTCACGGCAAACTTGAAGAAGAAATATATATGACACAGCCAGAGGGGTTCAGCGATGGAACCAATCGATATTGTAAACTGGTAAAATCGATTTATGGACTCAAACAATCGAGTCATGTTTGGAACACCGAATTGAACGATAAATTGTTGAGTTTTGGACTAAAACGTTCGTCAATCGATCAATGCGTATATTATTTCATCGATGGAGAACGAATTCTCATCGTAGCCATCTATGTTGATGACATTCTTATATTCAGCAATGACAGTAGATTGGAAAATAGTTTAACACAGCAGCTATTTAAACATTTTAAAATGAAGGACATGGGAGAGGTTTCTTCAGTGCTTGGAATACGTATTACACGCAATAGAAAAACAGGTACGGTGACTTTCGATCAAACACAATACATAAAAGATATTTTGTCTCGTTTCAACATGAGTGACTGTAAGCCAACAAGTACACCCATGGATGTGGGTCAAAAGTTATCAGCAAAGATGTGTCCAAGTACTAAGGCTGAGGAGGAGGAGATGAAGAATGTGCCATATCGACAATTGGTTGGCGCATTGCAATTTTGCGCTCAAATTTCAAGACCGGACATTTGCTACGCTATAAATGTCTTGAGTCGTTACAATTGCAATCCAGGCAAAATACATTGGATTGCAGCAAAACGTGTTTTGCGCTATTTAAAAGGCACGCTAAACAAAAGCATCACATACAGTAAATCACCGAAACAAATTCAAGGTTTTTGTGATGCAGATTGGGCAAGCGATGAAGACGAACGTCGATCAACTACTGGTTATTTGTTCACCATGCAAAATGGAGCTATTTCATGGTGTACAAAACGACAAAAAACGATCGCAATTTCTACGACTGAAGCTG
Source organism: Resseliella maxima (assembly GCA_029041755.1). Taxonomy (NCBI): domain Eukaryota; kingdom Metazoa; phylum Arthropoda; class Insecta; order Diptera; family Cecidomyiidae; genus Resseliella; species Resseliella maxima. Next base: position 448,426 of record JAQOWM010000130.1, on the reverse strand, counting down.
AATTTATGTCTATGACTGCCGCAATACAAGAATCTATTTGGTTGAAGGGGCTTGAAATGGAGATTTTCACAAATGCACCAAAATCAACTGATCTATATTGTGACAATCAAGGTGCAATCAAGTTTGCAACAAACAACACATACTCAGCACGAACAAAACATGTCGACGTCAAATTAAAATTCACACACGAAAAGGTGAAGACAAAAGAAATTAACTTAATTTATTTACCGACAAATGAAATGCCAGCAGACATTTTAACTAAGCCAACAACAGGTCGTAAAATTGAAATGTTTTCAAAAATTATTGGATGTAATTAAAATTATTAATTGTATAATTTTTGATTGATTTATGTTAGAATTTAATTGTATAAATTAGGAAAGAAAACAAATTCAATTTGGGAGAGTATTGGAAATGTAAACCGAATATTATATTGAGCAATACGAATTGTGAACGAAACACAAAAGAACGTCTAAACTGTATTGACAGCTACACACTATGTTTTAATAAAGACAATCACTCTATCCGTTGTTCTCAAACATAACACACGTTATTGACTTTATTTGTTCTTAATAAGATTGAGCAATTCCACAGGATTTTATATTTACAGTATCAATTAACTTCTTTTAATTTTAACAATTTATGTGAATATTTTGCGAATGATTCATATAAATAAAATTTTGAATCCATTATAAGCGAATGAGGTTATTTGCGAATAGATAAATTCCCCTAGCGGTAACATGTTAGTACCTAGTAACAATTGACACAATATAAGCTTTTTTTGAATGCATTTAAACCAATGGATATACCATTGCACTTCTTCTGACTTGGTTAATATCGCAAACAGTAATGGCTTCGAAAAAACTATGAAAATTTTTCAACAAGCGAAAAAAATTCAAGAAAATAAAATATTTGTACATGTTTTAAACATGTAATAGGATGAAAAATGCAAATTAAAAACAAATTCAGACCAATAACCCCGTTCGATAACTTGCCTGAGAACGGTGTCGCTTGGACTGATGGTTTTCCATACATTCGGTTTTGCTATTTTTTAGGCAACCTGAGCAGCTTAGTTGGCTAGCGTCAGTTGCCTAATGGTCTGAGCTGCTCAGGTTACCTAAAAAATAGCAAAACCGAATGTATGTGTTTTTCAAAATCACAAAAGACGTTGTATGTCATTTACCTTGTGAAATGAAGTAAATGGAAAGGAAAGTGACCAGAAAGAACATTCAAGCACAAAAAACTCTATGAATGCAAAACTGTTCTTAGTTTAAAAGATTTACGAATCGTGGACAAAAATTTACCGTTTAATTCGTGTTTTTTTTTGCGATCCCCAACATATCGCGAACCATTCAAACTAGAATTAAGTAAATATTTGTTGAAATTGTCAAACTTTTTCAATTTTATATCAAAGTTTCATTTTCGATTGGTTAGAAGATTCATTTGAACTTTTGCTGAAGAGGACATTTTTTCTTGTTTTTTTTTTTTGTGCATTTTTTCGCTCAACTTCACTTTTATTCTGATTGAAATTTACTATTTACTGTTGCTTAAAAAAAAGGTCATTCGTCATTAAATACTACACGTGTGTTAACTGAATCATTTCAAACAACACGCAAAGTTATTTGCTGGTAAATTTTTAACGACATTTTTTTAAAAGAAATAGGTCGAACGAACATTTCATTTGCACATAATAAGTTTGTATTATATTATATGAACAGTTGCAAGGAAAAATGTTATGTAGAAAAGTTCCGTGGAAAAATGTTATTATTGAATGTATTTTTTTGTTGTTTTTTGTATGTTGAATACACTGAATAATAACATTTTTCCACGGGACTTTTCTACATAACATTTTTCCTCGCAACTGTTCATATTAACTCTATCATGAACAGTATGCAGTGAAAATGCACCCACGTGATCCACAATTTATAATAACAAATAATAATAACTTATTTCGCAGTTGATAGATTTACTTCATTTTTATTAATTAGATTAGATTATAGAATTGATCAAATGTAACTGAAATTTCTTTGATTTATGGTAGAAAATCAATGAACACAATTAAAAAAAAATATTTATTAATTGATTGAGTATATATTTCAACCTATATATGGATAAATCATATTATTCTCATGTATTTCCATATGTTCAACATGATTTGCAATAATTGATGATGTTTTTTGTCGAGATTTAAAACGTTTAAATCTCTTGATTATTCGTTGGAATGCATGTCGTCGTCGTTCAGAAACTTTGATATAATTGCTATATGGACGAATGGTTAGGAAATAGAATATTTCAATAATGGAAAAAATACTAAAACCCATGAATAAACCAAGCAAACCACCGGTATTAGCTGTAAATACAATGAAATCGATGAAAACTAATGTAATTTAGCAAATTAATAAAAAATAATACATAAAAATTCCGTGAAACCGATGAGTTCATCCTTTTTTTGACTTCGAAAAAAGTTATTTTTATAGAAAATATGGGCCACAGACACATTTGGACCTGCAACAAAAAAAAAAAAATCTCTTTTATCGATAAAATATAATTATAAAATACACATTTCAATTTGACCGAGAAGATTTCTGTTTCCTTTCACTAGTAGCGGTGCATTTACTAGCAATGGAGCCATTGATATTTCAGCATCATAAGACACTTCAAAACATCCCGGCAAACAATTGCATATGAATGAAACATTTTTCTGCTCTTGGATCTGATTTGTTACATGTTTAACGCAAGCATCATTTAAACGACCACAAATAGTAATGTTGTCTTCAAATCTTGGCATATAGTACAGAATGCATTTGCAAAAAAATAAGTAGATTTTTGCATTGCACTCCATATTACAATTGCCTCGTGAATAAATTCTAAAAAAAAAGTTAAAAATATATGAAAAATATTGGTAAAATTTCGATTTCAATTCTTGTAAATCCAACACAATAATACGAAATATCATACCGATAAAAGGACAAATTATTTTCTTCTTCAAACAAGCATTGCCGAACATTAACCGGTAATTTACGAATGGCGTTTGTTGCTTCAGAGAATGTCGGAGTGATAACAACACGAGATTCATATCCACTGGAAATGGATGTGCCATAATGTGATATCATTGGTGCTTCATTTGGACTATGCAACAAAATCTTAAAACCATAGCTATTGGTCGATGAACAATAATATTCACTAATGCCAGCATCTAATACAACTGTCAGCCCTAAATTTGTACCAGTTCCGACTATTGGTCGCGGATATCCACTTTTATTATTTTTCAATTCATTGGATGAAAATCCCTTTTCTGGTGTCCAATTATTTGCAGTCACATCAAGAAATTCACTAATATTGAACTCTTGCACATTGCTTCATATTTATGATACAAAAAAGGATTGAGAAAAATTAACAAATTAACATCAAATGGTTTATTTTGAATTCTAAATCAAAGAGACTTATGAAAAATTGCCGACTTGTAAATGGATTTTGCGATGAATTTCTTATTTACTCCATTGAATGTACAGCAAAGACCTTCGTCTGTTAAAACGGTTAAAAATACATCGGTACAATTGACTTCGAATCCACCATAAATGCATATTTTCAACATATCATCGCACGATTGGCTCACTTCTATCAATAATTTTCGAAATGCATCCCATTTACCATCTTGTGAATTGGTAACATTCTCATCAACTGCATGCGTGCACAGACTTTGAATCATTGAATAATCTTCGCTATGTGTTGGTATTTTTTCAACAACACTTTTAACAGCTTGATTCATATTGCATATTGTAACAGCTAATTAAATTTCAAATTATATATTATTGAATGATTAAAAAAAAAAAACATGGTTTAAAATCGGAATTTAATATGAAATTTTAAATTATTATTCATTTTCATGTAAAATCAGTCCAAGGAAACAGATCCATCTTAAAATTAATTCATGTGTGATTGATATCTTAATTACCTGGAAATGGTAGCTGTCTAATATCTGTGGACATTGAATTAAGCGATATAATCATTGGTGTTGCTGAATATTTGTACCAAACATTTGAAATAAAATACATGGACAAAAAGAATACTCCGAAAAACATAAAACCAAAAAATATGCTGTAAAACATTTTAAAATCTGGAATAATTAATTTTCTTCATATATATATAATATCAATTGATAATGATTTACCGTTCGAAAAATGTTATTGTATTATCTCCCATGTATTTTAAACCGTGAAGTGTTGTTGATAATAGAAATTGCCTAAAATTTTCTCGACAAGTGTCTCTACAGGTTGGTGTATCGCTATTAATTCTTTTCAAGTTCCAAGGTCGCTTTCTCTGCCTAATTACACTGACTTGATCTCGTGGACTTGGATTAAACATTTTGACATGTTTCGTTCCTCGAAATCCAAAAGAATTGAATTCGTGCACATTCCAAACGCTCTTTATATAAACGCAGAATGTCAATTAATTCAGAATCTACAACACTAAATAATTACAAATGAAATTAATTGTACTTATTGTCAAGGCACCTGTGAACCATAATTGTATGGTTGATTTAACCTATTCCACATTGCCCGAGTGTATTTTACAATATTCCGTTTGGAAAATGATGGAATTGCATGCGAAATTTTAAAACTAAAAATGAAAAACTATAGTTTAATATAATTGAAAAAAAAAGCCAAAAATACACAACAATATATGACAATTTTCGGGTGTAAATTTTTTTTCAAATTTCCAAAAATGTATCGATTTTTTTCCCGAAAATCCTTTTACAGAAATGAATACTTAAATATCTCTCGATGAAGTCTTTTATGGAAACTAAATTCATCAAATTGAATTCATGGAAAATTTTAACTAACGATACCCTTTCGAGTTAAATGATTTGTAGTATGATTAATGATCAAAGATATTCGAAACAATCCTTTTGACACATTAAATCCATCTTTTAATTATCTACAAAAAATCCGGTCAATTCAACGATGACATAGTGTGTGTCACACAGACTATTTTCAAAAAATAATGACAAATGACATTTTTTTTCCTTTTTTTTTTGAAATGAAAAAAATCCTTCAAAATGGATTTAAAGAAAAATAATGTGTAGAACACAACTACAGCTTTCTTAATAAAAAAAAAAAACCATGAACTCATAACAATAGCGCTTCAATTTCATTGTAAAACCGAAGAAAAGTAATGTTTTTTTCTTTTTCATTTAATAAATACAACGGAACGCCATTTTTCCGGAATGATACTGATATTTTCAGCCCTGAATTTTCAATTATGTGAATGTTTCATTGTATTTCATACACTTGACAACAAAGCTTTGCATTTTTTCCCTCACAATCAAATAAGTAGTTGTAGGTCAATTCAAAAGTTGGTACAAAGTTGGATTGTGATTTAAATCATTGGATAAAATTAAATAAATCAAAAATTAAATTCAAATATTTGTTTATTTTTCATTCAAATTTATCAAAGTTAAGGCTAAAATCTTTTAAATTTCGTAATATATATCACTGCTGTGACGAAAAAAAATTCGGCATTTTTCAATAGTAAATAAAGTATATTTCTTGGAATATTGTTAATATTTGCATGTCAATTGTGTTGCATGTTATTTATTGACACATTCAATAGTAAAATAATTCAATAAATCAAGAGAAAAAACGTCGAGATTTTATTTTGTTGAACAATTATTTTATTAATAAAATTTATAAAATTTCACCATTTTCAATATGAATACCTAGTTCGTTTGTATCATTGTTCGTACATTTTTCATAATTGTTGATAATTTCATAACATTTCTTTGGTCCATTAATTGTGTACTTAAGTTGAAAATGTTTCTCATTAATAAATGAATAATTGGCTTCATAAAGATCTTGAATGCATAAATGTGTACCACATCCAATTACTTGATTTATTGCAATTGCTTCCATTGACTGATTATTATGCAGTGTATCAATGTTCAGCGTATAAAATAATCGATCATCATAAAAATATTTGGTTATTGTTGATGTTGTATTATCGTAATAATATTTGTATTTTTGTTTTGCTTCAATTCCATTCATTGGGCTGCCATTTTCATTTTCACTATTAATTATCACTTTTTCCGAATAAATTAACCAATTTGAATCCGTTTCAATTGGTGTAAATGCAGCAAAACCACTAGCACGTATACACTCAGCTCCTGAGCATTGCCAATGCTTCAGTGGTGTTAATGTTTCACGTGTTATTCTCCAAATGCCTGGTAACGAATCAAAAATTTGCTTTGCACTTGTCATTTTCACTCTCATTGTAAAACTAAATCATAAGATTGATGTAATCGATTGAGATGACTGTTATTTCATTGCTCTTATCACAAAACTACAATGATTCAAGTTCACATTGTTTTGATATTATTTTTCATTCTAGCGCAATGAAATGTCAATGTCAAACGTCATTTTTAGTTAAACGTCAATTTTGACTTAACGTCAAATTACTGATTTTGCTATAAATATCAAATACAAACCGTTGAAAAAAAAAAATCAAAACAACTTTTTTGAATTGTGCTGTACAGTTTGTTTTTTTTCGTTTTTTTTTTTTTTATTTGAATTTCTTTTTATTAGCAATACATCAATATCAAATGTAATAGATTTAATGTTAGTAATAACCGTATTTAGTAAAGATACAAAATGATTTTTTTTTTTTCAATATTACATTTTTTTTTTAAGTTATGTTTGTTTTTTTTTTTTTCATTATAATTTTTTGGTCTAATCACGAATACATCATCATAACTCGTATGTTTCTTCTTTTTAGTCGTTTTATTTTGTTTTTTAAAAGAAAAATATGTGAGCAAATGTGAATGAATTCACGATGATGATGAAGAAGAAAAAAAAAAACAAAAGATTTCGTTCCTATTCAAATATCAATCAATACAGTCAGCAGTCAGTACTCATCACTCTCTGAACTTGTATAAATGAATGTGTTTGCACGGTGTCAAATAAATACCCGTACGTATGTGTTTTTCTTTTCTATTCTACTTTTTCTTCAATAGAATTTTTTTTGTGTTTTGTTTTCAATAGGAGGCACATTTTAACTAAACATTAACATTGATTTTTTTTTTTCTCTCTTTAGGATGTATTTGTTGGTTATGCATTATTTGCAATAAAAAAGATGTAAAACAGTGTGTAGTAAATTCGCGCACACATGTGAAATCGAATGAATTGTGCAAAATGGAACATTGTAAAATCAATCAAAAACATTTATCGAATCCCGTTCGTGTGTGTATTTGTATGTGAGTCTGTATATATTTATATAATATTTTTTTTTTATATTTTTAGCTCGTAGAAAAAACGGCATTTTTTTTTTGTTTCGTTTCGTTTAGTTTTTTTTTTTTTCTTCAAATAACGCATACATAGACTTTTGTTTTGATTAAATTAACTCATTCATAATTTTTTTCACAAATATTGGCATATATCTTAAGTTAATAAAGTTTTTAATGCAGGAAACAGAAAAAACAAAATAATACAAAAATAAACGATGCACGATATCAAAATCCGGAAAACATTCAAAATGTATGTATATATATGTGTGTGTTTATGTGAAAACAGAACTGATTCTCATATCGTCTTAATGCGTCTCTTTCAATATAATTTATTTATTTCATTTTCATGCGTCGTATCGAATTTTTGCCTCTCAAAGAGCAAAAAAAAAAAAAAAACAAAATAAAATTGAAAACATATTCGAATTATTATCATCACATGCAATTGCAATGAAAATGTAATTTTGAAAAGCGCGTATGGATTGGCCAGCATTTGTGTCATTTGACATGTTTATGAAAAGCTTATAAAAATTCATTTGGTATGTTTTTTGTTTGTTTTAGTAATTATCTGATAACTATAAATGTCGAATGCCATATATTGATAAAAATGTACTGAAATTGTGCAAACTGCATGCAGGCAATACACTGAATGCTATTGATGTTTGATCAATCATTCGATCACGGAATTCGGAAATAGCCCCGATCAGCAGGTCAATTGGCGGTGTTGAACTAGATTATCAAAAAGTAACGGAAAGAGAGAGAGAAAGGGAGAGAGAGAGAGAAAAAAATTGATTCATTTCAGCTAGTTAATTTTCATTTTCAATTCAAACAAGGAACAAAAAAACAAATCATTTATTTTCATTTACCTCACTTGGTAAAATACTTTCAAATGTATGGCTGGTAGTCGAACTTCAGCACTTGTACTATTACTTGAGGTGGATTGCTTTTGTGAATCAGATGATGTGGGCGATGGTGCACCTTTTGATCGAAGCAATTTATTCACAATATATGCAAGAATCTCGTTAACATTTTCAACTTTAAGACCTTTGGCCAATTGTTGGTGTCGTTGAATTATGTCATCAGATAATTCGGTCAGTTGTGTTGATGATGATGCCAAACCCGTTGATACATAACACACAATTGCTGCACAATTATTCTCATAGTTCCAACGACGTCGACTTGATACTGTATAATCACCAACTGAACAACCAGTTTCCTCGTCTAAATTCAAAACAAATCAATTTCAATGAATATTTATAAAAAAAAAAAAAAAAAAAAAAACATTTTGATTCTGAATAGAAAGGCGCTAAATTCTGACTTACAATCAAATCGGTCGTTATGTGTATGAGCCCAAACTTGCCATTCAACAAGAGCCTTACGCGGTAATGCCGGTACCACAATATAATCCATAATTGCATTCGTTGTTCGACGTTCCAATTGACGTCTCGCTTCGGCTACATAATTGGGATGTGTTACAAAGCAAATACCTTGCACAATATCACGTAACTGTCCATGTGCATTCATTGCTTTAGCAATACGTGAAATATGTCTTAATGCTAATTTGCATTGTGGGCGAATGCCGCCTTCAATGATTGTCATGCTGCCAGGTACAAGAGCAATTTGTCCTGAAATTTCAAGTAAAATCGATAATAAAAGCGTTTTATTATTGAAATTTTTAAGAAAATTGCGCAAAAAAAAAAAAAAGTTTCAAAAATAACGTGAATTGTTATGCGATATAGTCTGTGTCGCTTACCTGCAATGTAAGTAATATCGCCAACACGGATTGATTGACTGTATGGTCCAATATTAGCGGGTGCCCAATGTGAAATGCTTTGTACATGCATTGTGTGACGTTGATTATTGATATCATTGTTTCTTGGTTTGAATGCAACACCTTCCAAAATCACTTGAATACCATCTGGCAATGGGCATTCAACGCATACACGTGACGGTGGATTTTGAAAATTGAATGTTTTCACATAGACATTATTTAATTCAGCATAATCATTCATGCTGCGTACATACAGCGAAACATAACACAGATGATTGAGTTCATAACAATTTTCTTGAAAAATTTTAACAAGCGTATCAATTGCATTTTGCATTCCATCACTAGATGTGGTGCCCGCTCCTTGAATACCGGCTATCCACATCCAACCACGTGGATTAATTGCAATATTTGGTGTATTATTGATTGGTCGTTGTTCAATATCAAATCGAAATGTTGCATTTTTCGTCGAACTATCACAAACATCTTTAACATCAAGCAAACCATTTTTGGTTGTGCCATTAACATTTGTTTCATCTTCATCTGATCCAATTTTATTTGTTAGTATCCGAACTGGTGATGATATTAATGAACCACAACTTTGGCTCAAACTATTGCGTCGTGATAATATTGCAAGTTCTTCTTTGCTCATTGATTCTTTCATACGATTTTCCATTTCAATATATTCCAATTCAGTTTCACTCAAATCTGGATCACTTAAATCACTATAACTGGATTCATTCAAATCACTGATGTAGTCAATTGATTTTTTTACCACAATTTCCATCTCATTTTCACGACATTTTGGCACTAAACGCAATTTCGTAAAATTTATATAGCCCACCGGACATACTGGATTTGATGAACTAATTATTGTTTGAAAATCCTCGCTGCAAAATTAACAAAAAAAAAAAAAAAAAAAAAAGAAAAGAAAAAATTAAAGTGACAAATTATCATTATTAGGTAATTAAAAATATGTATTTTCAAAACATCTTCTGAATTATTGATAAAAGTCTAAGTTTGCGTCAATGGTACAAATCAAAGTTCAACATGATTTCGCTGTGCAAAGGTACCATATATATATAATTATGTGTCAATTGAAATTATAAACAAGAATTTTTTTTCTGTGAATTAAATGAATACAATTTTATAGATTGAGTCACAAAGTGTTCAAAGTATTTAAGCAATCTTGTGTTTATTACATTTGTTCAGTTTCTTTTTTTTTCACTCTTTTTGCTTCCATATTTTTTTGATTTGTTTTTCTTATCATTTATCAGTTGAAGAAGTCGCATTGCAAAACAAGCATAAATAGTCACATGGCTTCAGAGGAGAAAGTTTTTTTTTTTGCATTCCTTCCCTGTTGTCTTTTGTTCAATCTCTTTCTCTTTCTATGTCTCTTTGTTTTTCTCCCTCTTTTGTCACTCTCCGTGTTTCGCCGCAAAAGATGGAGAGGAAAAAAAAGGTGCTTCTTTCTTTCTCGCTTGCTCTTTGTCTCTTTTTCCCTTATTTTCTATTTCATCAAAACAAAAATCTTTATGAAGCAAGCGTATTACAAAAGCAAAAAGGAGACAAAAGATTAAGATTTGTACATATGCCTAGAACCGCACCATGGCAAATAAATAAGCCGTTGTGTACATTGTTTATCTGTATCTCGCAACAAAGGCGATTGTCAAGTGGAAATTATTTTTCAACCGTGCAACAATCAGCAATTACAAACAAAGTGTATTTTGACCGCGAATGATAACAGTGCAGTGAAACGGTAACGAAGAAAATTGAAAAGAAACGAAGAAAAACAGAAACAAAGTCAAAACAAAATTTCAACATGAAATTGGGAGTGAAAGATGGAGAGGGAAAGCAAAAAAAAAAAAAAAACAAAGTTGAATTATTAAATCTGATCAGCACGCAATCGAGGACATTCGATGATGGTCGAAAACTACTTGAATAAAAATAAAATTTCCACTTTGAATGTTGATGTCGCAGTAAGCAATTTATCAAGAGCAAAAATCTTTTTATCATTTCGAAGCAAGTCGATCACTTAAATTGATAGCAACACAATTTCAATGTATGTCCAAATGTGAGCTCATAATGCCATTCTTAATTACAATAACAGACGATAATACGCAATAAATGATAATAAACAAATCCAAAAGCCATAATCATCAAGCATGACTTAATTAGTTTACCGTTTGCGACAACATTCGGCTTAGAAACTAATAAAATCGAAGCATGTATGGCTTTGTGTATTCTCTCATTGTGGAATAATGTAAAGTTATTTTTCAGTTTAAGACAAAAACAACAAAAATCCACTCAATCGGTCAATTCCATTCATTATCAATACATATTTTCTAATTACTGATTTCTATTTGAAGTTTTTCGTTTTTTTTTTTTCGTTTTTTCATTCAATTACGTTTGGTTGGTTGTTTTACTGCCAAATGAGATTAGATGAAATCACGTGCATAAATCTAATTTTAAATGAGCACAAAAACCACATGAAAGACTTTACGTGAGAAATAAGGGAACACGGCTACACACTTGCCAGTCCTGGCGACTATATATTGATCACAATCGGCTACTATGCTATTGCCACATTGAGAATTCGTGCAATAAATAAAAGTTCAAATGGCAATGACATCATCATCTGAATCGTGATACTGGTGCACATCACATGCATATGCAAATTAATCGCTATCAATCACATTCACTGTTTTATTATGCAAATTACTAGTTTAATATGAACTGGCTTTTCTCGTGAGCCGACGCTGCAATAATGAAAAAAATTGTTGATTTTTTTTTTTTTCTAATCATGAATGAAAAAATAACACACTTGAAATTATTCTTGTTTCTGATATCAGGTTGAATTTTCGATTTGCTAAAAATAATATTTTTATCAATGTTTTTTTCTTCTTTCGCACCATCGGTGTTCGTTTTGTGAATGACAACTTATTTGGAATGCGTGCAATTGAAGTAAACAATTTTTATTTAAGGAACGAAATTGTGTTGATTTTTTAACAAATATTTTGGCAACCAATACACAAAAAATAGAATAAAATGTCGTAAGGAATTGTCTGGTAATAATTGACACATTGTTCTGGTAATTATTGATAAATTCTCTACAAATTAGGTCACTTGAATTGAAAAAATTTCTCCATTTCAAAGAAAACAAAGGAACCGTTCGCAAATTTACACTTTTACAATTATTATTTGTGAATTTTATTAGCGACACATTTATTTTTTTTTTTTTTTTTTACTTACATGAAAATTTGCTGCTTAAATAACGGACAATTGAGCGTAAATGTTTCATATTCACCACCTTCACCGCATACATTTAATCCGTATTTTTCCTTCATTTTTTCGAGATGTGGCTGAACATCACGCAATGATTTGCCTAAATGACGATCTGGAAGTAAACCTAACGATGCCACCTTAATTATTATCGAATGAACTTGACAATCTATCATCTCTTGAAGAAGTTCAGTCTGATCTCTCCTCCATAAATAGGCTAACGGTACCAAATTCAGGCGCATACAACTGTTGAAGAAAAAAGATATGTTTTTTTTTTATTTTTTTTTCAAATATGGAATTTTTGTTTCTTCGAATGAATGGTTTGAATAATTGAAGACACAAATAATTGAAAGAAAAAAAATTCAAAAATTCGAAAAATATCAAAGAATATAGTGAAATGTAAAATTTCAATGGAAATTCAGCAATTCAAGAGAAAATAACAATGTTTACAGAACAAAAGAGGATTGAGGTGATCCGGTAAATGTACTTTTCGATTATTGTTTACTATTTACGTACACATTTTCCACGCGAATTCTTTGGTAATCAGAGAATATAGCACCGACAGCAGCTGCCTCAACATTCATTTCATCTTTGGTCATTTTTAATAGATTATAAAGGTCTTCGACTTCATCATCATCGGTTGGCACATATGTTTTTCCCGTTTGAGTTGATTTACCCTTTGTTTCCATGCGATACAATGGCAATTCCATTGCTTCAGCAAGCTTTGTAATGCCCATATGGCCAACTGTTTGATACATATAACTATCCAATTCATCTGTAAAATGTGTGAAAGAGGGAAATAATGAAATAATTAAAAATCAATAAAGCATATTTGCAATATGTGCATTTGTGTATTAATATGAGATGTGCATATCAAACCTTTATCTTTTGGATGTAAATTTGCCAATGCGACAATCTCATGACCCTCAGCAACACATTTCATCATGTTATAGGAGCTGTCTTTGCCCCCGCTCACCAATGCAACCACTCTCATTATGTCTATCGCAACTTTTGGTTTATATTCAGAGAAATGAGAAATATTTGCTTTTTTTTTTTCAAAAACGAAATTAAAATGAATCGCTGGTCGTCTGTTTTAATTTATACACACAGTATTTGTTTACACGGCGTGGAATGAACAAAAATGTGCAACAACAATAAATATAACAATATTGAGAAAAAAAAAAAAAAAACACGAAGCAGCTGTATTTGGCACCCGAAACTGATTTACGATGAGAAAAATCCAATGTAACCGTTTTCCATTCGATAAATAACTATTCGATTTTGATAAACAAAAACCGATTTCAACAACAAGATTAAGAAAACTTAAAAAAAAAAAAAAAAAAAATATTAAATTTATTAAAGAAAAATAACGAAAGGAAAAACCGAAAATAAAAGAATTACACGGCCAACGGAAATTAAAACAATTGTTAAATAATTGCCAAAACGAAGAAAAATGTGTTTTTCGATGGCGATAGCCGGAGAGTGGTTGCTAATGCGACAATTTGATTGAATGTACGAGACTCCATATGCGACACAATTGTTTTGCTTTTTTTTTTCACTTTTCTCTATCTATCTTCTTCTGTTATTCTCTTTCTCTCTTTCTCTCTCACTGTTTAGCTGAATGCAACACAATCCGAATTTGGAGACTTTCCTTTTGGGGATTGCAACTTTTTCGTTTTCTTTTTATTATTAATATAATACTTCGATTTGTTCTTTTATATTCGATTTACGCGTAATGTAAATTATTATCACCGTTCGTAATAAGTCGATAAAACGAACGAAAAAAAAAAATGTATAATTTTTCTATTTCGACCGAAAACTCAATCAAGCGTCACATTCGATGCTTGAATTCCGTATGAATATACACAGTGTGTAGCAGCCGAATTTTGTTTTTCGACTATTGGTCGGTAATAAATTGTTATTTGTTCTTATCTTGTTGTTTTTGTTGTCGTTGTCGTTGTCGTCGTCGTCGTCGTCGTCGTCGTCGTCGTCGTCGTCGTTGTAGCAGTTGAAAGTGTGTCTCTCGTGCTTTGTGTTTCTGTGTTTCGGTTGTTTTTGTTGCTGTTTTTTATTTCTCTTCTCTCTGTCACAATGCTCAAAATACCACCACACTCAATCCGAAGTGTGTGTTTGTGCAAGAACAAACTTGTCACTTTAGGTTTTATTTTTTTTTTTCTTATATGTCTCTGCAATCTTTATAGTATTTTTTTTTGTACTTCAGATGACTGAATACATTGCCTCCATGCGTGTCTTTTTTGTGTGTATTCGCCGCCTAAACCGTCAAAAAATTTCTTTTCGATTATCCTTAACCGTTTCGGCTGATTTGATTCAGCAGCTGTTCAACACTTTATATTTACACTCATTTCCGAATTGGATCCGATTTTCTTACCGTCTTTGTCTTTTTTGTTCTACTCCTCTCTCTCTCTCTCTCTCTCTCTCTCTCTCTTCTTATTTTTCTTTTTCCTTTCCTTTCACTCGATTACTGGCTTTTTCTTTTCACCTTTCCCCTTCCTTTTTCCTTTTCCTTTGAATTTTATTTTAATGTCCACACTTGCAGAACATCTCTGCTGATTATTTCGCTTTGAATGCCGTTCCTTTAAAAAAGAAAAAAAAAATCCACTTGTTCTGATGCTTTGATCGACGTGAGAAAAAAAAAATTTTCTTACAAAAATGTTGCACAATGTCGCAGCACAAAAACGGAATACAAATCGAGGCCTTCAATTTTTTTGCTGACAAATTCAATTCAATCTGAATTTGTTTCTGATCAACAACGAACAAAAAAAAAAATCAACAATATTTACACAATTTTTCTCGGTTTTATCGTTTTCATTACATTTGTCGTTTGGGCGTTTTAATTGTATCGCAACCAAAACCACACTCTCTCTCTCTCTTTCTCTCTCTCTCTCTCTCTCTCTCTCCTCTCTCTCTCTCTGTCTGTCTCTCTCTCTCTCTCTCTCTTTCTCTTTGTGTTTATTTGAAGCTCAGCAAATTTTTCTGATTATTGAAATACCTGGATACTTTCAAGATGTCACAATATATATCGAACACACGAATCAAGGAATTTTTTTTTTTTTTTTTTTTTTTAATTTGAAACAGTTCAATAAGAGTCTATAATTTTCGGAAATATTGCGTGTATATTGAGAGTAATGGAAAAAAAACAAAAGAAAAATTAGGCAAAAAAATGATATAGAATATCAAAACGGAGAACACTATGTGTGTGTGTGTTTATTAAAATTAGTCTCACGATGTGTGTGCAGTGAGCACAATGAGCAAATATGGTCGGCGAATTAGTGCGAATATTTGACATTTTCAGCACAATTCAAAGGTCACCAATATTCTCACATACACACATACACACACACACACACACACACACACACACACACACAAATACCAATATTCGATGAAACAATAACAACAACAAAATAATTTAACAGATACAAAAACACACATATGAAATGAACACGAACGACGTAATATCATTTCAAACGTATCAATCGGTCTGTGTGTCAATTTTTTCACTACATTTTCAATCAGCTGGTTGGGAATATGTCTATTGTCTATTGTCGCATTCGAATTTTCGAATAAAAGCATGGTTTAGATCCAATATTCATCACAATGATTGATGAATTTTTTTTTTTTGTGTTTGTCTGAGCTACATCTGAATAAATTAATTAACGAAATAATTCCTTAATTTTCTGTTAATTGTAGGAATTTTGTTTTGCAACATTTTTCTTCAAACATAAACAAAATGGAGAAATGTGAACCACACATAATGTCGAATGTAAACACAAGCACATTGCTACAATGATGAATTTTAACACACATCATAGTGACATTGACGTTTTGACCATAAAACGTGCTTCAAACGATTCATCGATTGTTTATATACAACATTTATAAATCGAATGACACTAGTGAATTTACCAGTTTTACCGATATGATTGAATTTTTTATTTAACAACATCAGCACAATTCGTTGAATTTAATTGAACAAAATGAACGCCGAAATTCTTGTCAAGGCTCGCAGAGTATTTTTAAATGACACAATTACTGAGGTAACTTTGATTGCATTTATGGAAAAAAAATTTTATTGCGTAAAATGTTTGTTTTGTTTTAAAACAATTTTTGTGAAAAATTACCCAATAATTTATATCGTAAATCGTTTGTTCGTACTTTTTTCTTTTGGATTTCACGTATTTACGTCTTTATTTTACTTTCTTTCCATCTGTCATTTTTCAATCCCATTGTGAGATTCTCATTTCATTCTAAGTTGAAATGTCTACATTTTACACATTTTCTCTTTGTTTTTTCTTAGTATACAGAAACATGTCCAGTGTGTGCATCAAATGGTATCGAAAATAAATTACGTTTTTATTATATAAGTTTAGATGAAGCAATTTACAAATGTGCCGGCTCATCATGTTTATATCCATTCGAACGTTTTATATTCAAAAATTTAAAAGACAATTCGATTTATTATTATGAAGAAGTTCTTGATGGTGGCAGAGAGGCTATATTTAAAGTAAATTTTGATGAGCCAAATATTGTTCAATCAAAGAATCCATTGTCAACTAAGTGGTTTACAGACAGTCAAAAGAATCCTGATATTGAAAGCTATGATTTTTCGGATCTTTTTGATGATTTTAATACTGAAATTCAAACTGAACCCGAACCACAACCGTCAACTGTTAATCCAGATGTTTTGGAATTTCTTGATGATACAACATCAATTCAAAATTTCAATGAAAAAGTGCTTCATGAAAATGAAATCGATAATATAATTAATGATTTGCTCAAGGAATCACCAGTTCGAAACATTCCAGAAGTAAAATCGGTGGAAACAATGCATGCTAATAAAAATGTGAAAACGGATACCGGTAGTAAAGGGAAAACCGAGGCAAAACTTTCAAAATCTATTAAACATATCGAAAGAACAAATTGCAGCAAAGGTCAGAAAAAGGATGAAACGGTGTCAAAAACGTTCACGGAACATATTCAACGGGTTCGGAAAGAAAAATGGAAAGAAAATCCAGGTATATTCGATTTTAATCATAAATTAACAATTGAATCTAAGATACTGAATTCTTGTACAGAAAAACTTTCAACGGTGAAACAAGATCCAAAATCAAAAAGCAAAACAAGCATGCGTCCAAAATTAAAAGAGATTCCAGCGACCAGTGAAACTTCATTGAAACCACTCCGGCCATCTTTATTTACGAAAGAAATGCCCTCTATGGATTTAACCAAAATCAATTCCAATTTTCTGCGCCAATACATGAAGAATAAAGAAGAAAAATTATTTGCCGATGAACCAGTTGAAGATTTTGAACGCAAGCAAAATGTATCAAATGCTGCTGAATTTGTAAATGCATCAACAAAAATGGCAGCAGAAAAAGTACCCGAAAAAGTGCCAGAAAAAATGTCAAAACAATTAAATTCTAGTACCGCCGAGGCTGTTGGCAATGTTTCGATTAATGAATTGCTGAATGAATTGATTACAAAATCAAAAATGCAGTTATCAGAAAAATTGAGCAATAAAGAACCGTGCAAGAAAGATAAAATTGCACCGAAAAAAGAAAATAAATCTCGATCAACGAAACCGAGAACAACAAAACCAAAAGCAGCGAAAAAGGAAACCCATGTAGAATGGAAAAAAGAAACACGGTGCGATATTTTGGACTTATCTGAGCTGTCAATCAAACAAGAAAAATCGACAGAACAAAAACCGTTACGAAAACGATCAACACGCAAAAAGAAAGAAATTGAAAATAAAGTCGAAATTCGACCAACACGCAAAAAGAAAGAAATCGAAAAAGAAGTGAAAATTCCGTCATCAGGATTGGGTGAATTAAAACCAAATCACAAATGTCGAAAGCAAATTTCAGCAACGGTTACAAGCGGTGATTTCGAAGCGCTCATGAAAAGTGAAAAAGAAAATGTGAAACAAAGGCAGAAAAAGGACGACAAACATTTGGGAAATATTGAAAATGAAGACCCAAAACCAAAGCGTAAACGACCATCCAAAGCAGCAAATAAATCTAAACAGTTACTGCCAACAAAGATCGCCGATGAGAATACAGGTGAATTGAGCTTCGACACAATTTAAGCAATTTTTCTGATTTTCTCAATAATTCTCATATTTGTTTTCTTCATTTTAGAGTCGAATTCCAAAACAGATATTATGCTCATTCCATTTGTTGATAAACACGCCATGCCAAATGATTCGACCAAATTGAATGACGATGAAAATCAAAAATGTATAAATTCATCGACATCAACAACTAATTCGAAAATCGGTTTTGTTCAATTGGTGGAATCAACTGAAAAGAAAAAAATTCAAAATGTGAGAAAAAAATTGATATTCCATGAAGTGGCAACAACTGAAACTACCTTACCCATTGGTAAAAGAAAACGATCAGCTCAGAATAAGTTGAAAATTGAAAAAAAAGACGATAATAGTTCGAACAAATGTTGTGTTGTGAAACGTTCTCGTCGATTCGTCTCAAAACCAAAAGTAGAAACTCCAATTGAACCCGAACCAAAAATGAAATTGAAAAGAAAATCAAAATCACGAAAGGTGCCTATGACTGCAACGAGTTCAAATGCAATTAAAATTGTGAACGAATCGACCGATCCGGTGAAAACGTCTGAACCCGCGGAATTGACTAATGTCACGAAACCGATCGAACCGGCCAATCTTGATAGACCAAACGAAATTCCCAAAGAAAATTCGGAAAATCCACAAAAATCAATCACAAACCATATTAGTATTATTACGGAAGATTATGTCAATGAAAGAAGCGAACGTGAACTCTATGATCAAGATTGGGCGAAGAAAAACAGCTTTGATGAACCAATTGATTTGATAGATGATGCAGATTCATCAAATGGAAAAAATCAAATGATAGATTACATGGACGATAGTTCACAAATCGTATCATATGATGAAATCAAAGACCAGCGCAACGAACATTTCTTTTCAAAAATGAAAATTAAAATTGAATGCGAAAATGAAAATGAAAATGAAAATAAAAGTGAAGGGGGCGATGAGTTCAAACATTTTCTGGACATCGAACAAAGTGAAAAACCACCAGCTAAAAAAGCCATTAAAAAGAACAATGAACCAGAATATGGAATTGGCGAACTCCTTGAAGATTGGGGCGAAGGTATTGAACGAAAGATGTCATGTGCAAAAGACTCAAATGATTTGGCTAGTGATGATGTAGATGACATTATATCTATTAAATCAGGCTCGTCTGACATACTATATTTGTGATAATAAGAGCTGCTTTTCATGATCGATCAAAAGATTCAAACATTGAATAAAAAAAATATTTTCTATCACCAAACAAATGCTAAATGGAAATTGTTTATGAAATTCGTGCTTAAAAAAATAACGAACAAATTGAACAGCTGACAAATCAATTTCAATTCAACTAAATTGTGATTCTAGTATTAATATTAAAGTAAATACTAAAATTATAATAATTGTTTTCTAGTTATGAAACGAAATGTTTGTATTCAACAATACTTAATTAAAAAATTATGATGAATTAATATTTTTTTTTTCCTCACAAATTTTAAAGAAATAAAATTTTATTGTTATAGAAGTTAAAATTTATGTTGTCCATCGCAATAAAAATGAAGTCATAGCTTTTTCTTAAAAAAAAATTTAATAAAAAAATTAATTTCATAAATATTTTCCGATTTTGTTGATAATTTTTAGACATTTTCCACTTATTTTCAGATTTGTTGAATTTATCGAATAAAAAGAGAGAGAGAGAGAGAGAGAGAGAGAGAGAGAGAGAGAGAGAGAGAGAGAGAAAAAAGATTCTCTTTTAAAAATAGCTTCAGTGATGAGTCAACCATGCGAATGATCAGTTCAATATATTGGAATAAGCATATTCAAGTGAACAACAATATAGTATGTTCATTAGGGTGCATTGAAATTCCAAGTAGATATTGCACCGATCCAAGGGGTCATATATTGGACAAAAAAAATAAATTTAGTGCTCCCACAAGCCAATGTTAGTTTTTTATGAATAGGAACGAAAATAAAATACCGTTTTTTCAACATATGTCTTTGAGGTGGCCGAAAATGTGGTATCAAAATTGGTCAATCAGATACATTTCATATACTGATTATTTTCATATTCTGATTGCAAATTTTTTTAAAATCTTGGATTTTGTGCGTATTTATCATTTTTTACTGGACGGTTATTACACATTTGCAAATAAAGTTGAGGATTTTGGATACAAGTGATTTATTTTTTCAATTCTTAACCAATATTATACATTACTTTAATGTGCATTGTGTTTCAATGTGAAAGGATTTAGTTGATATAAAGACATATACACTGTACTACGTGTATGCACAGATAAAAGAAGAATAATTTTCTGTTGAAACAAAAACAAATATAAACAATATTGTCGATATCATGCCATTGGTCAGAATAAATAAAATATCAGCAAAACCTTTCGTATAAACAAAAATGGTTTTCAACTTAAATAAACAAATTGAAATGAATTGAAAGGTTGAAACTTGAGAATGCGTATTCGATTGTATATGCGATTGCGGCTAATATTCAGAATGCTGAAATATTGATTTGTTGGCCAAATTAACGGTAAAAATGTTTTGTACATTTATTGAACTGTCGTCCATGCTGTCTCTTCGCATCGTGTCTCAACCCGAATGTGTTTTTCTGTTTTGTATAGGCATGCATGAGTTCAGTTTAACTACTTGATTTGCATTGAGCACACTGTCGCATCTCTCGTGAAGAGTGAATTTTTTTTTTTTTTTTTTTTCATTTGTATAACCTAAAACCGATTGAGTTTCTTAACAATTACGATGGAAAAACAGCGTGAAATTTATCGTGAATTGATCATTACAATGTTCAAAAAGAATTTTGAATCAGCGCTGTTTGTGGAAAAGCGTAATGATATGATGAACGAAAGTGAATTTCAAAAGATTCGTGATGAAATCGAAGAAGAGTATTTTATAAAAAATTGTGGCATCACTCCATATATCAGAGCGATTAAGTATTTACTTGCTAAAATTGAGGCATGCACAGCAGCCAGTCAAATTTTTGCAACAATTGAAGATTTTATCTGTGCCAAAGAAAACATTAAAATCACAAAAATCGTAAAAAGTAAGAAAAAAAAAAATGAAATTTACCCAAAAATCTAGGCATTTTCTCTCAATTTGTGCATTTTTTTTTTTCTCTGAAACTCCTCTATCAACAGGTCCCGTAAAAAATCAACCGCAAAAGGTTAAGGTGATGAAACGTAAGAAACAACCCAGAGATGTATTAAATGAAGCATTGCAAGCACATTCAGACTGCAAATCACCAAAATCCTGTAAGAAATGCCGAATCATGCGGCGTATAAGTAAGATTTCTATTCGTTTCATTTTTTGGAAAAAATACTTTATTAACATCAACTGAAAATGAAGAGACAAAAAAAAAATATATAAAAATAACAACAGGAAGACTTAATTAAATGAAAAAAAAAAAATATTTTTTTATCTTTCAGATCGTACGGAAACAGAAAAATCGAATCAAAAGAAGATTACAACAAATATCATGGCCGATGCACTGTCATCATCATTGGATGAAATAAAAACAGAGTCAATCAAATTACAATATTCTGATATTTCTGATTCTGAGACAACGATCAGTGTATCGCCACAGCGCAATGAGTCAAGGATGAGCGTACCATTTATCAGCAGCCATATCTTGATCATCAATATTCTCGTATTTCGTTCTACGGTTCGGGAATGAATGACAATTGCCCAGAGATTGATAAAAAGGAAACAGTGGTTGCCAGTGGATTAGAGTCAAATATACTACAGAATTTGTCAAAAACATCACAACATTTAACAAATAAACCACAAGACTTATCAAAGAAAATTCACACAACATCGCAACTATGCGATTATACCGGTGAAAGTTTATTGAAATTAAATCAAAAATCGGTACCATCTTTGCTGCCAACCCGTGTTCCTTATCAGTATTTGCGAAATAATGGATTGCCACAAACAGCTCCTGCATCATACATTACACAAATACCATGTGTTACATCAACGTCAATGGTTCACGTTCCGACAATTGTTCGACCAATTCCACAACGCAACAACAATGTGATTATTACATCGCAATTACCACATAATACGATTAATACGCCAGTTGCTGTTTGGCAAGGTTCAATAATTCATCCATCAGTTTACTACATTGTAAACCATAGCAATATCAATTTTTCCAAATAATGGATATTTCAATGATTTTTCATCGGTTTTATTACATTTTCCAATATTTTTATTTTTTATTTTTTTTTTATTTACTTTGAAGAATTCAGTTCAAATTTTCTTTGAAATTTCCATTGTAATTTGACATTTTTAACGAGAAAATAATATCTAAGCCATTTCTTCTTAGTATTTCAAATATGTTTATGCACTCTGCTTGAAGCGAGTACTAGACCATGGAATCTTCATGAATAAAATGGTTTTTTTTTTTTTTAAAGAATAATTATTACACAAATACAAGCGTTTCAATGCATTAGTTTGTAACTTTTCCAACAGGATAATGAAGGAGAGAATGTAAGAGAGAGAAAGAGTTAATGATGCTGTAAATGGGGAGTGAGTGAGTGAGCGCATCAGTTGTATTTGTATAAGTGATGGTATTAGTATTTGTCATTTTATGAAAAGAAACTGATAGATTTTAGCACGCAATATCGCAAGCATAGACTCATTTGCTACATTGTATAGTATGCATGTTCACAAAGCCGGTCTTACGTCTTAAAAGCAAAGAAATATTTTATGGTATTTTCAACAAATATTTCATCAACGTTGGGATATTTCATCAACATTAAAACAAAAAAATTTTCACAATAAATGTTTTTGGCATAAAAAATTGTGCGTGAATAAACGTAAATTTTTCAAAAATTGAAAGAAATCGCGTGAAAAAAGAAAAATGGAAAAATTACGTCAAAATTATTTGAGTTTATTGATTAAATTGGTTGAAGAGAATGTAAAAAGTGCATCAACATTGAAAATGGACGATATGGCATTGACACATTTTGGAATACAAATTGAAGAACATTGTTATGGAAAATGTCGCGGAATGACAAGTTATTCAAAAGAAATCACAACTGCTCGGCTTAACATTGAACGATGCACAGCAAACAAAAAACTCATTCCACTCATTGAAGAAACTATGCAAGTGAAAGAAAGCGAACTGGTTTCATCAAATGAAAAAATGGATACTTCAATTAATAACAATAACGGTATTATTCAATTTGTATTTGGTAGAATTTTTCTTTTTTTCCATTGAAATGAACATTTTCAAAAATAAATTTTTTTTTCAATTGTACATTATATTTTAATAATTCAATATTTAATTGCATTTTTTTTTTTTTTTTTTTGTATAGTTAAATTTCTTCCTGGTGACAATGAAGCAAGTGATAAGGAAATGGAAGAAACATCAAAATACACAATCGATCCTGAAATCATTGTTATTAGTTCTAGTGATTCTGAAGATGAAAAAAACGAAGAACGATTGAACAATAAAGAAAACAATGACGACATTTTGATTAGCGTACAAACGAGTTCACATTAAATGATCAAAGCAACCCATTCATTTAACTTGAATCGAGATTTGAAAACAAGATGTTTCGTATTTTTTAACAAAAGACTTCATATCGAAGTATTGCGAACTGATTAGTTATTCACATTAGTATTGTTATAGCAAACCAAAATTTTATCTCATAAATAACCAATCAAATTTCTATAATCATTATGTTTCATGGCATATTCAATTTCTTACATTTTTTACGTATAAAGAATGTTAATTCTGTTGATTAATAAAGAAAAATAAAAAAAAAAAAAAAAAACATTGAGTTACCCGCTCATTATTTCTTTTGACAATTTACTTGAAGTAAAATGTCAATTGTCAATTGTTCCCAAAATAAATACATATCCCGCTTTAATATATCGCAATACATACTCATACAGACAGTTACGAGCATATATCTGTCAAAATACGTCTTTCATATGTTTTATTATATGGATAAATAACTTAAATGTGAATTGTGTGTAAGCATGGATACAAAATTGATCAGCAAATCAAAGGACTCAACAAAATTGATAAAAGATGATAAACATACAAAAACTGAAAAATCAATAAAAACTGGAAATTCAACAAAAACTGAAAAATCAATAAAAACTGAACAATCAACAAAAAATGAAAAAAGTGATGAAAAACGTACAAAAGATGGAAAACAAGAGGAATATTCATCAGATTTTCTTCGCCAAAAACTCATGGAATTATTCAATCATTCGGATTTTAAAAGTACATTGCAAAAAGAGGCCATCAAAGAAATCATGAGAGGTAGCTAAAATAGATATCAAAAACTAAAAGATAATCCAATTACTGGAATAAACAAATGATAATTTTATCGAATTTTACATAGGAAAACGTGATGTTTACATTTCAATGCCAACTGGTAGTGGAAAATCACTTTGTTTCCAACTTCCTGGCATGCTTCATGAGAATAAAATTACAATTGTCTTTTCACCATTGATTGCACTCATCAAAGATCAAATGGATCATTTGACAAAGCGGAAAATATGCGCCGAATCGCTCAACTCAAAAATGACTATGAAAGAGAGAGAACGAGTTATTAATGATTTGAAAAGCATGAAACCAAATACAAAATTTCTTTATATCACACCAGAACAAGCGGCTACCGAATTTTTTCGATCATTACTCGATTCGATTGTAAAATACAATAAATTAGCTCTTGTTGCCGTTGATGAGGTTTGTAATAATTTTGAATCAAATTTCTTCTACATGGAATTGATTTGATTTACATACATTTCATATTTCGAAAATAAACATAGTTTGCATGTCAGTGGAATCGTCAATAACAACCATTGCATATTCAGTATAACCGAGCAAATTTTGTCATTGAAATTGCAGTGGATCAAATTATGAGAATTTGAGCGAAAAAAAAAAACCATTGAAAAAAAAGCAGGAAAAAGAAGTAGAAAAATTATATGTAAATTGTAGAAAATTGAAAACTAATTGGAATTTCATTTTGAATTTTTCGATAGTGTCATTGCGTATCCGAGATGGGTCATCAGTTTAGGCGTGATTATTTAAAATTGGGTGAATTACGTAAGCGATATCCAAGCATCAAATGGATTGCATTAACAGCGACTGCATCAAAAGATGTGACTGAAGATGTATTTAAGCAATTAGCGTTGAAAGAGCCAAAATCCTTCAAAACGCCATGTTTCCGTAAAAATCTATTTTACGATATAATTTATAAAAATTCCATTCAAGATGATTACATTCATTTGAAAGATTTTGCATTGAAATGTTTACAAAGTAAAATGTCCGATGAAAAGCCAAAAAATGCACCATGTGGCATTATTTATTGTCGAACTCGTGAATCTGTTGAACGAGTTGCAATTGGATTAACGAAGCAAAATATTGCAACAAAAGCCTATCATGCTGGTTTAAATGATAAAGATCGAAAGCAAATTCAAGAAGATTGGACAAATGGTAAATACTAGGGGCTGAGGACCCTTTATGAATATATATATATTTAGTAGATATTCAAATTTACAGGATATTTACAATATTTATTTTTATTTACTTTCGTTCTTTTCCCCTTAGGTAAATACCCAGTAATTTGTGCAACAAATTCATTTGGAATGGGAGTTGATAAAGCAACCGTTCGTTTCGTTGTGCATTGGGATGTTCCACAAAATATAGCCGCTTATTATCAAGAGAGTGGTCGAGCCGGACGAGATGGAAAACAATCGTATTGCCGTCTATACTACTGTCGTCAAGAGGTGAAAACAATAACATTTTTACTAAATCAGCAACTTAACAAGGATCCAAACAATATAAAATCCAAACGATCGATTAAGGAATTTGACAAACTTGTCGATCATTGTGAATCATTGCGATGCCGTCACTTATTATTTTCACATTATTTCGGTGATCAACCGCCCGATTGTAAAAAACGTCAACTCTGTGATGTTTGTGTGGATTTTAAAAAGGCCGAAAAAAAATTGGAACGTTTTCATCAATTGTCTATGCAAAGTTTCACTAGTAAAATGGATGTGGACACTGATTTCTCGGATTTGTACGAAGGTGGTCGAAATGCAGTACATGAAGCCGAAATGCAATATAATCAGGACAATGACGATGATGAAAGCTCATCATCATCGTCGATGCGTGAAAAAAGAGCGAAAAAAGAAACGACAAATCTCATTCAAAAAGAATTCGAACGACGAAAGCAGAAAATTGAAATTGCCAAAAAATTAGAACAAACACAAACTCGATCTTTTGGCATCCGTGTAAAGAGTAGCATTCATACAAGCAAAATTGGCGGTTTGGATGTAAAAATGCGTGAAAGTTTTCTAGATTATTTACTCAAAGCCATCAAAGAAAATGTGGAAAAATGCACTGAGAAACCAGAACAGCAATTGAAAGCCTGTGATTTTGAAGATATTTGTGCGGAATTAGAATATAATTGTTTTACAAAAAATCGCGTTTTGGCAATGTATAAACGTGCCATTACCAGTGAACGATTACGTATTGATGGATGCACAAAAAAGAATGAATTATTGGCGGAAGTAAAAAATCATGCACCGAAAAAACGTACCGCATACGGTGGATCAGCCGAAGCAATGCAAAAAGATCTTAACGATTTTATGAAACAGCACAGTATTGAATGTAATGATGTCAACACAACAAGCGTCTCCAATACACAATCAAATGGTATGTTTATATAAATACAAACAATTAACTGTACAGTATACGCTTTACTTTGTATGCTTTCTAGGTACCCTGTTCATTTTGTTGTTTACATTAAAACTTAACCTTGTTTGACGTTTGTTTGCAATTTTTTTTTTTTTTGACATTTCTCGCTTACATTACATTTTATTCAATTTTAGTCGGATTTCAGACAGCGCGACAAATTAACAGCAAATTAAAAGAACCGAATCGCATGAAAAAAGATCCATTAACACAAATGTCGATCAATAATTTTTTTACAACGACACCAATCAAACGTGAACCTGAAGATGATATGGATAGCAATGAAAATCATTTGGAAAATGAGCATCAGTCAAAGCGACGCAAAGTGGACAATGTTCAAGTTTATATTAAACCAGAACCGATGGACACATATGAAAATGCTGAATCATCAAATGCTACATCGACAAATATAACGTCAACAAATGTAAAATCCGAACCAAACGACTATGACGATGAAGGTGGAACGGAAAAAGAAAGCGATGAGGAAATTGAATCAACAAATCGTCTGGAAAATAGAAAGAAAAAAGTAAAAACTCAACATACAACACAAGCAAAAAGTATGGGTGACGATTCAGCCAAAAGTACTTGGACTGTCGCTGAACCTGTTAATGTTAAATATGAAGATAATTCAGAAGGTGATACAGATGAGGCCAGTGATAATGAAGATGCTAGCAACACAGCTAGAGGTCAACGAAATGAAAATCATAAAAATGATCATCGTTCGATTAAACAATCAAAAAGTCATGAAAATCAACAACAACCATTTGATTATAATCAAGCAAATGCACATCAATCACATGTGCAATTGTATGAACAGGAAACATACAGACAACCACATATTAAAACGGAGCCAGGTCTTGCAGAAGAAACATCTGAAATGATTGTTGCCGAACCAGTGCACGTGGACAATTACAATTCACCGAATGAACTCGACGACGAGCCAAGACAATCTCTTCAACAGAATATTCATGAAGTGTCAACCAAATCGTATTTCAAATCACAAAATGAAAATCGTCAACAAAATTATCATCGTAATGAATCAAGTGGCAATGATTTATATGCAAATGAATCAACAAGTCATCAGAATGTGATCGATGAATCAATGCAATCATCGTATAATCGCAATTCAAACCATCGTCCTAGAATTGAATGCAAAACAACTAGAGAACTAACCACTGCTGATGGTAAAACACTTTTTTAAAATATCTAGTAAATATTCAATTAATTTTTATCAATAAGTTAGCATTTGTGAATATATTATTGATGGCAAAATAAGTATTGCTTGAAATTGAGATTTGGTAGCTGAGATCAAGTCAACATTCAACATGGCGACATTGTTGACACAATCACATCATGGAAGGAGAGAAGAAAAGAACAGCATATTCTAAAAATTGGTGAGTATTTTTTCTTTCCTTTACATTTACATTTACATCATTTACACATTTCATAGTGTACCGTTTGTAAAATATTGTTTGCATTGTAACATGAACGATAGTCTGTGTAATGGTAAGAGAAAATGGGAAAGAGAAAGACAAAGAGAATATGCATATCTTTTACACACTGAAGTACGCTCAACAACTAACCAACGATACAAAATCGTATTGAGATTTCACAACCAATACACAGACACCCCTTTACAGTTGCGGCAAACAAGTGAATACGGAACACGGCACATTGCATAAACTATGAGACAATGCTAACGCATTTTTCATTTGTGCATCATTCGATTGTGAAATTTCATCCGAACAATACGTACATAAAAGCCGAATTGCGATTCCATAAGAATGGTATTGTCATGGACCGTGATCACAATGCAGCACGGAACATGATATATAAAGGATTATGTATGTTACGTCATCAAGCAATTGATCCCGTTTTCAATTTGAGCGCTGTCCAATGGAGACAACTTCATGGTCCAGCAGTTCAAGTAAATCGCCCAAATTAACGCAATCGAAAGAAAGCCGTGGTCGTTCCTTAACCGGTAAGTTATATTTTTCCCTAAATAGAATTTTGAATTAGAAACATAAAGATTCTTTGTTTATAATATTGATATTGCAAAAATAGTATATGAATATGAATATGAATATCAATAATATGTTTACGTTTATATTATTTTCTAATCTGTTTAGGAAGTGACGTACGGACCCACCTCACTATTATGGTGAGGAGTATTATTCTATAGTAAGTTCTTTTCCTTTTTACAGGGAGAACGCAGTATGATCTCAACTCTAGTCTCAACTACCAATCTCAAATTTAAACAATATTTAGTCATATGTTTAGCATATTTATGATATTTAGTATATTTATAAATGTTCACAATATTCACAATATTTACAATGTTTGCAATATTTGCAATATTTATTTTTATTTACTTTCGTTCTTTCCCTTCTTAGGTAAAACACTTTTACGATTGAATAATTTCAATCCAGCCGACAAAGAAGAAGAAATCATCAATTACGTTGAAATAAATGAAGATGATGATATTAATATGGATGATTTGGCCGATGAATTTGAAAGTTATCGCAATCAAATGGAAAAACAAATTGAAGAAGAAATGGACGAATTGAGAAAAATTGATATGGAAGATTTAAGCAAAGATGAATTAAGAATGTTAACTGAACGTTTAGAACGTTTGCAACAAAAGAAAGAGAAACATTTAAATCAACAGCTCAATGAAATGGCCAAACAATCGGAAAATGATAAAAAACAAATTCGTGATGAATTCGTGCACAATTTATTTGTACAAAATTTCAATGCAACTGCATTGGAAAAACGAATGATGGATGGCATTCATTCGGAAGCATTAAAATCACGCGAAAGATATAAGCCATCATCACATGGACATCGCCAATCATCTCAATCATCGCAATCATCTGTTTCAGAAGATACAAAATCACAAATAACATACAATGAATTTTTAAATAAACCAATTAAAAATGAAGAAGGTAAAACAATAAAGCAGCACAATGTTAAAATGATACTTAATGAACATATTGAGAAAATGAAAAACGCAAATATGATCGATTTGGTTCCACAATCGGTCATTAATGATATCAAACAGGATAAGACAATCATCAAGAATAAAGTCGAAAAGTTTTTGATGCCATACTATGAAAAGAACACCATAAACAAGAAAGAATATGAGATTATTTGCAAAAAAGTCACAAAATACAACTTTGAAAGCAACAATTACAGTAAGTTTGAAAGAAAAACTATTTTCGCATTAAATGTTAATATATTTTGTGTTTTCACGTTTCAGATTCCAATTCAATCAAGAAGATGGTCGATGATATGATCAGCCATGTAGTTGAGCATCGTGAATCGAGGAAAGCAAATTGAATTTCGAGACGATATTTTTGCATTCTACATCAAATCATTGTTTTTTTTTTTTTTTTGAAAAAAAATTATTTCGATTTTTCGTTAAACACATTTTATTGACTTTTCAAACATTTTATTGACTTTTCAAACATTATATTTAAATCTCAATTAAATTAAAGTGTTGAAATTTAAAGAAGTTAAAAAAGAAATTCATTCAACATAAAAATTATAATATAACAAAATCGATTAAAATACAAATTTTTCCTATAAATATACATTAAAAAGAAAACAAAAATTATTGATCTGCATCTAGATCTGAATAAATAAAATAAAATATCCCATTAAACATAATACAAATTTTTTGTCGTTTTGTTCAAATATTGTGCCATAATCCATTTTCGTAGGAAGCTGTTTAGTTATCATGTTAAATTCTATGAATTTGATGATTTCGCAAGATTTTGATAATATTCAGATAAAATCGTCCATGCTTCTGGTTCCATAAATCCTTTCGGAGGTAGAACACCGGTTCGAGCAAAACCTAAGAAATCAAAAGAAGAAGAATTTTTTTTTTTTTCGAAAATTAGCAAAAAAAAAACTGAACAAAATGAAGAGATGTATTTTGAAAAGTTCACAAAGTATTACAAGAAGGGAATTTGAGATAGTGCTCTATGAAGAGGGAAGAAGAAGAACAGCGCAATAGAAAAAAAATATTATGAAAGAGAATTACAGTACCGCAAAAAAGTTTGCGTGCAATGTATGTTTGTCATACAAATTGACGTTTTTTGTTGCTCAAAAAGTATATGAAAATGTAATTTTTTTTCTCCCAATTTCTTCAGAAGGATTTTCGTTCAAAACTAAAACCTTCATTTTCTTCTCAGAATAGAAATCTGTGTCGTGATTCCTTTATGGACTTTTTCGGTCATCTGCGTGGAAATACCAAAAAATTACCATTTTTATATGGAAATTGAATCGGACATTTTTCTGGCCTTTGAAAGTCCGTAAAGGAATTACGATTACATTTTCATATACTTTTTGAACAACAAAAAACATCAATTTGTATGAAAAACATGGATTGTACCCAATTTTTTTGTCGGCACTGTACGTAATAAAGACTTACTTCTCATTTTAGTTCCCGATATAAATTCAAAATCATCCTTTCGTTTTGGTTCAAAGAATGCCATTTGTGAAATGGTTTTATCATAAGCAGCCACACGGAATGGAATAATTTCAAGCATATCAAGTCCGGGTGCCATGCGAAGAACACGTTGACCATGCGATGCTTCATATAAATCACCATCTGGTGTTGCATCTTTATTGGGATGTGGCATACCGGCTGGATCACGTCCAACAATATAAAATGTGGCGGCAGCATTCATGCGTGCCTTTGCATGCCATTGAACTTCAGTTGGTCCAGCATACATCATTGGCGATGGAAATATTGCAAGCACCGTATGTTCACGATCTAAAACACCTGAATCGAGTACAGCTTGATGTTGTTTCATTCTCACATCCAATGGTACATCATCATCTTTTGTCCAACCGCCCAACGGATGCAATAATAAAATTGGATTTTTATAATTACGTTCAAGCAATTGACGACGACAATCTCTCATTAGCAATGCATGTCCATTATGAATTGGATTACGTAATTGGAATGCAAATACAGCGTCAGCATTTAATTGTTTATATTTTACACGTAATTCATTTGGTGTTAATCGATAATCATCTAAACCATCATTCCATCGAATTCGTTCGATAACTTCTAAATCGCCGCCAATTAAATATGCGCCAGATTCATAAATCATTTTTATATATGGATGTCGATGATCATTTGTGCCAAATTGACGTGAACAACGTTCATCTTTTCGTTGATGATAAATTTCTGGTTTACGTAAAATCGCAACTGGTTTATTATTATAAAAAAGTGCAATTGAACTGGCATCGGTGAAACGTTGTTTTTCCTCATCATTGCATGACAATACAATTGGTACGGATTGATTTTCACGAATTGTTGGTTCATGTTCATTGCGAATACAATTGAAATGCAATACTTGAAGATATTCATATTCACGCATGAAACCATTTAATGGATATGCCCAACCTTCTGATAGTACTTGTAACCATTGCAATTCAACTTCGGAAATGTTTAAAGATAATGATGCTTTTTCCAATGTCATTGCTTCCGCAATAACACTGTCTTTTCGGCTTGGCAATACAAACAGTTCTGGAATCTGCAAAGAATTTAGAAGATATAAAATGATAATCATATTTGTTTGAAATAGAATTATTTGAACAATTGTCAAAAGATAAACAAACTCACCAATTCCACTTCACGTAAATTTCTTGGAATGATATTTTCATTTTCGAGGAATTCAAGTACACTGTTTGTCGAATCTATAATTGTGCTATTTACGGTATGTACAACTAAATCTGGATTTTGTGGTGCTTCATAAGCTTGTGAGACGCCAGTAAAGCCAGAAATTAAACCTTCACGAGCTTTTTTGTATAATCCTTTAACATCGCGTGCTTCGCAAACATCTAATGGGGTATCGACGAAAATTTCATAGAATCTAAGAAGAAAATCGATTTTAATATGATTTTTCATATGAGAGAGAGAGTTTTTTTTAATGACCTACTTCAAATCATAATCCTTATGAATTTGACGTGCCATTTCTCTGTCACCAGCAAATGGTGATACAAAACTACAGATAGCAATTTGTCCACTGTCGGCAAAAAGTTTTGCAACTTCGGCAACACGTCGAATATTTTCTTCGCGATCAGTTTCCTTAAAGCCAAGATTTTTATTCAAACCAGTACGAATATTGTCACCATCCAAACCATAAGCGGGAATGCCATGTGATACAAGAAATGCTTCTAATTCAAATGCAATCGAAGTTTTTCCGGCGCCACTAAGCCCTGTTAACCAAACTGTGCATCCGCGAAATCCACGGCAAATACCGAGATTTTGACCGCGCAATTCGCGTGTCACATGATGTTTTTGTTCTGTTACATTCGTTGCCACTTGAAGACACTAATGGAGTAAAATACATAAAAGAAATAGAAAAAAACAATACATTTTAAACAAACAAACGCACACGTAAATTTATTGGAAAGGTTAAGCCAACAGAAGCCGATACATGTCG
Organism: Resseliella maxima; assembly: GCA_029041755.1. NCBI lineage: Eukaryota > Metazoa > Arthropoda > Insecta > Diptera > Cecidomyiidae > Resseliella > Resseliella maxima. Next base: position 414,811 of record JAQOWM010000130.1, on the reverse strand, counting down.
ACTAAGATTAGAAGTAAAATAAACAAAACGATAAATGTGTATTCGGTTAGTATAGGGATTTTGAGTCTATTATTCAAAATTATTAGCCAGTGTGTCAGTTACCGTTAAGTTGAACAAACTATATTAACACAGATTATTTTACAAGAATGTTGTTTAAATGCCCGCAGCAGTATGCGCGCATGCTAAGTGAATGATTTAATTGACCATATCGATATATGTCTAGTAGAGATTGTTCAGTGCTTAGCTTCGGTGATGATACCTTTTCTGCAGCAAATACCATTTGTACTAAGAAACTATTTGATTATTGTTGCTTGGTAAATATCATACCTTTATTTATTGCTTGAAACATCATCATTTGAGACATACCATTTGGTCAAGACATATCCATGCATAGATGATGTCAATATATTTCAATTGATTTCATAAATTTCAATAACTTGGCTCAACAAATATCTCACAAATCGAACTTTCTTCTTTGGCCATTCATAAAATTGTATTTTCAAAGCAAACAACAAAATGTCAATCAAACCGTAAAGAAAGAAAAAAGAGTTGAAAATGATTTTTTTTTTTACGAAATGTTCAATGAAGACGAGTAAATGAGGAAACCGAATTATATACAGAAAGAGGCCTCGATTTCGCAATTGCACTTTTCTTTCGTAACCGATCGCATATTTTCATTTTTTGTTTATCTCTCAGAACAGAAACAAGTTTTTGCCATTTATACAACAGCATAAATAATTGTGCACGATAGCATCGATGATATTGTTGCTGTTGCTGTTTCTGTTTCTTGGTTATTTGGTATTTGCTGAGTGTTTATTTTTATGTTAGGCAAATGTTACCAAATGGACTTTCTCAGCGTATAAATTGAAAGAAAGTAAAAATGATTGTGTTATGCTGTTGTTGCTGCATGCAACACTCACAGACGGATATAAATTGAACAATATGAAAAAAAAAAAAAAAACCAAATAACACTCATTTATCTGTAATCCATTAGTTATATTTTTCAACGATAATATTCACTTTTAATTAATTTTCTTAAGCACAGTGCAATGACACAATACAATTTATGGCTTAATACGAACCTCTGGCGTTGAACAGTTGCAATTATTATGTTGTAAACAAAACTTTTGTTCATGATCATCTATCTCTTGTTTAATATGAACATTATTATTGTTATTTAAATAGGAATCGTCGTGTCCATTCAAATTTAGCTTGCAACGTCGTTTTATATTCAACATTTTTAAAGAAAATATTTCAATTTCTTTCACAACAATTAATCGATTGAATATTTTATTCGTGAATTTATAAATGTGATTTTTCAATATGCTTAAAAAACAACAAAATCGATTATTAGGTGTCACTGTTTTTAAACACCAAGCTCTCGAACTAAATGACTTTCTCTTCTTTCACTTCGGCAATCGTATATTTTTTTCAATCGGTGTGCCACTATAAGTACAGTAAACAAACTCTAAAGCCATACTGAAAGTCTTTGTGCTGTGTCAGCCGATTTTAAGCTAAAGTAACAGACGCAAGAGAAACGTCCACAAGACCAATGCAAAGAAAACGTAGAAGAAAAAGAAAAAAAAAAAAAAACGTTCAGTCGGTTTTATCGTTGTTTTCTTTTGAATAATAAAAAAAAACAAAACGCTGAAACCGCACGACTCTTTTTTAGCGCAAACACTTTGCCGCATTCAGTAGTCACAAGTACAATTCGAACCACAATCATATTCGAATAATGAAATCATAATTAGATAAGTTATAAAAGATTTATTCTATAATAGTTGATTTCACATGAATTTCCGTAAAAATTACATTTGATTCGGATGCGACATATATCTTATCGATGTGTAACAAACATTGGATATGCTCAAACATTCATTACGACAACAATTTTTTTTGGAAATACTTCAATTTTTTCCAAATTTTTTCATTTTTTTTTTTCTTTTTTTTTTCAAATCATCAAAATCTTTTCAAATTACTTCTTTGTTCAATTACATGCAACTATACAAATTGAATGCATATGATATCCCACCCTGTTCCATAACACATATTTGTCAAATTTATGTAAATATTTACGTTCATTTTCTGAATAAAAACAGTTTTAGCATGCATTGACAGACAATGTTATTTGAGTGCTGTTTATATTTTCCATTAAAATAACATTTTAAGTCTTTGAATTGGATGGAGTTTAGCATTTTTCCACAAAGTGGCACGATTTTTTTTTCTACAAAATGATTGGGTTTTTCATGCATAAAATAGAAGTAAATTTGAAAATTTTTATATAGTTTATATAAATCGATTTTACTTATTACATACAGTTAAAACATTCAATCAATTGATCTTGAAAACAATTCAAGATTTCAGCAATGGATCTATGATAAATACTATCAAAATGTTATCTCCGAAACTTATAAAGAGATAAAATAGAAAAACAATAATATAATGAATTTGCTAATTTTACTATTCTTTTTCTTAACATCATGTTTAATATTATTATTTTATGATTGAGTATATGTAGAATTTCGTGGTATATGAAGAAGAAATTTCAGTTAATTTAGCAAAATGATTGATAGATAATTTAAATGAGAATACAAGAATTCATCAATTCATTAACTGAGTAAATATAGGAGAAATATCCCTAAAAACCTCTGGTTCAATACAATTGTTTTTCATCTTTTCACAAATGACTTTACTCCGTTAATTCAACGGCGTTAAATTATGAATTTAATGCATTTAAATCCAAACTGAAATGCAATGAATGTTTAAGTTCATTTGAACTGAGAAAAATGCTATTTTGAAAAAATAAAGTCAACAAATCATATCAAAATACGTCAAATACCTGCATACGGGGCGTGCAAAGTACACAAGCCTATGGACAATTTATAAACAATATTCTTTTGTAAACAAATTTGCCTATCTTTTTACATTACGCAATGCATTTCAAATGGGAGCAATACAATCTGTATTACAAATGAAACTCTAGCAATATCCAAAATTATATTTCCGACCGTTATTCTGCCGCGATACAAATCAGTAAACAATGCAAATGCAAGACACTTTTATTTTTGAGTAGTAGCCTTTTTTTGGCAATTTTGACCGCATAAATGCGAGCATCGATCATTCTGTCAGTTGAAGTCGATTAAGAGAGTTCTTTGGTTTGAAATTATTATTCACTGCAAGTTATTTAAAATCGTTAACTATGGTGGGCGGTAAACGGCCGAAAGAAAGTGGCCATAGTTATAGGAAGAAAAAAATAAAACGTGATGAGGAGGCAGCTGCTCTTAGTGGTTCTATGAACAAATATCTCAACCAACAAGCAAGTTCGTCGAATACAGAGCATAGAATTGATCAAACCACAAAGTGCATCACCGAAACAAGTGACACTGAAAATGATTCACAAAGTGATAACGATACATCTGCGCTTCAATCACAACCATGTTCGTTGATAATAAAACAAATCGCCGGATCGATTGAAACGAATAAACTAGAATCAAGTGACAATGAAAGCGAAACCGAAACACCAAGTGATGAGTGCAAACAAGATAGTGAAACCGAAAGCCAAATCAAACCAAATGAACATGATCCACATACATGGCCATCTGTCGTGTCTAGTACTCTTCGCGAACAGATAATTAAATCAGGATTGCCGCCAATGCCAACAGGGATAACATATCCAAAGAACAGCGATAATCGTAGTTTCAATAACAGCAATTTTTTTTCAACGCACATAAATGGCACACCTTACAAGCGCGATTGGTTGACTTACTCACATTCTAGCGATTCAGTTTATTGTTTATTTTGCTCGTTGTTCAATCGAAATGCAAACTCATTTTGTGCAATTGGTCGCGGTTATTCCGAATGGAAAAATATTAAACGAGATGCCACTGCCCATGAAAATACTTTTAAACACCATGAATCACTTAAATCTTGGTCCGAGCTAGGCAAACGTTTAGAAACAAATCAAACAATCGACGCTGAACAACACAAGTTGTTAAATAAGGAAATTGAGCATTGGAGAGAAGTTATGAAACGACTCGTGGCTGCCGTACAATTTCTCGGACAACAATCTCTAGCATTTCGCGGGCACACAAGTACATTATACGACAGAAACAACGGTAATTTTCTAAAACTGATGGAAATGCTAGCCAAATTTGACGCAGTGATGACCGATCATTTAAATCGAGCAACAACGACATCCAAACGCCATTATTTATCGAATCGAATCCAGAATGACTTGATTGAAAGCCTAGCAACTAGTATCACAGAAGTGATAATAAATGACGTTATGGGAAGCAAATACTACTCAATAATGGTCGACTGCACATCCGACCTTTCACGTGTAGAACAAATGTCCATTATTCTTCGACATGTTGCGCTATGTCCGATCGAAAATAAATACAAAATTCAAGAGCGATTTTTGTCTTTTTCACAATGCACGGATTCAACAGGTGATGGAATATCAAATGCAATCATCGCTGAACTGAAGAAAGTGAATTTAGACCCAGAAAACATTCGCGGCCAAGGCTATGACAATGGAGCCAATATGGCTGGTAAGATCAAAGGTGTGCAAACCCGTATTCTTGATATGAACTCGCGAGCATTATTCGTTCCATGCGCCTGCCACAAATTAAACTTGATGGTGAACGATACCGCTAAATTGGCCGACAACAAAACATTCAAATTCTTCGAAACTGTGCAAAAGTGTTTTGTATTTTTCTCTGAGTCACCGAAACGATGGGCTATTTTACAACAATTTGCTGATGATGAAAAAATAACTTTGAAAAATGTGTCGACAACTCGTTGGTCCAGTAGAGAAGCTGCAACAAAGTGTCTTCTGTTGAATTTACCGCAAATTTACGCAGCTCTCCGCCAAATCGCAAATATTTCCGAACGCGATGCAAGCAGCTATGACGCTAATAATATCGCCAAGAAAATTTGCAAATTCAAATTTATTTGCAGCATCGTTGTTTGGCATAATATTTTATCGAGAATAAATGTTGTTTCCAAGTCTTTGCAAGCACGCTCAATTGATATCACAATCTGTTTGAAACTGATCGAAAATTTGAGCAACTATTTGAAGGAAGTACGCGAGGGCAACGATACCATCCAAGAATGGTTTGACAAATCAGAAGAAATTCAAAGTAAGTTTCGTTTTGAACCAATCGCACTCGATGACATGTCTCTTCAACAACGGTCAGTTCGTAACGAAGAAGATTTAAGTGGGGAAGATGAACAACAATTCAAAAATGATTTCGTTTATCCTATTTTGGATATTGCAGTCTCTAAATTAAAAGAGAGATTCGATCATTTGACCGAATTAGAGAAATTGTATGGTTTCTTGTTCCACTTGCACTCCAAAGACATTTCATCAAGTAAATGTAAACAACTTGAAACAGCGCTATCGGCAAAGGATGGAAGCAAAGACTTGGACGGCGTCCAACTATTCGAGGAAATAAAATCGTTTCAATCATTGGTCGATGATAATGGAGAGAAATCACCGCTGGAATTCCTCAATAAGATCAAAGACTATGGTCTAGAGCCGATTTACCCGAACCTCACAACAGCATTGAAGATTTTTTTGACTTTGCCAGTTACCATTGCATCCGCTGAAGGCAGTTTCTCCAAACTCAAAATAATAAAAAATTATTTACGTTCAACGATGGCACAAGAGCGACTCAACAATTTAGCAATAATCTCAATTGAATCCGAACTTTTAGATCGCATTCCACAAGCGTCTATAATCGAAAAATTTGCCACAGCTAAGGCGCGACAAGTGATTTTTGACTAAAACCAAAACTTCTTTCAAAATGAAAATATTTTTTATGAAATCTCTTAGATGATTACTTGTTTACCAAAGAAATTTGTTTACTTTTTAAATAAGATATACCAAATTCTTTTACAACATTTATCTATAATTTTCCATTTTTCCATTCATTCATTAGTTACAACCAATATATTGCATCTCACATTCAATGAATATTCCATAACAATGTTCAACATGTTCAACTCAAACGCAGATTCTTAAAATCAATAAATGATCTTTTTCCTTACAAAAACAACTAAGTTTGTAGTCATATTCTAAAATAGGTACCGAAGGAACTGTCTCCTAAAAGGTAATTTTTGTGAACAATTCTTGAATAAATCAAGTAAGTATGAGCTTGTTTTTTAAAGGAAAAAAATGGGGCGGCATTTTGGCCGTCAGCCTCGGGCGGCACATCAGCTTTGCACGCCGCCGCCTGCATAAATGGTTTTTTAATAAAGCATGGTCGATTATGACCATTTTCCCTAGTTCCGGTCATTATGAAATAATTTCTTAGAAAAAATGATGAATTGTAATGTAATAACAAATGTATTATGAAAAATTTAACTTTTATCAGCGATGTTAACTCTTCCAAGTGATTAGTCTGTTTGAATTTAAGTAACTGCTTTGCTGTCAATTTTTAAATTTGTATAAAATTGTACATATTGAAGTCATGCTTAAATAAATACATTCATTTGGAAATGTTTTTTTTATTATATTTTTCGACAGATTATTCATACAGTTAACAGTTAAAAATGAATATATGGAATGCACTCAAAACAATGATAAAATCAATTGAAATTCATTTTTTGTTGGTGCCATAAACTTTGATTTTTGAAAACATGTTCAACATTTTGTCTACAAGCGTAAAACGTTAGACTCTCTATATATTTGCGTAGCATCATGAATCATGATAATGTGCATTGTCGATGTTAGATTTTGTTTAAAGCTAACAGAAAAATTATCATCAAATTATCAGTAGACTGTGATTTGGTTAGAATGCTAAAAAATTTATCTCTTCAAGACTTAGACTAACACATAAATCTTCTGATAATCTAACGATACGAACGATGTTAAGAAACTCATTTAAAAATAAAGTATCGCATTAGGAACAATGAGTTTGTGGTGATGCACTCGTTCCATATATGCAATATATCAAAGATATTTGGAATTTCAATTCGAAATATGTATATCAATAGGAATGATGAATATGCATTTGTTTATCATTTCATCGATAGTTTAGCTAATTGAGGTTTGCACTAATTGCGGTTCTTAGTATTGTATTCAACGGTTATTACTCACACCAATGTTCCTAGCTATAGTTACAAAAAATGCACATACTTGATCATGTCATCAATCGAATGATGAATAAATACATTGATTCAATAGTCAAAGTGTGTTTGATTCCATGAGTGAATGTTGTTTTCGATGTGTGCTATATACTGTACAAAAGCATAAAAATGTTTGCGTTTTTAATTCATCATATTAAGTGACACAGGTAAAAAAAAAATCCATTGATGACGTTGAATAAATTCATTTCAAACCCGTTCATATTCATCGGTGAATGGAATAATGGAATTCAATGTTATCAAGTTGCAAGCATATGGAACTTTTTTTCAATTCAGAACTAGGACATATGTTAGATATTTTCAGCAAATTGTATTCATATTAAACTCAATCTTAACCCAGAATATGGACATTTCATAAGATTTCCCCATAATGAACTCAGAATATGGATTTTCCCATAAGAATTCCCAATTGTAAAATTCCCATTTTTTTTCCAAAACAAGAAAAATTCTAAAAATAAATGTCCAAAACCAAAAAAAAAAAAAAAAATACATACGGTTTTTTGTTTTTTAATGATATGATTATTTTCCTCCGTCATTTTTCAATTGGATGAGCGTTTTATTTGCAAAATCTGTTGATGTTTAAATAAAAATTTTCCCAAACATTTATCACAAAAGTAAACAATTCTTTTTTTTTTTTTTTTTTATTCAATTAGAACAATTTGCACACACGAAAACAAAAACCAAAATAAATATTTTTAAAACGAAGAGAACATCATCGATTTGTCGTGGCAATTAAATGCACCTGTTGTCAGGTACAAACATTGAATGATTTCCGGAACATAAACGACAAACAGATAAACTTAATTATGTGAAAGGTCCACTTAATATAGAAATGGTAAAAATGCCGATGAACCAATACAGGCAGATTGATAGCAATTTATTTATACACCCGCTTTGTAGACGACATTTCATTCATGACTGATAAATCTGTGCGAAAATGTATACAACGCAAGTGTACACATTATAATGTATAATGCAGCTGTTTTGGCTTCGCACATACATGCTAACCATAATTGTTGACTGCAGCATTACATTGACGGATGGAAAATGTCAAAAATCTAAACAATTTCGAAAAATACACATGGCTGGAGCTGATGCCGCGACATCTGTTCGAATCCATAGAAGCCGATTACGGTAATTTTTTTTTTTGGTTTGGTTGTTTCAATGTTACTGATAATGATTGTCAAATGGAATTGTTTTCAAACAGTCAATTGGAATGATTTTCAAATGGAATAATTCTTGCATTAGTTATACTCACTATTTGAATATAAATGATGAAATGAAACTTTGTTTTTTTTTTTTGTGCAAAATTGTACTTTTCTGCTACAAATTGTATATACATTTTAAAACCTTCTTTGTTATGTAACACTGAGTTAATTCAAATAATCCGCTGTTTGCTTAAATAACAACCAGAACATTCACTTATTTACTATTTTACGTCAGCACAATGTGCGTTATCATCAATAAAACAAATCGCACTTTGATAATGTCGCATAGTCAGATAACCTTCACAGAATCGGGGCGCATATTTGAAAAATGGGGTTGGAATGTTTACATACATTGCAAAAAGGCAAAATAAAAAATAATTTAAGAAGCTGAGTAAGGAAAGAAACAGAGAGATAGGAGAGAGAGAGAGAGAGAGAGAGAGAGAGAGAGAGAGCTCACCGAGAGAAGAAAAGTGAGTGAGAGATACAGAGAAAGCAAACAAGAAAAGAATAGATATGAAAACATAAGGCATCTGTTTTAGAGGAAATTGTATTTATTAATAGGTTTTAATGTGATTTGCCGAACCGGCGACTTGAAACAAACATCTTTCAAAAAACAAAATTAACAATTTACAAATAAAAGAGTACAAAAATAAACGAATCAAAATATTTGACATGCCCGTGAACGAAAAAATATGAAACATCGTTTAAACCATAATAATTTACTTAATCGATGTTCTACATCTCGAAAAATATAAAAAATTTGAACAATCACAAGCATTGGATTCGATGTAAAATGTTTTAAAAAAATCCCTCACAAACGTAAAATCTCTTCTATTTTTTTCTCATCGTTTTTTAACAAATTTCTGATAATAATTTTTTACAACCTCAACGATGAACACATCTAATTTGAAATTCATCTACAAAGTTAAAACATCGAAACTACATTTCAAAATATAAAATTTTTACATTGCTTTTTGTTTGTTTTTCTTTTGGTGTTTTTTTTTTTGTTCTGTTTTTTGTTGGCCCAAATCATAAATGTAAAATAACAACAAATTTGTAAGCAATAGATTATGGACTTTAATGATCGAGAATGCGCATGTTGCCTGAGACGATTTTATTTTCCAAAATTGCACCGGCCGGAATATCAATTCGGTCACCATGATTCGCAATGATAATAACTGTACCCTGTTATATAAAAACGCAAATGACAAATAAAGAGATAAGATTAGATTACGTTAATTTGAGCAAGCAATTTTGAAGAAGAAAAAAAAAAACAAATGATAATTACGCGCAATGAAACTCCTCGGCCAAATGTTACATCGCCAGAGACAGTCAAGTGATCGAGTTCAATGATATCGGGAATATTTGCAAATCTGTAAAAAAAAACAATTTCGTTGATCTTGATATGCATGAAGAAAAGAATAAAACAAAATTAATAAAAATTTACCTCGATAAGAATTGTTTGACTTTGCTGAAATGATTATCGCCAAGTTTAACGAGTGGTGTCGTTGGGAACATACGTTGTGGTGACATAACCAATGAGCCACCTTTTAAACTGTACAAATTCGACATGACCAATAATAAATCGGAGGTTTTTTTAACTGGCAAGAAACGAGATCGTGGTACATTCACACCAATTGCATTAAAACATTTCATTGCTGCACCAACAGCCGTTTCCAATTGAATTACACGTAATCCATTGTCAAGCGTTTTATTGTTTACAATAATTTCCATATTCAATGTTTTTGCATTTAAAACATTTTCAATGGATTTTAAATTTGCCCAAATGTTGTTGGTATTGAAAAATTTAAATGTTTTTACCGATTTAAAATCGTCAACATGTTCATTTGGTACTTGAGCAATTTCCAATAAACGAAGCTTATTTTCATATTGAATCAATGTGCCACCTTTTACATCAGCACGTGTTTTATCTGTTACTTCCATAATAAATTCCACTGGTTTGCCATTTGATCCATTTTCACCAAGTAATTTATTTAAAATATTGAGGTCAACTGTTGCTCCCAAATTATCGATATTTGACAAAAAACAATATTCACGTCCTTCTTGGATAAATTGACGCAATAGGCCTGAATTTTGAAATGATTCATAGAAATCACCATGACCTGGTGGATACCAAGCTTCCATATCATTTTCAATATTATAATCCTTTGCAATTGGTAACATTGAATCGCGGCTAATTCGTGGGAAACAACTTTGATTGAATGTAAAGATTTTTACTTGAAAACCTTTGTATTTGCGAACAATCTTTTCTGTATCGTTATCGGTATTGAATGAATTCATAAGAACCAATGGCACATCAGCATTGTAGGTTTTATTCAATGTTTCAATTTGTTGCACCGTCAAATCCAAAAATGTTAAATCATTTCGCACTGGAATCACACTTTTTGGACCATGGCAACCCATTGATGTTCCCAAACCACCATTCAATTTTATCACCACCAATTTATTTAAGTGTTCACGAATCTTTTGGAAAATTAGAATTTTGAGTTTTTTTTTTTTGTTACAATTTAAAAATTGTTCTTAAAAGAGATGTTCAAGAAGAAACATTGAAATTTTCAATAAAAAAAAAAACACCGCAAACTTACAATTTTCTCATCTTTTGGAGCTGTGAGTGTTGCATAGTTTTGGACAGCATCTGTTGGCAATTTTTCAATTTTATCCCATTCCACGGATGGTCCTTCTTCTTGCAAAAATCGACCGAATAATGTGGCAAATCGTTCCATTTCATTATCGTAGAATTTTGTTAGCTCTTCACCTTTAACGGTATTTAAAAGTGTTTTCAATTCAAGTTCAAAATGTTTCAATGCATCCCGTTTGGTCACTTCATGAAACTCCTTTGTATCGGATGCGTTGCGTTGGTGACCGCGAACCTGAAAATGCATATTTTCATTTTTATTTGAAATTTCAACGTTTTTTTTTTTTGTTTTGCGTATGAATTGCAGTTACATCCATTGATCGTCATGCAAATTTATCGAAAGTTGCCTAGTAAGTAATGTTTAGTGATGACATTTACAAAACTAAAAGTCATGCCGACAAAGCACAAATACATTGGACTTAAATAGATTCGATGAGATTAAAATCAAACAAATAATCTAACAACCTTGATAAAACTCTGATAATAATGATTGGCACTCTTTAAGAGAATAAAAAAAAATCCTTTTCTAAACTCGTCTAATTTCACCATGAAAAATTACGCACTAATTATTGTTGATTTCACCAAATCGTGTACGAAATATTTTGAAGAGTTTTTGAATGATATTTATAACATAAAAGTCGTGCATCTTTTTAAAATATCGTGCCATATAATTCGGGAATTTGTTAAGAAAAGAAATTTTAAAATTATTCGTGAAAAAAAGACGAAAATAAACAAAAACAATTGTCTACGAATAGAAATTCGTCAAAAAAAAGTGCCTTATCGAGAGAGCACGTCTTCAAAAAAACACAAAATTCTTATCAATAACGTCATAGACCCGGTGTCAAATGGTATCGTTTGCGACCAAATGCTTCCCATTCATTTGTACAATTTTGTTTGAGGAAATGTTCAATTGCACTATGTTATGACTAAAAAAAAAACAACAATGTGGAGTTTATTTTGTTTAGCTCTTTGAAATAATTCGAAAACAACATTTAAGAAATATTGAAATTTGGAAATTATAAATGTAAAAACAGATGTTTCTTTTCCTCACCATAGACCAATAAACTAGTCTCCATTAGTAATAAACAGATAGCAATCAGTGTACAATGTCGAATTATGTAGGAAAAAGTGCGCATCAATTAATCAATTAAAATTCAATCATTCGAATAATTATTCATTGAATTAGTTTCAAATAAACAATCAAATATGGGGGAATACGTTCATTAATCTATCTTAAATATGCGATCGAATGAAATTATGTCAAATAAATAGATGATTTCATTCAAAAATTCTATTGATCATACAATCAGTCATCGCCATTCAAATTACTATTATCGGTTAAGTAAATATTTCATCTTCGTTCATCTCCAAAATATTCAATCTATCGTTTGAAATAGAATTTGTTCTACTTTCAAATGAAATAAAACTTACTTGGCTCATTAAAATATCCAAAGGTCCTGGCATTTTGTTTGATAATATTCGAGGGTTTTTTTTTTTATTTTTTTTTTATGAAAAACAGTGACTTTATTCAAAATCAGCCAAATTAAAATCGCGAGTACAACAATAAATGGCCGATAAACTTAAGATTGAAAATACAAAAAAAAATGTTGTTAACCACATATACGGATAATAAATGAAAAATATGGTTGATTAAAAAACCGTTTGCGTTTTGAATAATAATTACTACGAAATAAATGTATTATGCAAAACAATTTGTTTGACTGATCTGGAATACAGTCGATACTGGACTGGATGCGAACGATTATTCAACTGTTCGAGCTTGAGTCGAATGATTTGTCGGGCGGTTGTTAATAATAAAATATTTCATGATATTTTGCTTTATTTTTTTTTTCTTTTTTTATCGCAAAAATACGATTAAAATTTGCTAAGTTGTCAATTGATTTGCTGCAATCAACAGAGAAGCACACAAATGAATTTTTCTATGATTTGATAATATAATCATTATCTATTTGCTTTAGTTATATTTGTATTGTTTTCATGGCAAATAATGTGATGTATACATGATGCTCGTAAAATGTTCCATTACTGATTTGTCTGATTATATTGAATGGAAATGTTGTGTTTGTGTGTATGATATATGTTTTACAAGTAGTTGAATAGACATTTTAATCATTTTATACTGCTTTGCTGCTTATCGGTTATATTCGACATTTGATAAGCTCACACTGATTTCGGTTTTAATTCCGTTTTATTCCTATGCCATATAAGCGACAAGCCCAAAAGCTCATTTAGATATTTTAACAGACCTTGATCATCGTTTGCTTTGGTGATCATAATTCGAAGCCATAATGGACTGAACATGACACATAATCAAACGTACGATAATAATTGAGAAAAAGTTCACTGAATTTTTTTGGACCGAACAGCTGATACTCTTTTAACATTTCAGTTGGGTCTTTGCGTATTATCGATTAGGTCAGTGAGCGAGTATATGTGTTTGTTTATCAGTATTAGTAATGGGGATTCAATTGAGTGATTTTCATTGCAAAAGTCGCGTGAGTACTCTTCTAAGTCATAACAATTCTAAATATAAAAACCGCATCAAATTCTTACCCACAATCAAATGATACGTTTGGCGCCATTTCCTCGTTTTTATTGATATATAATTATATATATATATGCGAATGTAATTATATATATATGTATATTAATATATGTAACGTGATACGTTGTCATATCGTGTATACAAATGAATTTTTTGGCACAATTAATTGCGTGCAAACAAATAAACAAGTGCGTGTCATATACAACGACACTTTTTCATACATATAAATAAATGAGACAATCTGATGAGAGGCATAATAGTCAATTGCGTCGTTCATATATCTTCACCAATTGATTTGTTGTGAATATATCACACGCAAAGAACACACGCTGACAAAGCAAGTAGTAGTTGTTGTTGTCTTTGTTGTTGTTTAGATATAAATAACCAATCGTCAATAAAACCCGTTGGCAATTTCTCATTATACATTTTAATTGATCAATTTCCGCATTTTTCACAACAATGTTTCAATCTCAAAATTTGAATTGAAAAAAATGCTTCAATAAATTAGCTTTACAAAAATTGATTATCTTTATATTTGTCGAAAATTTCAGTGATAATTTCTTGAACAAACGGAACACATTTTAAAATATGCTCGCACTCATTGATGCGCATATATCTAAAAGATATTTAGTTGCCTATTCGTAAAGGACGATTCAAGGGCATTTGAACAAATTTAGACCAATTTGTTGATTTGAATCAATTTATCAATAAATAATCTCACGAAAAAAAGGAAATTAAAAAAAAATCTTTTACTATTTCATACACTTATCAAACTTAGAGAAAAACGATGCAAAATGCAAAAAATAAAAAAAAATACCAAATTGTGTTGAAATTGATATGACAAACCTGATTTTCCCTCGGTGGCTCGAGCATATTGTGGCAAAATTGATATGATTTTGTACTTTGAGCGTTGAAGAATTAAAGATACAGACCAATTGAGAGACAATTCTTTTACTTTTAGTTACTTTTTCTTATCACTTAAATCTTTTTTTAGTTCAATTGCCAATTCGGTTTGATTGTGCACAGTTGACTGAATAAAATGTACTGTAAAATATTATTGTGCGTTTTAAAAATTAATTTGATTGAATTAAAATCTTGTGTGGTTGCAAAATTTCAATATTCAAATGCTGTTTAGCTAAAATGTTGTTTAACTTTTCTCCGTTAGATAAAAGTGCCGACAATTCGTACGCGCGATAGGCGATACATGCACAATTGCACAGACCAGTGTGATAAAATGCAAAACAATTACGACACTCAATGTTTGTGTGTATTTGTGCCTATGTGTTAAACATATTGTCGAACTGTCAAATTGTCTCTTTTTTTTGTGTTTCGAAAATGAACAATGACATTCGAAATTGGATACCGAATTGATGGAACAAAAAAAAAAAAAATTCAACCAAAACAAAACGACTATTGGTCAGCTGCTAGATTTCTCACAATTACTTTTCTCCATTTATTGCTCTGAGTGACAATTCCCTTGACCTATGATACAAATGAAAAATGTACGCAATGTAAAACTTCAAAATGATTCATTCTTTAAAATGACTTTATTGTAACAATATATAAACATTTAAAGAAACATATGTTATTCTATTTGAAATTTTGCATGATTTTCAATGAAGAAACATTTTTTGGACTTTTTTCTTTTCTTAAAATTGCATCGGATTTTTGGTTTAAAATCTATGATTTCCAAATTTGGTTTATAGTACAGCAATTGGTTACAATTTAAAATAAAATAAATATACTTGAACATTTGGAAATGGAATTTTGAAACAAAACTTGTAGATGAGCCACTTCTTAGAATTATATAAACAAAAAGAGAATTTGTGTAAAGATTTCACGATTATCACAGTGCAGATAACATCTATTTAGCGCATATTGATGAGAGAGAAAAAAACAGTACTTTCAATCGGATGTCCACTGAAAAGATGGAAAATATTTCAAATTAGAAAGGAAAATTCAAATATGAAAATTGATGAAGAAATCTGATCAAGATTAGGATGAAAATATTCAAAAATAATTGAATTTAGCTGACTCTCAGGGTGGGTTCGCCAATGCCATATTTAGCTGCTTCCATCTCTTGTTTTTCAATCTTGGCCGTTCGTTCTTGCATTTGTCGTACTTTTTCTGGATTTTTAATGCCACGATTTTCACTTTCTTGTCGTCTTCGTTCGGCTGCCTCCATTTGCATTTGACGTCGAGCAGCCTACAAATGAACCACAATTACAATATGATTCAGTATGTGCAATTTTTTTGGAGATTCAACGAGCAAAAGTAAAAAAAAAAAAAAATGAAATATTTTAACAGACCATATCTGGTTGAACAATAACACTTTCATCTCCTTTCAAACAAGACGAACAAGCTGAGCCCATTTTATTCCCTTCAAATTACCACCGATATTTTCACACTAGATAGACAATTAAAACACTTGTATGACTTGATTGTTTCACTCTTTATTTACATTCATACGTTGAACATCGTATCTTTTATCAGTTGTAGGCATTTACACTTTTATATCACAATGTCATCAGCTGATAATGTTTAGTACTCACAATTCACTTCGAATGAAATTGAAAAAAAAATGCAATTTTTCAGTTTATTTTCGTAAATAAAAAAAAAAAAATCAAGGAAATATTGAAATTGGAAAAATAGAATTCGAACAAAGAAATTTTTTGAAATTTTTTTTTTACATCATAAAACAAAGAAACTTGACTTTGAAATTTGAAACATCATTTTGAAATGTACGAAAAATCACTTCGAAAATGAATTTGTACTAAATAATGCGCCATCTACAATTTTGCTGAAAATGTCATTGTCAATACGTTGGCACCACTGAATAAAAATTTATAACATATTTTTTCTCCTCGTATTGAACTTGGAACGTCGAGAATTATTTAATAAAATCTAAATTCAATCAAAATGTTGTCACGAGCTAGCATCTTTCAAGGTAAGTAAAAATCAACAATTTCAAATAAATGCAATGCAATTCAAATGAATGATTGATATTTCATTGGAATTTTGTGAGAATAAAATGTGTGATAAATTGTGTGCACACTTCGGTCCGGCTATGAAGTTTATGTAATCACTGATGGTTATGAATGAAAATGGCAAATGACAGTCACCTCATTGATATTGAACAATTCAACGTGTATTTAAACGTTTTTGACTACCATACGTTTGATTGCTTAAAATGTTCATTTTTTTTTTAAATGAAAATTTTAAAAAAATGTTAGATGAAGAAATGTTAACATTTTAAATCATTTTTAGTTCGCAAACCGCTTGCTCAATTAATCCGAGCAACCAGTACAACAACATCAACCTCATCTGCTGCTGCTGCTGCTGCATCAGTACCAGCATCATCACCACCATCAGAAGTTGGATATTTTCGTCGAGTTCGTGAAGTCGATGCTGCTCCAGTTCGTTATGGATTTATTCCAGAAGAATGGTAACCAATATCAACATTCAACGAAAATGATGAATAATAATTGTTGCTGTTGTTGTTATTATTTTTCAGGTTCCAATTTTTCTATAAGAAAACTGGTGTAACTGGTCCATATGTTTTCGGTTTCTCATTGTTCACCTATTTGGCATCAAAAGAAATCTATGTTATGGAGCATGAATTCTATGCTGGTATTTCATTTGCACTTCTTCTCATTATCGGTATCAAAAAAATTGGTCCAGGTGTTAAGAAAGCATTAGATGCTGAAGTTGATCAAATTGAAGCCGATTGGGAACAAGGTCGTAAAGATCAAATTGATGATCTTAAAGATTGTATTGAACATGAAAAGAAAGAACAATGGCGTGCCGAAGGCCAATTGATTTTAAACGATGCCCAAAAAGAAAATGTTGCATTGCAATTGGAAGCCGCTTATCGTGAACGTTTAGCCCATGTATTCACAGAAGTCAAACGTCGTTTGGATTATCAAGTTGAAATTCAATTGGTTGAGCGCCGTGTTAAACAAAAGCACTTGGTCAATTGGGTTACAAGCAAAGTGCTTGGCAGCATTACACCAGATCAAGATAAAGCAACATTGTCCAAATGTATTGCTGATTTGAGCGGATTGGCACCAAAATAAATTGCAAATTGTTTTGGTTCAAAAGTGTTAATATGAAAAAAAAAAAAAAAAAACAAACAAACAAACAAAAAAAACTTTCCGAAATAGAAATCATCCGATAATGAATTGTGTTTCATATTTGGTGTGATGCTTCTTTACACACTGTATTTTGTTTCAAAATTCAACTGAATTACCGAATAAAATTGAAAAATTCGATAAAAATTACATATGAAAATCGATTTTTATTTTATCCATTTGGATATACAGTTTTTTTTTCTTTTATATTTATGATATTTTCTTTAGTAATGGTATCACTATGATGGAATTTTTTGCCTCCTTCATTCGCCACCATCGACCTAATCGATGCTCTTGTCCAATGGCTGCTATTAATTTTGTTCCATCATTTGTAAATGCTAAACTATTTACGAATCCCACTACTGGCACTTCAAATAACAGTGTCATATCCCGATAATTTTCACCCATTTTCCATAAACGAATCATTCCATCACATGATCCTATTGAAGAAAGGCATTTGAATTAGTGGAATAAGTTTTGTTAAATCCAATTTTATATTTGCAATTATATACCTGATGCTACAATATCTGTATTGATCAGCGTTGCAACTGCACTAATCCAGTTGGCTTGATCATTTTCATCAGATTTCCCATGAACTAATTCTTTCATACACAATGGCCTCTTTTTCATTGCACTCCATACACAAAGTGACCTAAAAATTGAAAAAAAAAAAAAAAAAAATTGAAATTAATTTGAAAACATGAGAAATTTTGTAAATTCTGAAATGTGTCAAATAATTGAAATTGGATTAAGTACATACCCATCGTCTCCCGCCGAAATAAAATTCTCCTCATTGATCAATTTGACTATGTCAATGCTGCCTTTGTGTCCGTTGTAAACAAGTTGTGATTCTTCGACTATTTTCCAAATACGTACACTTCGATCTGAACCACCAGCTGTAATGGCACGTTCACGTGATAATGCATCGATACATGTTATACCTGACTGATGACCGTATCTAAAGCAAAAAAAAAAATCCATCTTAATTTCTGATTCACACACTGACGAAAGTCAATTAATTTCATTTGATTAAGAATAAAACTTACAGTGTTTCCACGTAGGCCATTTCATCAAGTGACCAAATTTTCACTGAACGATCTTTACTTGCCGAATATAAATCGTGTGTATCTTTTCGGAATACTAACGATGTGACAATATCTCGATGACCCTTGAATGTTTGTAAATGTGTCAATTTGTCACAGCACCAAATTTGAATATATGGACTCATATCGGCAATTGCCTAAAAAAAGTTACCATTTTGTTAAAGAGGTTTTTTGATTCAAAATTAAGAATTTGAAAAAAAAAAGGGAAATTACAAAGATAATTGAAAAAAAAATCTTTTCTTTGATTTTTTATAGAGAAAATAATTCATACCAAAAATTTGCGATCCGTTGAAACAGCAAGTGCATAAGTTTGTGGTCTTCGTTTCTTTTTACTATTTTCAATTTCATCAACACTTTTTCCAACATTGCAATCAATATTTCCAACTACTTTCATACTGTCACAATTCCATTTGAGTACAATGGCCGATTTATTTCCCGTAAATAGAAATTTATTGTCGGCCGTAAGACAAACGCATGTAACAGGCAATTGATGTAATTTATGCTTAATTTGTACTGTGTTCTTATCGTCAAAACCAATATAATTGTCAGCAATTTTTCTTCGTAATTTTCCAATACTGTCCATATATTCGTCGGTCAAACGTTGTGATACATTATTTTCCAATAATTCTTGATCTTCAGCTCGGCTTTTCTCCTCTTTTTCAATCTCCTCCAAGTACAATTTAGCCAATTTAAGCCGTTTATCTTGAGGAGTTTCGGCAATTTCTTCATCATCATCAATATCAGATAAATGTGCATTTTCAAAATTCTCTTCATCTTCGTCAGAGCTATGAATCTCATCATCGTCTTCTGTTGGATCGACTTTTGGTGCTTTTGGTTTCTCATTTTGTATACCAAATTTACTACCCAGTGGAAGCTACAAGCAAAAAAAGAACTCACAAAATTAATATGCTCTGAACATTTTCAAGTAAACGATGATTTTTAATTAGAAAATTACACACCTTTCGCTTTTTTGATGACTTTGGCTTTGATTTTAAAAACATTGACGATGAACTCATGTTGATGAAATTTTAATAATCGATTTTAATTTCAACAAGTTTACAATAATTTCATTTAAAAACGTTAAAATTTCTAACAAAAAAAAAAAATTCAATTCTTGAACGAAATAATCAATGAATGTACCGCAACACGTGTTTACATATATAATGTTCGTGTATTGCTATTTGACATCTTTGAAACGTTTGACATTCAAAACTGAGCCGGAACTGCTTTCGAATATAATGTGTCAACTCATTTGACACATCGAATGGTATATTGCTCAGAATGCTTTGAAAGAGGAAATTTATAAAATTGATAAGCAATTTTTATGCGAAATTGATAAATGATAGCGTTAAATTGTTTGATTTTATAAAATATTCAAATTGTTGCTAAAGCTTGATGGATTTTTCCGTGAAAGATAAATTCATCGGAAAAAGTG
Source organism: Resseliella maxima (assembly GCA_029041755.1). Taxonomy (NCBI): domain Eukaryota; kingdom Metazoa; phylum Arthropoda; class Insecta; order Diptera; family Cecidomyiidae; genus Resseliella; species Resseliella maxima. The sequence goes on along the minus strand of JAQOWM010000130.1, from coordinate 394,564 downwards.
CAAATGGACAAATCAATTTTCTATACTATAAATGATTTAATCTGCTTTTTTTTCATTTCAACCAAAAATTCGTTGCGTAATTAAAATATTGATTTTTGGTTAAAGCACATTTTATGTTTTTTTTATTGTTTTTATTATTTAGACTTTTCCACATGAATCCAATTTTATTGGCATTTTTTGAAACAATTTTAAACTAAATCATGTAAGCATTTTTTATGAACGGGATTATCGCGATGGTTCTTTTTCAAGAGTATGCGATTTATTTGCCTTTAGCAGCAGCAAATCGAGAAGAAACATCATCCCAGTTAATAACATCAAAAATTGCTTCTACATAGTTCAAGCGAACATTTTTGTACTGCAAATAGTAGGCATGTTCCCAGACATCGACACCTAACAATGGCACCAAACCTATAAAATAATTTAAAAAAAAAAAAACATGTCAGTCAAGTACTCAACTTTGCAATGAACTTTGGTCACTCTTTTTCAAAAAGAAAAAAAAAGAAGAAGAAATTCTTCATCAACATTGCTGCTAAGCAACATTAACCGCATCAAGCCAAGTAACTAATCCAATAATGAATTTAAATTCAAAATTGATTCAACATACCAGTGGTTGCTTCCAATGGATCTTGATTAAAGCATGTAGCGATTTGAATTTTATTGTTTTTCTTATTGAAACCGAGCCATCCCCAGCCTGAGCCTTGTACAGCAACAGTGGCAGTAGTGAATTCTTTTTTAAAGTTATCAAAACTGCCGTATGTTTTCTCAATTTCACTTTTTAAATCGCTTGATGGTGTTGATTTGTTTGGACTTAAATTTTTCCAAAAGATGCTATGATTAATATGACCGCCACCGTTAAATTTCAATGCACCTTGTAAAGCAATAATTTTTGATGTGTCATTTTTTTGCACAGCATCTTTCAATTGTTCTTCGGCCGCATTAAAGTTGGTAATATAAGTTTGATGATGTTTCGAGTGATGTAATTCCATAATTTCACCAGAAATGATTGGCTCTAATGCCTTATAATCATATTCCAATGGTGGCAATGTATGCTTTTGTGCCGATGGCAATACACCGGCTGAGAATACATTGCGACTACAAGAAAAGAACAACGATGAAAATCAACATAACGAAACAACAATGAATCCAAATGATGAACTCTGATTGAAAATACCAAAAAAAAAAAGAACCCGATTTTTATTATTATTCTCACCTGACAATAGCGGGAATTCGTCGTGCCAAAAACATTTTCTTTCTTTTTGCGTAGTTGTATGATGAGTGCTGAGTGAAAAAAAAAAGTGGAAACTTATTTTTTAATTGTCTGTTTGTGTGAGTTTAACATTTTCGAAACTGAACCGGTCATTATTTCAAAATTCGAAATGTCAATTTGACGTTTCACCAAAACTAATATTGTTTATTACATGTAATGTAACTGAGAGTCTCAGTCTGTGAATAAATTGTTTGCATTGTTTGTAAATTAAAAATTGTTGAAATAATCATTGAAAAGAAAATGCCTTCTGAAAGTGGAAAAAAGAAAGGAAAACGAGAAGAAAAAAAATCATTACTTTCGATTAAAAAAGAGCCAGAAGAATTGAAATCACTTGAACATTATGTTGACGATCGGATTGAATTGATTAAACAAATATTCGGGTCATTAAAAACCAAAACAATTGAATCAATTATACCGGAGTTTTTGCAGGTGATTTTTAATAATTGAAAATTAAATATTCGAAATTATGATTTCAATTGAAATTGCTATTTTTCAATTTGTATTTTGGCTATTTAGGAAAAATCAATTGAAGACATTCAAGAGATATGCCTCGAAGAGATATTGGGGATATCAAAGAAGCGTCTAATGTCAATAATTAATGCAACCAAATGTCCAACAGACACTGAATCGTCTGATTCGGGTTCGGATGTGGAGAAAGTTGAAGGTAATTTTATGAACCGCAACAAATTTCAATTTGATACATTTTTCATCCAAGAATTACCAAATTTAATTTTCCACAGAGCACATTTCATTGGAAGAAATTTCATCTGATTCAAATGATGAGCTAAGCAGGCCAAAAAAGAAGAAGAAACGTGACTTGAAAAAAGGTAATTTTTAAATCGAGAAATTATGAATTATTTGACCAAAATTTATTCAATTTTTCACTAGAAAACTTGACTTTTTTTTTACTAAACAAATAGATTTGCCAACGAAAAATGCAGTAGCAGCTTCATCAACGACCGAAAATCCAGATGAACAAAATGGTCAAACCGAGAAACAGTATTCTGTATTGGAATTGTTAGAATTACAAGCTCGAGCCAGAGCAATTCGATCTCAATTGGCCCTCGAGCCGGTGACAAAGATTGAATTGGATGATTCGGATGGAGAAGTATTGGAAAAGTCTAAAGAAAAAGCGAAAAAAATAAATGATGCATCAACTAGTTTATCGCGAAATAGTAGCAAACAGATTGAAAAAGAATCATCAAAACCGGCCGATGAAGAGCCAAAAGTCACAACTACAAAACCAGTACGTTTGAAACGTAACTTTCCGTCAGAGGCAAATGGAAGGATATGAATCTGATGAAAATCGTGCAAAAGAGCCGACTGATAAAAATGAGAAAGAAAATACCATTTCTAAAGAGCCGTCGTCCGCAAAAGAGTCAACAAAAGAGATTGAAAACGAAAAATCACCAGAGAAAATCAATGTGCATCATGATGATGATGTGGTGCCAATAATAGCTGAACCGGAAATTCTGTGCATATCAAGCAGCGATTCAGAGAATGAAGAGAAAAAGAGTAAAAATAAAACAAAGAGAAGTTATATTACGATGCCAGTAGTTGAAAAGGAAGTTCGACCACCGACCGAAGATGAACTATTTTTGCAAAAAATTAAAGAAAAATCAGAAGCAAAAAAGAGAACAGACTTGAGTATAAACAAAGACTCAAAGTCCGATCGTCCATCAGAGGTTATTGGTGGTGAGAAAACTGAATCAGAAAACCAACAAGATGACGACGAAATGGAAGATGGTGAAATTATTGAAGAGGATGAAATATTAGAGATTTCAGAGAGCCCAGAACCGATAGCTACTGAACAAAATGATGAAGGAAAAGATAAGAACAAAAGTGTTAATGATGGTGAAGAAATTGAAAAAGTAGATGATGACAGCAATGCTGATTCTCTAAATACATCAATGCAAGAGACTGACAAAAGTCGCAACGAAAGCAATAGTTCTAGTTCAGACTCTGACCGTAGTGAGTCGAACAGTGAAACTGAATCAGATGATAGTGGATCAAAATCAAGATCACAAACGAGTAAAAAATCGAATGACGATGACGACGATGATGAAGACATTATCGATTTGGGCAAAGATGAAGATCTCGATTTTGAACAACTTGAAATGGGCACAACAATGAAAGATGAACCAAAATTAGAAGAAACAACATCAAGTCGACAGACACGAAGCAAAGCAAATAAATCCAGATTATCACCCATCAATACTGAACCAAAGGTGAGTTTGACCAAAGTAACTTTTGGATGAAAATAACAAAATTGAAAGAAAATCATTTTCTCTCCGTTTATTAAATGACAGAAGAAAAATCACTTGGACTTTTCCATGTAAAAAGATTTGAAAAAAAAAAAATCCGTACAAAAACTTAATTCCTAGCTTATTTCTGTTTGCTTCAACATCAATCAAATTAATTATTCGAAATATCAATTTACAGGATGAGTCATGGGATAAACGTTGGTTGCGCGGCAACAAAGTGAGTAAAGTCTTGGCGACAGCAAAACTGGCAAGCAAAGTGCGAAGTAAAATCAAGGAAAAGAAAACAAAAACTGCCGTCCAACAAACTGCCGAAGTAGTTGAAATGCCAAAAGAAATTGTTGCAGAAATACCAGCAAATGTGGAATTTGGCAGCGTTGAGCATTACAAAGAATTGACTAAGCAAAAATAATTGATTTCATACAAATGGCGAGATGTTTGTTCGCTTAAAATTGTTTTTATTTCGAATAAAATTATCGAATTTAGAGCTTTCATCTATTTTTATTGCAGAGAAGAACAAAAAAAAGAAAAAATGAATCCTAAAATTGTCTTTCATAAAATCAAACTTGCTGATTTGGCAATTTGTGTACAAATATGATAAAAATATATACAGATATATCAAGCAGTAAAGAGCGTTTAAAATCATTTGTAAGAAATACGCTATTTTTGTGATGAAGAAGCTTTCGTCAAATTATTATTTGTTATTTTCTTGATTTACATTGAACAATTTTTCCGCCAGTATCGGAATACGAAATGCGATCGTAAATTTCAAATATGGAAAAAGTGATAAGATTCACCGGGGAGATTGCCCATTGCAAACAGAAAGAGAGAGAGAGAGTGAGAGAGAGAGAGAGAGAGATAGAGAGAAAGAGAGAGAAAGAGAAAGAGAGAGAAAAAGAGAGAGACAGAGTGAGAGAGAGAGAAAAACAGAGAGACAGAGTGAGAGAGAGAGAGAGAAAGAGTAAGGTTGAGAGTGAGACCGAGGGGAAGTGAGTGAAAGAGAAAAAAGTCTAACAAACGAGGGAGAGATAACGACTGTCGGTACAATTTTTATATCATATCTTATAGATAAAGCACATATGTATTGAAAAAATTACAGTATCGCTTCGATTTGGCGGTCATTTATGCTATGTGTTCAATCCACAGCTATGGATTGTCCGAGCATTGGCATCGCAACGAGTCTTGACTGTGTGCCATCGCATTTTATTGGTAAAAATTCTTATTTTTTTCCATATTTTCATTTTGCCGATAAAAGGGAGAAAAAAAAATGTGGAGCGAGCATGTATGTGTAAGTGAGTAAGTGGAAGTCGAGATAGTATTGCACCTCACAACTACACAGTGTCATTGCGCGCTGTGTATGTGTATTGTAAATTTTTTCCCCGTCTATACAAATGCCGAAATGAAAAATATTAGTTAAATGCCGACAACAACAAACAATAACAAAAAAAAGTAAATAAGTTTTCGGGTGAAAGGAAAGAGAAAGCGAATGTGAAAAAGAAATGGAAAGTGTGCTTAAGTGCATAAAGTGCGAGGGAGAGAATGACAGAGTGTGGTAGGAATTGAGGGATGAAGTGACGGTGTCGGTGGCGACAACACAACGACGATGACGATGACGACGACGACGACAAAGACAACAACATGAATGGTGGTAAACACACACAATACTAAAGCGATATCGAAACCGAAACGGAATAAAAATGAAGAAGAAGAAAAAAATATAAAAATAGAAGAAGAATGTCGAATTACAGCGGGCATCCGACAGTTAGTTGCTCATGTGTGATAGTACATATTACACAAAACAAGAGTAAAAGAGCGTGGTTTACGGTATGCGACCATCGAGCCAAATGAAAATACAAACGATGTAGTGTTGAATTGAATGCGGTGCTTGTAGCATATATAACAAAAACACACATCACGCACACACCACATACCATACACACAATATACAATAAAAAGGAAAAGAAGAAGAAGAACAGAAAAAAAAATACTCTCGATTTCTCTATTACACATACGGACCTCATATATTCGTCGATATATCGTCGTTGATTCGGGCACATAAGTGGGATTTTTGGTGGTAGTTGGCCACTTGTATGTGATAATACAAACGCCGAATTGACCGTTTCCACATATAGGAAAACGAAGCAAAAACACACACAACAGTTATAACAATAATAATAAAGAAAAACAGAGCGAGAAAGCTAAAGCTAAACCAGAACAAGAATAAAAAGGAACAATAGAAAAAAGAAATACGAAAAAAAAAAAAAATATAGAAAGAAAATAAACGGAATACGAGAAGTGAGAGACAGAGAGAAGCCGTGTGCAGACCGTACCATTTTTCGGTAGCTATCGTTTCGGCGGTGTGCGTTTCGATCCTTCTCTCTATCTCGATTGTACAATTTTCTTCGGTGTTTTACGTTGTTATTTTCTTGTTTTTTTTATTTTCGCTATAGTTCAACACGAATCGTTCATTTTAGTCTATAAAAATCGTGTACGCGAAGAAGAAGTGGTGAGCCAGTTTTTAGGCATCACAAACTTACGCGCGTTTTGTGTCGGAATGATAATTAAATATAACGTCCAGTGAAGTTCTGTAAGTTTTATTCACATCTCGATTGATAATTTTTGTTTTGTTTTCATGAATTTGAAATTTTCAAATTTAATATTTAAAAATTTTTCAAACTAAAAAAAAATGTTTTTTTTTTTTTTTTTTTTTGTACAAAAAACCATATTTTATTTTACTATAAAATTGATGTTGTCGGTGTTGATTTGTTTGTGCTAAAAAGGAAAATTTATTTTCATTATCGAAAAAAAAAAACAACGGAATTTGATTTTGTTTTTGTGCGCCGATGGAATTGAATGATTCCTCATTGTTGTCGTCGTTTTCATCTTCGTCATCGTCATTGTCATTTGTTGTTGGAAGTGAATTTTGAGTATTTGGTGTGAATGTGCGTGTCAAGTTTTAAATTCGATAGGATTACATTGAATAGTCTGGTAAATCCGATTTGATTTTGTTTCGTCTTAACATGACAATGCAAATACAAACGAAAATGCATGAAAACTGGAAAGGGATGGCAAAAAAAAGCAAAACGAAAGAAAATTACTTTAAAACAACATTCGAAATGGATTTCATTGGCTGTTCATTCAAAAAGTGATATTCGCAATATGTTGAAAAATAAATCGCAAAATTGGCTTACCTCATCGTATCGATTTTGTTATTAAACGATTAGCGCATTTAAATTTTTCGGTGGTTCGGCATGCAAAACAAAAAAGCAAAAAAGCAAAAAAAAAAAGAGAAACAAAACGACGAAATATTGATTATACAATGACGAAAGTAGAGAAAAAGAAAAAGAAAAAAAAACAAAACTTTTCATCCAATAAATTTGAATGAGCTACCGAAAGAGCGAAACTGAAATTGTTGGAATAAATTTGCTTTTAAATTTGTTTCATTTTTTTTTTTTCATAATTTTCTTGAAATGGCAATTTCAGTTGAAATTTTGCCACGTTTTCTAATGATTCTGTTTCTTTTACCGATTCCGTGCTATACACACACGTGTGCTCACTATTTTCTAATCGTTCAACGGTAAATTCAATGCTGCACGAATCATGCAATGTGATTTTTCATTGTCGCTCACCTTTCTTCGGTTCAGTTTTTCTTAATTTTCCAACAAACTGTGCATGTTCATGTGAAAACGATTTAGATAATTTATTTTGAATGTTTTTCAAACAACAATCCATACAAGGATAATTATATTGTGAATATTTTGCATGCAAAACTGAAAGAAAAATATCATTTTCAGTTTAAACATTTCAAAATGACAATGAGAAATATTTTTACTATGGAGAAATTGTAATATCACTTTTTAAAGGGAAAAATTCATTTTTCAAAACAATGATTTTCCTTTGAAAAATTTCAATTTTTACTGGAAAATCGTCGTTTGAATGGCAAAAATCACGTTTTAAGAAAACAATTGAAAATGTTCAACTTTATTTAAAAGCGAAAATTGTTTGAAAAGAAATTTATGTGAAATTTGATCGATTTTTTTTTTTTTTTTTTTTTTTTGCGTTGAGTGTTGGTTTGAAAAGAGCCTTTCATTGACGATAAAATATATCGATGCTTATGAAATTGCAATCGCCCCTAGCATCATCATCATTCTATCAAATCAATGAAAATCGATATTTCATCAAAATTGTTTCTCTCGGCAAATATTAAGAGTAAATCATCTTGTGCCGAAAAATTTCAACGAAAATGCTATTTCAACAAAGCATTCCAGATCATCATTGTATTGTATGTGGTAGAAAAGGAATATCCATCAAAAATATTTATCAATAGATAGAGCCGAAATGAGGGAGAGAGAGAGCGAATGAGAGAAGTCGAAACCGGGAGAGAGAAACATTCAACTGAATGGTAGCCATCGCAACACATATTGAACAGCGATAGATATATGTGAAAATATAAAAAACTAATTAGAAAAAATTGCGCAGAGGGAGGCTCCATAATCTACATTTTACACACAGCCAAATGTATAAGCAAACGTATTTTTATTTACGCTTGGACGAAGCATGAGAATCATTAATGTCTGTGTAAGTTGTTTGGATGGAAAAGTGATTGTGTTGTATATTAAGATGAACGGCAAAATGTAGAATAAGCAGAAGATGAAGAAAAAAAATGCACACAAAATGAGATATATGAAAAACATATAGGCGGGAGTGAGCTGACGCATACATACATACATGTCCGACGCACGTACATTTAAAAAGCGAAAAAGATTTCGGTTTTGAGACTATTGTTGAAAAATACAATAATTCGGTATGTATCTGATGTAGCCATCGATTAGAGGGCCGTCAAATGCACACACTTGCCATATCAAATCTTCTACAGTAAACAAGACCACAAACAACGATACCATATGAAAAAAAAATTACCAAGTGGAAATGAGACAAAAGATGCCAACTGTACAATGATGTCAATTTTTCTGAAAAGATTAACAAATAGAATTGAAATATTATTATAATAAATACACCATTTTCATGCAGCCCTTCAATTTAACGACTAAATTGACGACATTCTTTTTATTCCACAAAGCCGTACCAATCAAAATCATATTTCGACAATTTTCATTGAATTTCAAGTCATTCATTTTCATTCAAGTCCTTTGTAAGAAAAGCTAAATATACACCATTCAAGTGATTTAACATTTATTTCTCTTCATCAATTGACTACACCTTCCTGCCCATTACTTATTATAAAAATTATTATTTCATAATGTCAATTTGAGTATCAAACTAGGTATCAAATCGAAAAATGTCCCGATTAGAGGAATGATTCATCAAGAATTGTATCGTTTAGATGGTGGTTTTGATTTTGTTTCACCCTTTTATGCCTCTATCTGATTTATCTTCTACTAAAACTAAGGAAAAGAACATGTAAATAAAGACATAACAGTGGAACTGATTTACTAACCTCGAATATATATTTGAAACAGATGTAAATAAATAAATCCAATCGATTGTACCGTACCGTGAATGCACTTTTAGTGCCATTGCTCCTTTGCACACAAATAAAAATGTTTAATCGTGTATTAAAACGATTTAATCACATTCAAGCAATGATTCCATTTCATCTGCATTTTTCATCCTCTTGAGTTCAAGGAATCACGCAAACTTGAAATTATTCGCTCTTTTGATTTCATTTGACTTTTTGAACATTGAAGAAAACTCTTTGATTGAAAACACTTGAATAAATTCTACTTCGTCGCTTATGTTTTTGTAGTATTTGGAAATTTTGACATCAATTCAAAGCCGGAATAAAACATAAGTTTTCTGCCCATGTCAAAGTCAACTGTTGCAATCTAATTAGAATAAATTACAACTCAAAGGCAAAAGAATTAAATTATAATTTTAACTCTTGAAAATCAATTTTTCTCTGTTTCAATAGAAAGATTTCAAAATGATTTTCAATGTGAACACAAATGAAATCAGTTCTTCTTGTGAAATGGAATACAAAATTTTCATTCAAAATTCTCACGTTTTTTCACCAATTTTTGCTTTTTCATTTAGCAATGGCTAGACCAAATATTCAAATATTCTTATAAATGTTGCAAGTGGTATTAAAAACATAAACAATATAACGATTTGTATGAATACTGAACAAAAAGTTTACATATTTTACATTTGTAATGGCAACGTAATTGTTTGTAAAAATGTATTCTACGAGAAAAAAAAAAACTCAATATTATTTCCTATGGATTTGTTTGACCAGAAGTATCAAAATTATTTAAATTAATATAAATTGAAAATACATTGAAATCATTCCAAAATATTCAATTGAGCGAAGCAAAATAATTCATGAATTTATTGCTTTTAGTTTGCCATAATTTATTATAAATATAAATTCTGTAGAGAAGGAAAGACATTGAAAAATGTATTTTGAATATAAAAACATCCATTTTAAATGAAGGAAATTTCGGTTTGATTTGGAAAAAATGATTTTCAATGTGAAAAAAAAAAAATTCCAAATTGATTTTGATTTGAAATTGTAACAAGGATGCGATGAGTTAATGTAAAAATTCAATAATTTTAATGGTTAAAAATTGGATGATGTTCATGCAGCACTGGCTCAAGATAGCTCAAATAAAGAATGACGAATGTGTCATCATGTTCGAAATAACGGTAGAGTGAAAAGTTGAGAATGCGCAAAAATGATGGCTCACCCCCGTGCAACATCAAATATAACGTACATATGTATGCGTGTGTGTAAACTTATATTTTTCTTTTCTTTTTTATTTCAAGTTTTTCCATTTCGAATTCTCTGGACAGGGAAAATAATTTCAACGATAGCCGTTCACATTACACACATGCGAAATATATACTTATATGTATATATATATGTAAGCGTGTTTTACGTATGTGGAAAGAGCACCTCAAAATTGAGAATGCCAAAGCAACAGAATAAATAAGAAATGTGAATACGGTCGGTCACTACGGCCACGGCAACGCGACGCGAGGAATAAAAGAAATCTGGATGAAGGAGAAAAAAGATGGAAAAAAAAATCGTCTTTAACAAATTGTTATTGTGTGTGAGCCGAAAAATTGTGTATAAATGCGAAGCACAGTGACTGACAAAACGACAATGATGGATACGCACACATGCATGCAGCACGAGCGGTCACTACTGCCTACCAATTGCTAAACGAATAGCAACATTTTGCGCCCCACACATATGTAAAGACGTTTGAATTCGAAACATTCAATGCGAATAAATTGTAAACGAAGTAGAAGAAGAAGAAGAAGAAAGAAAGAAAGAAAAATCCAATGAGTAAAATGTAAAAATGTGCGTAATATTGATGGGCATTGTTGTTCGATGACTGTGTATAACATCAAGTTGAAAAAGGGAAACCAAATGAAAAATATGCACTGCATTCAACTGAAAATAATAACAGTAATAGATTTGCTATTGTTGTCGTATTGAACATCAATGTTTGCGAAATTCATCTCTCGCCTTTCTGCCTTTCTTTCTCTCGTTATTCCATCCTTCCTTTCTTCTTTCTTTCTTTCTCTTGTTCGAACTTGTCACTTCGCTCCTTAATTTTTGTCTCTACGTGGATGGATTCCTGTTTGGTTTGTCGTACTTTCTCTTATATTTTCTTCATTTTGACCATTTCTTTTGACACCGGCACATATCGGATTTTTTGTATCAAACACGCACATGATAAACAAGCATCATAAAGTATGCTTAGCACGCGTCTATTTGTCGTAAAGTCGAAACTGTTTTTACTTTCTCTTTCTTCCTTTCTTGAGATAAATTCTCCCATTCCCTTTCTTTCTCCCATTCACATTTTCTCGCTTCTCTAGATTCAACCAATGTCAATTTATATGATTTGAATTGTGGTCACCCTTCGTTTTGCAATTTTAGTTTGGTTTCATTCCTGGCGATTCAATTTCATCTATTTTCCATTCTTGTAACAAAATAACAAAAACACACACAAGCGCGCAATATTTTCAAATGGATCCGCACTGGATTTCACTGTTATTAGGCTTCCATTATGTTGGGCAGCAAGTGAAAAGTTAATAAAATTGCTTATCAATAGATTTTGTGTGAAACATAAATATGAGCTTAGAAGATTTTTTCCCGTTCCTGTTCTTATTTCAAACAATCACTGTTCTTATAATATTTTTTTTTTTTCTTCTGTGCGGATTTCATAATAAGAGATTACTTAGAATTATATCGCTATTTTCTCGTTTTCTCGTTTTACTTAGCATTTTTTTTTTTTTTTTTTTTTCGCTGTGTTTTTCTCTTCCTTTTCCCTCTACGTTTCTTTGCCCCTTTTGAATCTGAAAATTGATCCAAATTCGAAATTAAAAGGAAAGAAAAAAACAATTTTCAGCATGTATGGTCTTCAAGCGATAAAGCAAAAAACAAATAATTGATTTCACCTAAAATCGTCGTCATTTCATTTCATTTCATTCCATTGAAATGAGTGAAATCCAATAATTTCAACAATAGCGAAAACAACACACAAACATCGTTATTATAAGACGGTAAAATTGTGCAGCATATTGACAAATCGGCAAACTAAATGAAAACCGATTTCTTTATATCTCCAGTGTAAAATAAATATGAAATTGGTATTTTGAGGAAAAAATTTATATTTTGCTATGCCACTGGGCTCGCATCAAAAAAAAAAAAAAAATTGTTCCGTTTCTTTTTGTGTAAATGAACGACATCAACGGACAGAAGGATACATTATCGTCATTGGCCTTTATAGAAAACAAATAAAAACTTGTGAGCAAGCCTGTTGTGCTGGCGTTGTCGGCTATGAGGGGAAGCGCGCACGGTAATAAAGTGTCGTCGTATTGGCCCGCCATCGTCATCCAGTTAGAAATGTGAAACGTAAATTAAAAACATAAAATTAACTTGAAACACATTGTTTTGCCACCGCTGTGAAACTGCAACTGTTTTGAGTGTATCAGTTTCTATACATTCAACGGTTTCAACAGTTTAATCGAATATCGAATTTTTGTACAATTTTTTTTTCCACCCTCGATGTTTGTCATTAATCGTCACCACACGATAGCTCGCCTTCAACTCATTCATACTTTAAGCAAGCGTACTTTTCAATTTTCCACCATAAATTTGAAGAATAAGAAGAAGAAATACAAATACATGAAAAATAATGAAAAACAACACGGTCGACGGGCAAACCACTCATAAAACTTTTTATTTAATTACATGTAAATACGTTGCTTCGTATTTGTCCGCATACTGCGCCATCGCATATATACAAATCCAGTGGTTCCACCTTCAATATATTCAATCAAATCAACTTTTTAGCGGTCCAAGTTTTATGTCTATTGAAATTCTGCTAGTTCTGAAAAGACTTGAGTGGAGAATTCGTTTTTTATTTCTTCAAGACGATTCTATTCTAATTTAATCAACTCGACAAATAAAGATATTTCGCATAAAGTGACAGTCTTTATCGTGATCATCGTAAAGTGTCGCTACATATATGCTCTTTTTCTATCTCATTTTCTCTCATTCTCTTTGGATTTCTCTGCTACAATATTTCACATTTCTAACTCTTCATCAAAATTATACTTAAATTGTTCATCAAATTGGCTGTATCGTAATAAATCTATAAAAAAAAAGAGAATTTTTTTTGAGTTTGATTTTCGGTTCGAAACTCGTTCCACTTTTAACATAAAACATTCATTGAACAATGTTCATCGATCAAATGGATGGGTGATCAAAAATTGGAAATCATAGTAAATTTTATGTTTTACGTTCTATAAAAAAAAAGGCGAAACAAGCAAATGTGTCATATATCGACGGGCGTACAACATTAAATTCGAAAGAGAACAAGAGAAAAAGAGTGAGGAAGATAAAGAGAGAGAGAGAGAGAGAGAGAGAGAGAAAGGGAGGAAGAAAAAAAAAAACGAAGTAAATTTTCGTTTAACTTTCATTTTTATTGGAATCCCGAGAGCTAAAATATGAGGTTTGAAGTGGCATGTCAGCGAAGACGAGGAGGTAAATGGCGAAACACGCTTATCGGGAGAAAGTCGTAAAAACCAAGTGTCTGATGAGCACCAACATTCATTGGCCTAGTTGCGACAAATATGAAATTCATGTGTGTATCAACGATGGCGAGACCATTTGTGAACAGGCCGGGCCGTTCATTTCCAGTGAAAAAAAAAAGAAGAATAGACCCACAACAGCTCAATGTCTGGCCATCATCGCTCAAAGTCATCATTTTAAGAATATAACGATGAACCAAATAAAAATGTATCCAAAATGAAGGCGAATAGAGAAAAGATTTTTGATTTGATGAGAATGTATGTACGCTGTACAACGGCTGTAATGATTCGGAATTTTGTAATTTGTTGGAAGTTAAAAAGAGATAGAAGTGAATAGAAACACAGAAGAATTGAAAGAAGAGGAAGAAGTACGAAGGATGCATCAATATCTTAAGGGAGAAAAAAATGCTATAAAAATCCAACAAAATAACCAACGATTCCATTAAATTTGAAACGAGATTTTTGTTTCGGCCGCATTTTCAAAGTCGCAATTTTTCTCTCACTCGCTCACTTACTCACTCACTCACTCACTCACTAAATATTTGCTTTTCTCTGTGCGTTATCGCAATCATCCCTGTTATCTGTTTTGTTAATAGTTTTTGTTTTTACATATTTTATTTAGTTTTATGTGGTTTGTGTTAGATCATTTTTGCTGATGTCATGAGATAAATGAGATTCGTTTCCAATATCACAGAAATATTGTTAAGCGCGAGTACGAAAAAGTTTTTGCCCATGGCATACAAAAACTGCAAGGCAATTACCAAAACCAAGTAAAAAAAAAAAAAAAAAAAAAACATTCGAATATGTTTCAGAATATTCCGTATTTATTCATTTAATTTGGTTTCATCGAAAACTCAATTCGATTTTCCGATTTGATAACGATTTTGCGAAAAAATGAAATAATGATGACGATAATGTGGCCATATCATTTTATATGTAATTCTAATTTCTATATGAATTTATTGATGATTAACCGAAAATCGTTTCATGTGCGTGTGCATGTGCGTATATGTGCGTATATGTGTGTTTATGTGTGTGTTGGTCGATGACCAAATAAGCGAATTTTAGCATTGCGTCCAATATTGCATTTGGATGAGTGAATCTGTTTGAGCCGATGACAATTGTGCTTATGACGGAATTCCAATTCCATTTCACTGACATTCTTATTAACTTTCCACTCATTTTTTCTTCTTCTTCTTCTTTTGCTCTTTATTTCCCTTTCGCTTAACGAAATAGATACGTTTGCAATTTTCTTATTAGAAGCTTAGGTATTTCCATTCAAAATGCACATCGTAGACAAAAAAAAAAAAAACATTGAAATAGGTTTCAGCAGCAAACGGAATAAAAATCATGTTTGATAACTACAAAAAACTCACTTACATTATACTACGATTTTACCAACAACAAACAAATACCGATTTAATAGATACACATCAAGTCGGTAAAAAAAATAACACACATCAAACAACACGCACTGCTGTAGCAATGAGGGAAAAAAAAATATGCCAAACGTAGCCGGACCGGCTTTGACTTTTTCATTCGATTTCAGTCTCAATAAACTCATACTTTATTCATTGAATATTTATTAGAACATTATTGCATCTTGATTTTGACCAAAGCATAAAATTGTCAAGTACAATCCAAGGGTTTGATGAATAAGACCGTCCCAAATTACAATTCAAACATCTATTTGGATGCAGTCTCTCTTTCAGTACACAATTTTTTTTTCGTTGTTAATATCAAACATGCATGAAATAATCATCAAAAAGCCTATCACCTGTAATAAAGCTCTACGCACGAAATTACAAATACGATGTACAACTCTTACTAAGTAACTCAAATGTTAACCAGTTCATTTTGTTCTTCTCTTTGAAACAAAAAACATTTTTGAACGAAAAATGAGAAAAAATCCTTTTTTTCATCGAAAAATTTCATTCTTTTATGTTATTCGAAACAAAGATTGATCGTGAAGAAGAAAACCAATAGAAATTGTTGAGAATGTGAAAAACGATTGACATGCCAAATTTAAAATTTTTAATTTGGAAAATATTCCTCTTTCTTGAATAACTGTAACAAATTTCCTTGACATTTCTCATTTTACTGAAATGGTTTGATCGCCTAAATCAAATAAACCGCATGAATTGCAAGGCGTGTGAAAAAGAGGTGAAATGCCTTGAAACTTCAAATTCCACATGCTCATTTTTAACGTCGTTTTCTTACAATGTCATCTCTGTCATGTCTACTGTTGTTTCTATATAATTTTCCTCAAATGAGCGTTGTTTTTTTTATGACCATTAATCACGTTATCACGTGACACACTCACAGAAGCGTTGAGTTTCATTTTAGTGAATGCACTTCTTGATCACAACATTAGTTTCGTATACATCGTAATTTTACTTGCGAATGAATAAAAATGCTTGGAAGGCTAAGATGGAAAATAGTTGAATAATGCATTGACCAATAAAACTGAAACACTTGTGTCAATAAAATGCGATCGAAGAGAATTTGAAATTCTTTACGAGGTCTTTTGTGTTGCATCTTCACTTCCGCACGTGAGGTCATGTATATTCAAACATTTTTAATATGAATTGCAAAATAGCAAACAAATGAATCTGCAGATAGTTTCACAAAGAGTACCAAATTTCCTGTATCAAATGAACTAACTTTATAGTTTTCGTTTGTTTTTTTTTCCTTTCTTGCTCAACGATTGATTTAATTCCAAACTACATTTGCTCCCATCTAAGAATCTTCATCAGTTATTCACAATCCCGTTTCATATTATGTATAAGAGTGGTATCAATGGCACAATTTACTGGTTTCTATCTATGCAAACCAAATTTTTATTTGAAACATTTCATGTTATCTGACATGCGTATGCGATTGAATGGTATTTTAGTGTGTATTTGCCACAAACGATTAGCAAATAATTTCGTTCTGGTGCTAATTGCATCCAAAAATGGGCAAAGTGTGAAACTTCCATTTCAATGCCGCATTGTTTACTATTGCATTGCGAAATAGGGAAAATTCAACTTCATAAAGAGATTGGCAAGATGTACGTTCGATTATATTCCATTCGAAATTATCACAAGACATTTCACTGAGCCACTCGCTCGCTTTTTATGATTTGTTACTTTATCTCATGTGAATAGACATGAATAAAAAAATAAACACAAATGAAAGTGAATAGAAAAAGGGAGACTGCACGAGGAAGAGAGAAAGAGATAGAAAAGGAAAGATAGTGAGAATGAGAGTAAGGGCGGATGATGAGAGAGAGAGAGTGAGAGTGAGAGTGAGAGTGAGAGTGAGTCAAATAAAAGTGGCAATTTATGGTTCCAGTAGGCATATCAGATGTCGATGACTCGACGATGAATACTTTCTTCCCCCTCGCATTTTGACCACTTAAAATCACAATTTGTTCGCCTGTAGTTGACGTACATTCACCGCAAATCCAAATCTTGATTCTAAATCAATAAGTTTCTAATAGAATTTTTCTATCGAATATTAACACTCAAAATGTCGTTTTTTTTTTGGAAAATCAAGTATAGAATTTTCGATTTTTGTAGACATAGAAATTTTTTTGTGTCTAAAGACAAAGAATTTTTACTAAAGAAAAATACCAGAGAATTTTTCGATTGTTTTTTTTTTTTTTTTTTTCGTTTAAAATATTATCGTTCAAAATCCGAATTTCCCAATACCCAAAATTCACACCCGTCACCTTGGTTTACCGCCAAGAGATAAAAATAAGAAAAGTCAGAAAAATCTGAAAAAAAGGTTAAAATCCTAAACAAAAAGGCAAAAATGTTCTAAATGTTGAAATGAAATTCTTTCGAAAAATCGTAAAACTACAAAAATTCAGTATCTTCAACATCTCTGTCCTATAAATAAGTGAACACAAAAGAAAAGAAAAAGAAATGGCCATCAGTTTGACCGATTGAATGTGTGTTATGTATTGGTTATGTGGGCGCATGAAATCTAAGAGGGGAGAAACGCAATGGACGAAAGAAAAGTTTTTATTTTAGAAAAGAAGAAAAAGTCGACGCACACGAAAATGAAAAACTCAAAACCGAACGGAATCAGAGAAGTAGAAGAAGAAGAAGAAAAAAAAAAAATGAAAAGAAAAACGAATGCGAGTCAGTGAAAGTGAAATGCTTTATTCTCTTTCCATATAAATATATATAAACAGCATCGAGGAATTGATGATATTTTATGTTTGTGTTGGAAATGTGGATGTTGAATCGTTTAAATAGTGCGAGTGTAAATGGGATAGCAAACATAGCG
Organism: Resseliella maxima; assembly: GCA_029041755.1. Lineage (NCBI taxonomy): Eukaryota > Metazoa > Arthropoda > Insecta > Diptera > Cecidomyiidae > Resseliella > Resseliella maxima. The sequence continues at coordinate 376,690 of JAQOWM010000130.1, read as the reverse complement.
AACTTGGCAGTTTGATATCAATGCATGTGAGCGGCTGGAAGTGATAAGCATGTTCGCATCAACTGACCGCTATCCCTGCACAAATACAAACATCATGTTCAATATACAATTTAACATTAGATGTATGTAGTGACCGACCGACCGACCGACAGACCGAACCAACCATCCGTCCATTTATACAATTTTCATTTCACTTTTCACGTTCGGGGGCCCTTCGTTCATTATAATATAAATAAAAAAAAAAAATGTAAAAACTTTTACACACATCTACGATGGCCACCGACTTGATTCGGCTGCACGCATTCAAAAGAACCAGTGGAAAAACGAACGAGCAAGAGCGAGAGAAAATCGGATGGATGTGCTCGTTACCATGAGAATAAACACTTCTATATAATGCATGTATTCGGTCGATTTACGACGATACTACATAACCAAACCAACAATTTTTCTTCTTTTTCTTTTTTTTTTCCCGTTTTTCTTCTTTCTTCATTTTGATTGTACGCATTTGCCATGTATAGTACGCATTTAAACTAATTGCACTACACACGTACAGGAGATGTACAATTTATGGCTTTGAAGACTTTCAACATTGAATTTTTCTATCCTTAATTTCTCTCCAAGACTTTCGCTTTTCATTTTCATTCATTCCAAGTTGAAATTTTCAACGCAATTTTCCATTCGGATTTTAAATTGACTATGTTTGTTCCAGAGCGGCTGTCCGTCTGATCAATTTCAACTGGTTAATTAAGCTTTATGTTGGGGTTTCACAAGTATATCTTTTTGTTTAAAAACAAAAAAAAAATTTAATCAAGACGGAATGAATTTTTTTATTTTGCTTTAAATATCTGAGTCGAAATCAAGATTTTCACATTTTTCTTGTCAAATAACGATTTTCTCAATTTTATTTTTGTTTTTTTTTTTTTCTCTTCAAATCAAGAATTTTTCTCTCAAATCAAAGAAATTCTCAAAGTAAAGCCCTTTTGACAAGGAGAAATAAAAGTGAAAGTGAAAAACAAGAAAATGTTGTCCATGTTTTTGTCGATGAAAAAGGAAAATTCCGTGCAAAAGATGAAACGAATTTCATTGCGATGAATGATTTTGGGATGGGTTTGATTCATTTATATATTTTTCAGCATTGGATTTGCCGTTATGATTTTTTCCACAATCACACTTCGGTAGATCCAATATTTCATTTGCTGAAAATGATTTTATTTTCATCCATATATAAAAATTGATACGCAAGCGGGGGCTTCGGTTGGATGCTATGTTTGGTTTTGCTTAATGTGCGCGTCTTCTTAATGACGATGGTGTTTGCAAACTGGTGTGTATGTGTTTGAGTTTGAGTTTATGGAATGGGAAGGCCGAGCAAATTTTTCTTTTCAAATCAACATCGACGAAAAAATCTTAGTCGCTTCTTTTACATTTACTTCTTCATCCCCTTTCTACTCTCGTCATCATCATCGTCATCAGTTCTCTCTACGCTTTTGTTTCTCACATTTATATAAATAATTGAACGTCGGTGGTGTAAAAAAAAATTTTTTCCACTCTCCCAATCTCTCTTTCTCTCTCTCTCTCGCTCTCTCTCGCTCTCTCTCACTCTCTCTCTCTCTCTCTCTCTCTCTTTCTTTCTCTTTGTCTCTTTCTCTCTCTTTCTCTCTTTCTCTCATTTCTCTCATTTCTCACATGGAATACACATATACATCGCATTATATAATACAAGTTTCTTTTCTGTTAAATTTCTTTTCCGTTTCTCATTTTCACTTATACGTTTTTCGAATGGTGTATGTGTGTTTTCGAGAGCAAAACACAAAACAGAATCGAGCCGAAGAAAAAAAAAAATTATTCGCTTTTGTTTTGAAACTCCTCACATCTTATCATCAACCTTTTGTACACATACGAGATGCTCTGCTTTTAGACTCATCGCTTTCATTCTCCCCTGATGCCTCCTCCGTTTTGCTCATTCTACTTTCAATTATAATGAATGAGTTTGTGTTTGCTCCACACTTTTATTCGTAAATATTAATAAAAAAAAAAGAAGAAGAAGAAGTAAAAAGAAAAATCCATAAGAGATAGCAGCATGGCTTCATTACATACATGTGCTTGAATGCGTGAAATAAAACTGGAAAAAAATTAGAAGAAGAAGAAGAAGAAGAAAAAGAAAAGTGACAAAGACAAAAGGAAAAACTGCCATACGCACATTTGGTGTTGTGGTTCGGTCGACAGTAAAGCAGAGAGAGAGAGAGAGAGAGGGGAAGAGGGAGAGAGAGAGAGAGAGTGATGGCATATTTGCCCATTGCCATGTGTGTACTGAATGTGTGTTTTGCGCTCGTTGCGCCCGTCCGCACACTTACTTTTCCGTTACATTTTGCAGAAAAACAGAAAAATATAAAATATAAACGGAAAATTTTATTTATGATTTGATGCGTGTGCGTATATGAGTTTGAGTTCAAGTGTGAGCATATATGTGTATGTGTGTGTGTGTGTGTGTGTGTGTGTGTGTGTGTGTGTGTTGTGGGGCAAGCTGGCTTCGCATTTCTATGGTTTTTCTCGTTCGTTTATTCTCTCTTTTTTCTTCTTCTTTTTCTTTTTTCATATGTCTTGTCGGAAGAGACGAAGTGGTATGGTTTTCTTTAGGGGGGATTTTGTGCGTTTGCCGAACAAAGTTCTAAATTCGGTTATGATATTTCGAGGTTGTGTGTTTGCGAATGAAAATGACCGTCCATCTCCCTTCATCTTTTTTTTTTCTGCTTCTTCCAAATCAGCCTCTTTGCTTCGCTTCTATGTGTTGCTGCGTCGAATTTTTCTCAGTTTCCTTACGTGGATGGCAAATTTGATGCCGATTCGAAACAGCATACCACATAACTTACACTGGCCATCGTTTTTCTTGGCTCGTTTGGTTTTGTCTTTTTTTTTTGCTCTTCATCTTCTTCTTCTTATTTCTCTTCCGAACATTTTTCTTCGCTCTTTTACTATCAGTATATATTTACTTTGGCTTGTGTTTTGTTTGTGGTTGTATTTATCTAACGCACATTTCGTACCTTAATTTTATTTTATTTTTCAGTATTTTTTTTTTCTTCTCGTCTCTCGTTGCTTTCCATTCTCAATCGTGTGTGAGAAAAATTCGGTTGGTCGCCTCATTTCGCCACATCGCAAACAGAATCTCACATTCACGCATCATACAACTAAACATATTAGACAAGTTCATTTATATTTTCGACATAAGGTAGCAAGGTAAAAGCGTCAAAGCCGAACGAAAGAGATGTAGAGAAAAAGACAGCCAGAGAGAGAGAGAGAGAGAGAGAGAGAGTGAGAGAGAGAGAAAGAGAGAAAATGAGAAAGAAGAGAGTGTGGGCCATTTTGAATGTACGCTTTGTGTTTGTGTCTCCATACATTTTTGGGTGGCTTTAACGAAATCAACGAACATGATGAAGATCTATGCGAGCAGTCAAGCAAAAGAAACATTTGCAATTTTAGTAAGACACGCACCCACACATACGCTCATACACAACTATGAGCCAAAATATATCTTTTCAGATATATATCAGAGTCAAGGATGAAAAAATATAAAAACCAAAATGAAAAAAGACACGAAGAAAAAAGAAGAGATTTTTTTCCGTCTGTTTCTTCTTTTTCTTCTTCTTCTTCTTCGCTCATTTGGTTTGGTTGCCAGGAAGGCGAGCAAATACTTTGATGGCATTAAGAAAGTTTGATTCTTTGCCGTGAGCCAAATTATTGCTATTATTATTATACGCGCGTCCAAGCATTCGACAAGCCACAATGAAAACGAAATGTGAAAATGAAAATGAAAACGAAAAACATACAGTAAAATCGACTTATTTTCACTTTTGTGATATATGATCAGTTGTTTTTCAGTATATTTTGGCCACATGTAAAATGACATTTGTTTGGACACACAATCACAATGGAAAATCATCACCAAGCGATGTCGAATTCATCATCATCATCATTATTATTATTATTATTATTATTTGGATGGTGGGTTCCTTTTACCATTCTTGCAATTCACTGTCTCCGGCCTCATTCGATCTCCCATCACCATCACTACCAATTGTTGGCCGTCATGTGAACCAATCACGAACAATGCATAATACACAATCAACCATTCCAAACAGACGAATTTTTGCGGCGACAAAAATTCAAAGACATTTCGAAAAATGATGTGAATCGTAAAAGCCGGAATTCATGCGGCACAAAGCCAACTAGAAAATCATGAAATTCACCTGAAATTATGTATGAGCTAGAATACGAGAGAGAGAGAGAGAGAGAGAATGGAGGGGGGAGGGCGGCAAGTTGAAGAGAGAATGAAAGAATAGACACATTCATGCGAATGGCACTTGTACACCGTGAGCTATATTCTGTTTTGGATAATGAAATCTAAACATCGCATCCACAACTGCAAACAGCACAACACATCTCTCTGTTTATATCTCTCTCTCTTTTTCTCTCTCTCTCTCTCTCTCTCTCTCTCTCTCTCTCTCTATCTGTCTCTGTCTCTGTCTCTGTCTTTTTTTTATCTATCTCTGGTCTCTATATCTATAGGCATTGATGATGTGCGTGTATCGTGCAATAAGAAGATGGTTTTTATGCAGCGAAAATTCGATAAAATCAAACGAAAAACCCAACCGACCATCGAGTAAAAACGCAAAATTAAGGAAATGCCAAAGCGCAAAACGTAAAAATAATAAAATAAAAATTCGAGAGAAATGGGGGTAAAAATGCCATACACACATGTCATTTCGGCTATTTTCATTTCTCAAGCACAATAACAACAATGTCACTTCAATGTATATACTTCTGCTCTGAATTTTTCTTTCTCTATCTCACACGTACACACTCTCATTCTCTTATCTCCCTCTTGTTAGTGTTACCTCCATAAATTATATGATCGTGAAATAGACTAAAAAAAAAAAGGTAGAAACCGAAGCAACAGCACTTTTTTTCCCTTTTGAGCATTTGCACGTCAATTGGCATTTTCTTGAATGGCGTTTCCTCTGACTTCCTTTTGTACTTTTCTTTCTTTTTCTTTCTCTTCTTTTTCCTTTCTCTCAGGAATTAAGTGTCCATCGTTTGCTATCATTCGATTTTTCTTTTCCATATTTTAGACGGAATATTTTTTCATAAATAAAAACGAGAGAAGAAAATATGAAGGCCCAAGGAAAAAAATGTCAAAATATGAGAGAAAAAAATTAAATCGAGAAATACAGAAAATAGATGAAATATTGGAGAAGATGGAGGGAAAACGTGTGTGTGGAATGAGTATGGAGATGTTTGGAAGATAAAGAGGGACAGAATGAGCGAGCAAAAAAAAAAAAAATAAAAGCGATGTATTTTTAATGTCATTGGTCGAAAGAGATGATTTTAAGTAACCAAAAGCCGAATTGAAAAACCATTCGACAAAATACGGAAAAGTAATAAGAAAATCTCGAAACATCAAAGCTTTTGCAAAAACATAAAAGGTTCGCATATTTTGTTCTCTTTTTTAATGTTGCCACTGGCTTCCGAAAAAAAAAGAATCCCTTCTAGTTGGAAATATATTGGAACGGAATGGCATCTTTGTTTCCATTTTTAATAATTTCTCTCTATCTCGCTCTCTCGGCTCTCTCCTACTCTTTCTCCTACTCTCTCCTACTCTCTCCTTTCTCTCTCTCTCTCTCTCTTTCTCTCTTTCTCTTAATTTCTGTTCTGTATTTCTTTCAAGCCATCCGCATTGGAAAATATATAAAAATATCTTGTTTATGATTCATTTTGCCATTTTGTGTGTATTTTTTCGTCCTTTTTTTGTGGGCAAAAGCTACATGAAGAGTGATCTAAAAACCTACACAAATGCACATGCACATGAAATATAGATAGCAACGGCGTTTCTATTTGTTTTTTTTTTTTTTTGTTCGTTGTCTATGGTTTTTTTGTTGTTCGTATGCTTACGGTAATGCTACATGATAAAGTGATGTGGTTGGAGCATGAGAGTGATTGTGAGAGTCAGAGTGTGAGTGTATGAGTCGTTTGTACATGACTTTTGATTTGTTTGGATTTCAATTTGTTGGGGCTCTATGAGTATTTTATCTGCTTTTATCGCACATTTTTTTTCCTCTGTTGTGTGTGTGTTACCATTTACGCCAAGTCCAAAACGGCGTTGTCTCCGTTTCCATTTATTAGTGCAAATATTTTAACCAGAGCGAAAACAGAGTGTCGTTGTTAAGATCTCTTTTATTCTAGACTGGTTCGACAAGTCTATTGATATTGAATGCGTGTGGCATTGAATCACTTGATGCGATACAGTCCACTAAACTCAAATACTCACACACACACACACACACGCGCGCAAGCACAAGACCACAGAAAAAAAACCCTGGTACGTCCAATACACACGAAATCTCAACAGAAAAATATTTATTAGATTTCTTGCCGTTTCCTTCTGTCGTGTCATTGTGTCCTGTATTTTCTTCGTTCTTTTTTTTCACAATGCGTTTCACTTCCTTTCTACCGCTTTCAATCACACTCATTCTAAAGCTCTCTCTCTCTCTCTCTGTGTGTGTGTGTGTGTGTTTCTCGCCCTCTTCCTCTCTCTCACTCCTTCTCTCATTACCCACAGTGCGGTTTTTCCGTAGCCTTATTAAATTGTGATACCATACCTGCATAATAATTTGAATTCATATCATGTCGATCGTTTCTCGTTCACCATAAACAATCTTCTCGCAATCATACATCACGATTCTCATTCATATTTCCGAAATTTTCTTATTTGCTTTCGTTTTTATTTCATAAAATTTTGATGAGTTGCACATTGATGAACATTGTGCACAAACACAGCGCGCGCACAAAAGTTACGTAAATCAATTGATTTACCAGTCATAAGTTTTGAACAGTCTAATGATATAGTTAGTGAAAATAGCAACAAATACTAACAGTTTTATTCTATTGTTTGGAAATTTAATAGAAAACGCATTTGACAAATGTTTTCAAAACGAGCACACAATCATTGTGAGCAACCACAATTCAAAACATTTTCGATAATTACTAGTTTATTCTCTCCATGTATTTGTATTTTTGACCAAAGTCATATTTCACCCCCCTCGAGTTAGTAGAGTCGTTAGGGGTTTGTTGTTTTAAAGTTTATTCAAAAAAAAAAAAAAGAAAAAAAAAAAAATACAAAAATTGAGCGATTTATGTGTGCGGTTCCAATACTGCTGTGTTTTCAATCAATTGAATTGAACGCCGTTTGTACTGGGCGGAGTTGAGACGCAAACAGCTTCATATCATTAACGATTATTGACGACGAATTTTACATAAACATACGGTTTGCGTGCATAAACTATTCAGCTCTTTTTAAAAACAACAACAAAAAAATACACACACACATTTCAACGATGAAATTTCAATAGCATTCGGGGCGATTTTGTCATAAAAAAACACGCAACTGAATAATTTTTGTGAGTGGTTGCGCTTACATATCTATGAATTTTTATCGACAGAATTTTCAATTTGGGATTCAAATTTATGAGCAAACGAATATGAATGGAAATGAAAGAAACAACGAAAAAAAAAAATTAAAAAGTTCGAAGGAGTTTCATAGACAGCGAAAAGGGAAAAGAGAGAGAGAGAGAGTTTTGAGTCGCAATCGAAAGCAAAACACCAAACAGACTGCATAAAGGACAAAATTGATTTGTTAGTTAAATAAACTGCGTTCAGTACATTCACTATACGACATACATAATCATATTTTTATGCTCATCGACTTTGTCATTGCCGAAGGAGAACAATGTGCAATACACACGCATCTCATTCGGATCTCTGTCTCTTTGGCTCTATGTGTGCATGTGAGTGAGTGAGTGAGTGAGTGAATGAGTATATATTTGGTTTTTGGGGTGATTTTTACGTTTTTTGAAATTGTGAATTTCAATAAATGCGTCAGTGCAGTGTGTTGTTGTTGCCTTACACTCAGCAACATTCGTTTATTCAATTCTCTCATTCTCTTTATATTTCTTCATTCCCCTTTGTTATTATGTTTCTTCTCGCTGAAATATTTATTCAACGCATTTATCGGCACACTGAGACGCATGTTGCTGTAATTCTTGTTTGCTGTGCCATTGTTTGCACAGAAATGGGGTGTGGTGTGTGTTCGTAATGCAATTATTTTATTACAACTAAGCCTCGACTATGCTGTTCTGCATGCATTTTTCCGAAAATTTGGAAATTTTTTTTTTCGTCAAAATTCGAAAAATAAAAAAAAAATCGATACAAATCGGATCGGTTATGTATGTGTGTGCGTATGCGATATACGTATGTGTTTAAATGCGTATATGGCATCATCCATCGTTCCCTGCACATCAAAATATAAACAGGGCAACGAGCTAATCTCGGCAAGCCGTGGTACAAATGTAACAATTGTATTTATTTCGATGTTGGTTGATTTTTAATTTTAGTTGGTATCGATTATTTGAACGATCGATAACGCACTTCTCTTAGTCCTTCGAATTGTGCTGAATTTTTTATTTATTTTTTTTGATCGTTGTTTTTACGCAATGTGCACACACTGCACTCAAACCTGACAGTTGGACAGTTGATTTTATCAGTTTTTTTTTTCTTCACATTTTTAAATTTGTGAGAAATGATCAAGAGACATTCAATTAAGTGAAAAGTGTTTTATTACGTGTTTATTTTGTTTTTGTTTACAATAAAATTGTAAGTTTTTGTTTCAAATTAAATAATTGTTTCGATTTCATTTTATTTGTAATATTTGATTGAAGTGGCCATTGATTGAGTGATTGTGATAAATATATTTGAATTAAGAAATTTTTTCCAATAATAAAAGATTTACATTTGTATCCATTTATTGAACATTTGGTTTTCTCTTCATTTTTCTCTTGCAATAATTCCATTTCGACGAAGCAGAAAAGTATGTTTTGCTATTGACAAGAAATCAGTTTCAATAATAAACACTTGCAAATGTCTGGCGTCAATCTTGACTACTTAGCAACGTAGAGTGTTAAGTGTAATCCTGTCGCTCCGCATTTAAGAGAAATTGTGTTCAGACAAGCATACACACACACACACACACACACACACACACACACACACACACAACACACACACACACACTCGTATACATACCGCATGAACAATTAAATTGAGCATATGGCTTCAACCATTTATCTGTTTTTGCACAAATGACGAATGAAGACTCTCGCATCTCAAATTCAATATTTTTTCGTAGCATTTTTACTTTCACATTTTCTCCCTTGATCCAACCAGTACCATTTTCCAAATATCAGACTTTGCAATACTTTCATCTTTAGAGCACTTGAAGCCAATAAGCCAATAAAGAGGCGCTGTTGCATTAAACATAAATTGTGTACGGCACCACCGCACAGAACAGAACAGAACAGAACAGAACACAAGCAATACAGTTCTGAGCAGAGAAAAGCGCAGCAACAAAGTACATTGATGAAGATGAAAAAGAGCCAATGTTCGATATTAGAGAATTGTTCAAACGTATCGGAATAAAAAAGAAAAGAACAAAAAATCGATCGAAAACAATTTCTAATCGAACAACAATTTGTCTGTGTTTTTTTTTTTTCATTAATTTGTTGTGACTGTGTGCGGCTCTATTTGCAATATACCCCGCTCATTCAAAATATATCGCTGTTCGACGCATTTTATTTTGAGTAAACAAACCACCAACGTCGTAATCATCAGCCATCGACTCACCGCGACATATTTCATTCGATTTCTTGTTTTTATTTTTTTTCGTTTGTGTGAGTATGTATTAAAAAATTTTCACACAAGTGGATGGTAACAAACGCATTTGATAAATCGTCAGCGCATTAAAATATGGACGAAAATGAAGAAAAAAAAAAACGCGATGAAAATGAAGAGCGCGAGAGTGTGGAAAGCGAATGAGAGAATGGAAAAGACAGCGGGAGAGAGAGAGAGAGAGAGAGAGAGAGAGAGAGAGAGAGAGAGAGAGAGAGAGTGGAAAACATTAAAAGAATTGAATGTAATAATAAAGCTTTGTTGGTACATGTTTAAAGATAAACATGTCGAAAAAAACACACATATTAATGCCATTTATAGATAGGCATTTAGTTACCAAGGCTGCATGGACAAAGTGTGTAACGCACTTCTCTATCTGCTGTTTTTCATTTTTTTTTTTTCTTTTTTTTTCTTTTTTTTTTCTTTTTTTCAATCATTCACGGTGTGCATGTGCCTCAGGTGTACAAATTTCAATATTTCCATTCGTTTCAAACACTGTGAAAGATTTTTATTGCTGATAAAAAGCCACCAAACAGAGAACAGAATGAAAAAAAAAGAAAATAAAATCGAATTTGATAAAAGTGAATGTTGGCTCGAGCAGGCGTCAACGTTCATTTCTGAGTGGAAAATATTAAATTCATTATTTATTTGATGTGTCTTTGTGCGTTTGTCTATTATGTCATTTGCTGCTTTTCACTTTTCTACTTTAATGAATAAAAAAAAAAAAAAAAAATTTTTTGTTGATTTTTCGTTTATTGGCGTCATATTTTCCATTCGTTCACCCGCGCTGTTCGTTTGAACACCATTTTTGGTCACAATGTTTTTGTTTATTTTATCGGCTTCCAATCGAAATGTATTCACACGCCAATAAGCGAGGTAATTCAAGGATTTACACATTTACGATGGTGAAAAAAGGAAGAAAAAAAAAAAGAAACGACCAACAGTGAAAGTGACTTTCAATTTCACCGAATGGCTGAACTTTTTGATTTAACAGCAATGATAACATTTGAAATTGGTTTTTTTTTTCCGCTTTTCCATCGATTTGATTTTGCTGTCTCCGATTTGGGTTTGGCGCCACAAACTCGGCCTTAAAACTATTGTAAATTGTAAATTTCATTATATTCGAAATAAATGGTAGTTTTAAAACTTTGATTGATGAACTTTGCTCCGATATCTATCTTTTTGCATTATTACAATGAAGCACACTGTTAGTAAGTATTCTGTTTTCTTTTTCTTTGGAGAGAGATGGAAACAAGTTAAATTTCCCAAAGAAAAATTAACGTTTTCTTTTTGCACCGCACAAAATCAAATTCATTCGACATCGTGAATAACGAATTGTCAACTCACGCAAATAAAAATCAATGATCCGCGTAGAAAATAAATTTTACAATTTCTCTATTGTTCAATGGGCGCTCGAACAACCGCCCAATCAGTACCCAATTTCATTGCAGAAAAATATTATTAATTTTACTTCTGCCCTTCAAATAAAATGGAAAGTTTGCATTCGAATAAATTGAAAAAGTTTTCCATTTTTCCTTATTATTTTTTTTTATTGAATATTACAATAGTTTGTAATAAAAATGACAATATCGACATTACATCGTTACATCATTTCAAGACATTGCCCATAAGAAAAAGAAGTAGTTTTTTCCCTTGCAATTTCATGTTTAGAAAGGAAATTTTCTTCATTTTTTTTTTTTTTTATAAAAGAATTTCCATTTCATGTAATATATGAATCATGCCAAATGAATCAAAACGAATGATTCTTATCAAAAGTTTTTATTTTGGGTTTTTTCCCCTCTCTCACAATTTTTCTAATTTTCTTCATTCATTTGGTTTTTTTTCTTTTCTTTTCGTTTCAGCTCGTAATGGCAGCATCTGTGTATGCTACACCACCTCCCGATCATTTGAGTGGCGATGAGACAGCACTTAGTGATGTATCAAATTCATCGCAAATAAGTAGTCCGTCAAATTCAATGAAAACATTAAAACGTAGTTTGTCAGCGAGCTCTCTATTGAGTACAACATCAGCAATGGAATCGGGTGTTGTTGCCGCACCAAGTACAACCACATCATCATCATCAAATAACAGTCCGATTGCATCAAATGCAATAATACCGTTTGCAGGTAATATAAATATAACATTGCCGTCAAGCATAGCAAATACATTGGATACATTGACTGCAAGTAATGGCAGTACGATAAACAGTGATGGTGGCAGTGGTATTGGTGGTGGTATCAATTTAAATAGTTTATCATCAATGTTATTGGATTCAATGCCGGATAATTCAAAGAAACGTCGCAAACAATCGACACCGATACGTATATCAGAAACAAATAAAAATGCAAATCAAACGACAATGGCTAATACGGCCGAATCACAAAATGGACAAAATGTTGTTGAGAATAAAGTGAATGATGAATTAAATGCAAGTGGCAATGGTGATGGTGATGGTGATGGTAATGGTGATGGTAATGGGAGGTAATGATAGTGGGGATGATGATAATGATGATGAAGAAGTAGAAGAAGATCCAATGACATCGACAGTTATGCCACGTATTTATCTCTCAAATTTAAGCCAATTGCAAGAAAAATCACCAATTAGCTTTAAAATTGACAACAATACAGAAATTAGTGTACAAAAAGAAAATGGTGGTCAAAATGAACATGTGAAAAAACTCAGTGAAAATCATGAACAATTGTTGAAAACATTTGCAAACAATTTGAATTGTGATCAGTGTGGATTAAAATTGGAATCAGAAATTCAGCTTGGTTTGCATATTTTACAAGAGCATGCACCAAAGCATCTTGGCAAACCGATTGGTGGTGAACAAAAATCCAACGCCGATGATGAAATACCAAAAATTTTTGTAAAAAAAGAAATTGGCGTAAATCCATTGACATCAGGTAATTGGAATAATGATGAGGAACGTGAAAAATTTTTACAAATGACAACAAATGGACAATTAAAACCAGAAGATTGGCTTGCATCATTATCCAATTTACAATTTTCATTTCCACCCGAAGCAGCAATGATGCTATCTGCGTCTGGTTATTTACCGCAATTACCATTACTTGGTGTACCAAATAATCCATTTGCAACGGCTGATGGTATACCAAGATCAACAGGACCGCCATTGCGAATTTTCAATCCGGAAGCTTATTGCGATTTATGCAATAAGGAATTTTGTAATAAATATTTTTTGAAAACGCACAAAGCAAACAAGCACAATATTTATGAATCGAACATGTCTGGCTCATCAAATGATGCTCCAACACCCAGTCAACTAAATCAAATGTCACAAGTCTTTCAAATGCAGCAACAACAAATGGCCGCCCAGCAACAGCAACAGCAACAGCAACAACAACAGCAGCAACAGCAAATGATTTCACCAAAATCACCGCCACAACAATCATCATCATCGTCATCATCACAGCGTCAATCACCATCGGGGACATCACAATCCGGAACTGCACTTGACAATCCAGTCATGTGCGATATTTGCTTTAAGCGTTATCCAACCGTAATGGCAATGCGTCGCCATCGATCAAAAGTGCATGAAATTCCACCGCCAAATGAGGCAAATGCCAATGATGCAACAAAATTGCCAGCAAATACATTGGCTGCATCAACGCCAGGCATTACAATGCCAGACGGTTTCCGTGAAGATTATACCATTGAACAAGAAGATACAACATTTACACCGCAACCGCGTAAATTATCACCACAATCAATTCAGTTGGCGCGCGAAGCAAATTTTTCCGTTGATAAATTAAAACGTCTTGGTGTTATTAATCCCGAAGCATTTTGCGAATTATGTGGCAAAGAATATTGCAATAAATACTTTTTGCGTACGCATAAAATTAAACGGCATGGCATTTTTATGCCACTCGATGATACAATAATAAAAGATGGACGTTCAATGGCAAATGCAGCTGCTGCAGCGGCAAGTGCATGGCAATTAATGCAAAATGCACCATTAAATTTAATTATGAATAATGCTGAAGCATTGAATCATTTGCAAAATCAACGAAAAACACTTGAAGCCGGTGAAATTCGAAAACTTTCCATTGAAAGTACAGACGATGAACTTGAACAGCCAAATAAAAAACGTAAATTGAATGACAATGAGAAAAAATTAATGGATGATGCTGATGATGCAGACGATGTTGAAAATAAATCGACTGATAATCAACAAGATAGTGAAAATATTAGTGTTGATTTACAAAAATTACAAAGCATGATTATGCAATTGAATGATTTGAATGCACAACGGCCAGTTATGTGCGGTATTTGTGGTAAAGAGCAAGAGAATCAATTTGTATTACACACACACATGTTAACCGAACATACAAATATGGGCGATAATAATAATGGAATGATGAAAACATCACCGAGCACATCACCAATCATTAATCAAACCAATGAAACATGCAAACATTGTGACAAAGAGTTACCAAATGTGTTTGCATTGAATCAACATTTATTTGAAGTGCATGGCATATCGCCAACAAGTCCGGCTCGCGAAGGTTTTGTTACACCAGAACGACCAATATCGGGCATGAGCATACCACCACAAGCACCAAATGCAACTATCAACGAGAGACGACCATACACTATCACTCCGACAAGCAGCTACTGTGAAATTTGTAATAAAGGTGAGCACGGTTTTTGATATGATACGATTTTTACATTAGATTTTATGTATTTTAATTATTACGTATAATACTGTTTTCATGGAGTTTTGGCGTTGATAAATCGTTTTTTTTTTTTACTTCGTATTGTTTTCTATGAAACTGTTTACATTTCATTTACACATTTTTTTTTCTCGACATTATTTATCAATCAATTCTTTTCCGATTTTTTTCCTACAGAGCTGTGCAATAAATACTTCATGAAAACTCACATGCAACGAATGCATGGTATTGAAATTGAAAATGGTGGTAAGTATTTTTTCCAAATTTTTATTTGTACAATTATGATACAAAAACTGTATACTATAAAGAGCATTTGATTGTTAACCTTCCATTAAATATCATCCATAAAATTTACCATTTGTTAATTTTCAAATCAAAAATTTAACTTACAGCTCAAATTGGAGGCGTTGTTTGTAACATTTGCAACAAAGGCAAGTATTTCATAATTTTCGCCAATTTTCGCATTTTTCAATCATTATAAATTGATTTCGCACATCTTTTTTAAACAATTTTGTTGATTTTTTTCTATTTTTCTTTAATATTTTGGTTTTTTTCTTAATCCTTAATTTCGAATTTTCTTATTTTCCGCCATTCAATTTTTTTCATTTTCTGCCATTCGGCGAAACTCTTTTTATTTTTACAAAGAAATTGTTCAAGTTTTTTTTATCGAGTTCAATATTATAATTTCCTGATCCCTTATAAAAATCAATTAATTTTTTCCAATTTTGTGTCACTTAAATATTTCTAGAATTATGCAGTAAATACTTTTTACGCGTGCATAAACACAATACGCATGGTATTGTAGATGATGGATCACCATTACCACAGCCACGTCAAAATGGTGATCAAGTTGAATCGGATCCATCGTCATTATTCTCATCAGTTGATGGATCATTAAAATCGGGTGAAATTCCAAATGATTTAAGTAATCGTTATTTTACACATTTCACCGAAGTGTGTCCATTGTGTAATCGTCGATTCCGTGGTGCAAAATGGTTGCGAACGCATTTACTGGCCGATCATGGTACAGCCGGAACGGATAAATTGCGTGAAATTGAACAGCAATTGGTAAATATGCCAAAAACATCAACCAGTCCACCAATTAATTTACCAAACGGTGCATTTGCTGGTTTAAATTCAAATGATCCCACATTCATGCAAAAACAAGCGCTCAACAGTTTATTTGCAGTCGATGAATCACAAAGTTTAAAAGGAAAAGAATATCAATGTTCATTCTGTTCATTTTCTACACCATCATATGCATTTCTTTATATTCATAAACGTTCACTGCATGCAGCATTAATGACAAATGAATTGGGCGGCCTAAATATTTCAGGCGATAGTAATGAGCTTGTAAATCAATCTGAATTAGCTGTTTCGATTGCAAAAGATCAACCATTATTATTGAAAACATCAAATGAAACGGTTTCCGTTGGTAATACACCGATATCAACACCAGCTACAACACCAAATCCAATTCAATTGCCCGCCACGGAATCGACCACACAAAATACTTCTTCCCTTATGCACAAAGATGGTCAATTGAATGACGTGAAAATGTTACTGAAAGCGACACACGAGCAAAAAATCAAAGATGAACAACAACAACAACAACAACAACAGCAGCAACAACAGCAACCACAGCAACCACAGCAACAACAACGACAGGATCAATTCGAGGCTCAAAATATTCTCGCCGAAATGGCCAACTTTGCAAAACGACCAACAACCTATGCCATTCCGCAAGAGTTCAGCCATGGCATGTTCATGCAATCATTCCTATTGGAGCCGATCGATAATGATGACTCAAACGGCCAAGATCATACCACAAAACCAAGGTTCGTACCATCTGTCGTATTTTTACCGGTTAGAGAGCGTGTAGTTGGTAAAACTACTGTTTCATTCTCCTTAACACCGGCTTAAAATGAATCAATCAATGAAGAATAATCAATAATTTGCCAAATTAATGAACAAAAAAAAAAAAAAAAACAAAAGAGAATTTACATAAAATATAAATACACATTTTAACACATAAACGTACACACCGCCGGAGAATGAAACAAGTGGTGAAAAGTTGAATGAAATACACACACGCAAAAGAATAAGAAAATAATGAAATAATGAAAGAAAAATTGTATTTTTAGCTACTTATCGATAAAGAAAAAAAAAAAATAAACAAAGTAATCATAATAATGCTACATAATATACATAAATAATTTATTATTACCAAAACTATCCTCATTTCTAGTTATTGTGCAATGCTAGTCAAATTTAATTATTACTTATTGTCTCTCTCTCTGATCAAAAAGTAAAATCAAAAATGATTGAAAAAAAAAAAATATGCAAAAATCTAATTATAATAAATAAACAAAATAAATGAAAGAATAAAACATGACTAATATGGTAATCTTAGATTAAATAGATCTCTAAACAAGAACCGAACAAGTGAAAATGGATTCACAGTGAATAAATCAAATTACGAAAAAAAAAAAACTATAAATCAAGTCAAAGAAAATTGAAACCGTGAAAAAAAAGAGAACGGAAAATTGAAATGTAACTGATCCGAAGACTGACGATCAAAATTTTTACGAAGATCTTAATGAAGATCGCAATTTTACGAAAAAAGAAAAATTCGAATGAAATAATATGAAGACGGAAAAAGAAAATTGAGAAATAAACTGTGTGTGGAATGAGTATCGCTATATTGGACACCATCAGCACACAGTTAACAGTGATGTTTTCAACAAAGTTCCTAACAAAATCAAAACTAATTTTTAAATTACGTGAAGAAAAATACCTCAAAAATATGAACATTAATTCTATTTATTATTTATTGTATAAAGTTCAATCATTCTTCCTCACTTGATTTTTAATCATATGATTTTCATTTAATTTCACTTAAATTTAAATTTGTTCCTTGCTCAATTTCAAACCAAAATCCATTTGTTTAAATTGAAGATCTCTTTCTAGAAAATTCAGATTTCTATTTTCAACATATTTATTTCCCCGCTTCCAACATATTTATTCCCATTAAATGTTCATTGTGAAATCAAATCAGGTGTTTTTAGTGTAAATTTAATTTAATATTTAGATAAATGAAACAACAAAATGCATTCCATTGAAAAAAAATGAAAAATAAAAGAAAACAGTGAAAAATAGTTTTTACACCAAACGCCAATTTGGCATTTCAATCACCTCACTGGATATAGTCATTATTGGCGAATAGTCACGCAGTTAATACTGAACAAAACATAATTTTTTACATTCACACCGCTTGTAAAATGCTTATGAAAATTTTACCGAAAATAATTCACATCCTTCGATCGCTTGAGAAAAAAAAAATATGTACAGACATTCCAAGTTGAATCTAGTCTCTAGTCATATTCTTATGCCAAAAAAAAAAGAAAATAAAAAAGTAAAAAAATGAAATAGACAATTATGTGCAACTAATCAATAACCAAAATGAATGAATCAAAGAGCAAAAAAAAAAAAAGAAACAAACCAAATACCAAATATTAAATCAATCAAAATTTATGATCTTTATCGCGATAAAGAGTAAACGAATAAACGAATACAATGAAAAATATGTAATATGAAATAATACACACTCAGGGCTTAACTAAAAGTACAATCTTTTGACATAAGTTTATCAAATACACGAAATAAATGAGAAAAAAATAACTATCTAAAAAAGAATAACTTAATGAAAACAAGCATTCGAAAGCCGATCATCAATTGTTGTGTGCCAATTTTTCGTCCATTTTCATATGAAATAGAATTTAATGAATGAAATGAAAATGAGAAAATCGATAAAGAAATCAACATACAAACAAAAAATAAACGAATCAAAGGCACAATTTAAGCTCGAAAAACGCAAATGTTAGATTAGATTGCCAAATCATCAACTAAAAATTCCAATATTTTCGATGTTTTTCAATCTATTTTGACAATTTAATGGTGTGTTTTGGGAGGAGGCAAAAGGTTTCAATGTCTCTGAATTAAAGGAGAAAAAAGAATGAAAAAAAGGGGGGAAAAACTCCACAAATACGAAAAGCTATGAATTTTATCAATTTTTCAAGAAGTTTGCCCATGAGCAACAGAACCTTTATTTATCCTTCTTACAATACCCAAAATTCATTGAAATCAGTGGCTGTTAATGACTCTTAAAAATGTTAAGACTTGTGCCTTTTTAGCAATTGCTGATTTTCCATATGCGTTTATTTCGAGCAATTTAAAAACAAAAAAACCGAATTGAATCAATTTGGCCATAGAATTGATGATCAGCAATCGTAATTGTTCGGTGACAAAAGTTCTAAGCAACTCAAGAAAAAAAAAAAAAAAAAAATAAAATCAAAACCAAAGACAAACATTTTGATTAGACAGCACGAGAGACAAACAAATTGGATAAAAATTCCGTTAAGAGAATAAATCAAAAGTGCACCATTTTCGAGGAGTAGCTCCTTGCTTTCGGTGGTGACGAAAAAATGAAAGAATAAGACACTTTTTCATATATTTTGTATTTTGAACGGGTGATATATATGAAACTGTTTATTATAAACATAAAAAAAGACACTTGTAATTTAAACACGAAACCAACACAAAACACTGGACATTTTAATTTTAATTTCAATCTTTATTTCATTAAGCAAAATTAATTTTATTTTCTGTAGAAATTAGAAATCTTTTTATTTTTTATTTAATAAACGAATGATTCGAAGAATTTATGACTTTTATTTTTCTTGTTAAATTGATTATTTTCATGTTTTTTTTCTTGGTTCTTTAAGTATCATTTTTAGTTGAATTTGTTTTCTTATTTTTAACAAAATTGAGGTAAGAAGAGACATTATGGATCATTTTTGTTGTTTTGTGTTTTGTTTCGATTTTTGTTATTTTATTTAATTTGAAAAGGCAAATAATTGGATGGTATATGATGGTGACCATTGACCGAATGCAATAGACATTTTCTTCAATTACACGGGTCAAATTGCCATTTTGAATGAATAATATTGGCCAAATTGAATACATTAACAATGTGAACAAATCATCGAAAATACGGGATTTTGACTATGAACAACGATTAAGAAAACATATTTTGACACAATCTTTTTGAATTTTTCTTTTTTCTGTTTTGTTTCCAATTCAGTTTCACAATGAAATTGAATAAGATTTATGATAACATTTCCATGTATTTTTTTTTTTTTTTAACTTGAAATAACAACACAAAAAAACCAATACGGGCTGATTGAATATCGTTATTGAATATTGAAAACGGTTGATTGGAAAAATCATCAATTTTCACATATTTGACAATGAGTGCAAATGAAGAGAAAAATGACATTTTTGTTATTTGAATCAGAGAAGAGAATGAAAAAAAAAAACAATTCAATCAATAGCTTCATAATAATGGTATCACATTCACATTTCCATTTACATTCATAATAATTGTGAGAGATCGCCAGAGATCTCGATATCATTCGTCCAAAATATCAATTGAACATCTAAATCGTCTAAAATATCAATTGATTGGATCTTTAGAGAAAAAAAAAAATCTCTTTTTTTATACTTCACATTTTTTTTTATGTTAGAAACTGACCGTTAGAAAATTGACTCAATCCCCTATCATTTTTGTACAAAAACATCGACACTGAATTTTTTTTTCTCTCTCGCATCACATTAAAAATAAAGTCTGTATTCAAATTGAAATACATCATGCTGTTTGCATTTTCAATGCTATCCCATTTTGTTGAATTTCGACCATCTGAATGAAAAAATCCGTTTCCGACCGACGAAGACAAAACAACAAATAACAAAAAAGAAAAAAAAAAAAAATAGAATTGAATTCAAATTAATGGCATTCGATCGAATTCAAAAGAATAAAAATCAACAAAAATGCATAAAAACTGTGTAAACGAACGAATATTTTGAATTAAATTGCCCTAATTTCATGTGCGGTATTTCGATTTTGTGTCAGTGCAGATGAAGACCATTGCCATTGTCAAAAATTGTTGGGAAATGAGGGTCGTTTTGCATTTTACCATTGAAATCAAATATTCAGACAGTATAAAAAATAATTGATTTTATTTTATGCACATTTTTATTGTGCATATGCATTTTTCCAAAAATATGTTAGAAACACTCTTGTATCGGCTGAGAGAAGAAGAAACAACGGCAGGCTTATTGTGATTTTTCAATTGAATTCAATGTCGCATATGCACAATCTCAATGAGTTCCGTTCTGTACAAAGAAAAGAGAGAGAGAGAGAGAGAGAGAGAGAGAGAGAGAGAGAGAGAGAGAGAGAGAGAGAGAGAGAGAAACATCACAAATGAATTGATTCCATTTTGATTTCACTGCCGCTGCATGTGCATATTCAAATCCATTAAATTGGTTTTTGTTCGTGTGCAAGCAATAGACACGCATATTTTTACCATTATTTCAAAATAATCACCGCTTGATTTTCGATTATGCCAAAAAAAAAAAAAAAAAATCGATTTATAAAAATGCAACAGAAAATAAAACACAATTCATAAAAATGAAAATGAAAAATGATTTTTACCCAAAACAAAACAACAACAAAAAAATTATTGTATTCATTTCAACGAACGAAAACGGTTACGCATGAAAACACTCAAAATGAATAGAAATGTCCGGCATTTCAATGCATTGCACATCAATGTTCAAAAATTCATAATTGAAAAGTTCCTCTTTTTAATGGATATTTCATTGACCATTGAAATTTGCTCATGATTTTCACGGAAAATGACACAAAGAATAAAGGAAAAATTGAAAAAAAGAAGATCAACAGAGGGAAAGATGCGTTTTAAACATGAAATGGTTCTAAACACAGAGAGAAAAAAAAAACAGATAGATTTCAAAATATGCAGCTGCCTGATAGCACACGTTCGATAGAGGCTCAATAGTAGACGGGCAGATTTATGGTAATAATTCATTCCCTTCTCCATTAAAAAGGCACCAAAAAAAAAGTAGAAACGATTTTATATTCTGATCAAGGTGCCCTTGTGCATTTGTGAAATTCATAAAATTGTGATTGTCCTTTTTTTTTTTGAAATTACAAACAGACCTAGTTAGGTGTCCTTTGAGCCTCTTGAGTGTAATCATTTATAAAATGTGTCAATATTCACAAAACTAGAAATTAGAAAATGTTCACAAAACTCGAAATACGAATTCAAACTTGACAATTATAGCGTCAAATGAAAAAAAAAATTTTCTCCACATTTTTGATTGCGTGCAAGAATATTAAGAAATGTGAAATGAGAAATGTCAGAAATAAATGCTCGTCATTCATTTCGTCCTAAATTCATATTTCGTTGTAAATTGTATTCGTTGTACAATTCAAATTGTAATTTGTGTTTTATCGAAAACAAAAACAAAAGAAAAAAAAAAGCAGTTTGATTTCATCGCCAAATTACAAATAGAGACATGTTAGAAAGTGGTCGGATTTGTTATTGTAATCAATTTCCACCTACGACTAGATAAACCGTCAATTTCAATGCGAGCACGCACAATGAGACCATATTTAATCGATTTCAAAGAAAATGAAAAACAAGAAGAAGAAGAAGAAGCAGCAGCAACTGAAAAAATTGGAACAAAAATGTGTAATTTTGAACTTTTCGATTGTAAACTTCGGTGGCATATGTCTTTTGGTACGGTGTGTGGCGCACGCGTTCATTTCGGCATTAGAAACGCACACCTGTTTATAATCAAATGACACCAAAATGAAATGAAATAAAAAAAAAAAATGTAACATACAACCTCCTTTCGCTTTACAATGTCATTCGATTATAATTGTTTGCTTCGTAATGGATCGATGCCAGCGATGTTTGTAAAACATTTGTCAAATGGTTTGTTGTTTTTTTCTTCATATTGAATTCTATAGTGGCAATGTGGAAAGCCCCGTATTCTTCTTATCTAAACTTTGAGCAAATATAGCTCGTTTCGGTCGTTTGGGCGCTGTGCCTGTAAATTGAAAAGAATTTAGTTTTTTTTTTTTTTATTTCATTTCATTTCACGCGCGCGGCAGTAAAACATAATTACTGTGCGCGGTTCGTGGCTGATGGAAAGAAAAAAGAAGGAATGATTTCAAAAGGTGTTTCTTTGCTTCTTGTGTTGTTGTTGTTTTTTTTTTTTTTTTCGTCGATAATAACAAAGGAAAATACTCATCATAATCAAAGCATAAATTTTCCACATTTTTTTTTTCTCTTGCTTTATCACTTTTTCATTCGTCGTACTCGTTTCGAGTTATAAGACATTCCCCATTCAATAATGATAATGGCGCATATACACAGTCCGAATTTCATTAATTTACATATTTCGTTTTTTTTTTTTTTTCATTCCGCCATTTCCCACCCGTTTCTAATCTTATGTCCATTTTTTTTGTTCGATTTTTCACCAGCCGCTTATCATTCGATTCAATCATTTGAAACGGCCAATATACCAAATGACCACTTTTTCGACCAATTTTCATTTGGATTCAGTTGATTAAAGTTGAAAAAATCAAATTATGACGAAAAACCAAAACAACAGAAAACATAAAATGTCAGAAGAGACAAAAAGGACGAAGAGGGTAAGGGGAAGAATGAGAGAAAGAAAGAAAGAAAGAAAGAAAGAAAGAAAGGAAGAAAGGAAGGAAGAAATGGGGAAAAAACTGAAAAATATAAAATGAAAGAAAAATTACGAAAATGAAACGAAAAAAAAGCAAAAAACAAGAAAAACATATTTCAAAATGAAACAAAACCGCAAATTCACATGCAAAGTTTCGATCAAAATATGTGAACATTTTTTTTTTTTTTCACCGTATCAAAATCGAACTCATCCACTCATTGTGCACGGTTGCTATGCTCGGTTGGAATATTTCAAAATATATTGCACTCATTTATAACATTTAATAATTTTGGTGGAGATGTGAAAAATGGTGAAAATAAATTGTGTAAGCCGACGATGCACCAAATCCTAACAAACATACATAGACATCATCGAACGACAGCCCCGAAGATAAATACATGTTATGTAATGGAAATTGGTATGGTTTCATGTAGCCAACAATGTCCGAAATGCGTACACTCTCTATGTCTAAGATCAAAAATCACGCATTTGTTCCATTTGTGCACGGAAAAAGAAATACAATAGCAAATATTATGAGACGTCAACATTGTCGACAACGACGAAGATGACTTTTATACAAACATCTTGCTCATTTTCATCTCAAATTTGTTTCAATTTTGGCCGCAAGCATATATATATATATGTTCAGTACGGTAGAAGCGAGTAGGGCTAGCGTACACATATCAAATCTAACAGCAAAATCCTATGCAATTCTTTTTCCAACAAAATTCTGTCTCTCTTTCTGCCTTTTTTTTTCAAAATTTATGGATATTAATAATGTGAATAATAATAATAATCATAATCATCATGTGCCATTAAGCAAGAATATGCAGATATAGATACATTGAATGCCATATATATATATCCATATGTATGAGCAACTGCAAAATACATATTTGAATATAAAAGTCACCCCAGTCACAATTCCAATTTCAATTCTATAATATCAACATCGTTGACGCTCGGCTCTGTCCTTCATGTCATTGCCACAATTATTTTTCTTTTTTTCGATTCCATGCATGGTTTTGTTTGGCGCGGCGATTTTCATACGGTCGTTCTTCATTCTATCTCATTTTTTCTCTATTTTTCTATCCATTTACATCTTTTGCGATTTGAATTTGTCACTTGTGTTATTGCCGAAAATAATAATAATAAATTCACAAAAGTGGAAATCCATACAAGTTTGCATATATTCCTTTGTTGTTCGTTTCACTATATGCTGCCTATAAATGTTTCACATTTTAGACTCTTTTTTTTTCGTGTGGAATGATCGAATATATATCAAAATTGTTGAAAGATTTTCTATGGCTGCCGCCTCAAATGACACATTCACAATTTCATACATTTGTGTTAGCATGTGGGCATTTACTACGATTCAATCTCTTTTGACTTCCCCAGGAAAAAAAAAAAGTTATTGAGAGAAGAAACGATAAAAATCAAGAACAAAGCATTAAATTAAAATGGGGTGATTTTCTATGCAAATTCACGGCATTTTCTAGATCAAAACTGGCAACCGTGGTGATTTTTCAACAATTTCGGCCACATATTGTGCGATGGCGACAATTCACATTCTTGTCAGCAAAAAAAAAAAAAAAAAAAAAAAAAAATCTAAAATAGTCGCAGAAATTGCTGAAAATAAATTGAGACTTGGGAAAATGCATAGAAACGGTTTTCATAGTAACGATGGGTGAAAGTTCAATTTGGCTGGTGTACGCATACAAGCGCCGAAAATGAATTCGTTCAGCTTCAAAAAATTAAAAGAGAAATAATGAAAACAGAAAAACGAGAGAAAATGTGAAAAGAAGAGAATGAAAGGAAAAAAACACACCGAGAGGAAGAAATAATGAAACGGAAAACCTATAATGCCCAAAGTAATCATTATTATTAATGCACACGCGTTATGTTAAAACATGGAATGCATGATGAAAATCTAAATGCTATCGATTTCAATAATTCGTACAGGTCATCTGATGAAGAAAGTGCCGCGTCCATTTTTTTTCCCTGTTTTCGCAGTATGACCAGCTCTTGCTGAAAAAAAAACTTGTTAATCACCCCTAATCAGAACAGAGAGGCCAAAGTACAAGATGAACAAAAAAATAACAAATTCGCAATTGCAATGGAAGGTTGATTTCAATTAGACTTTGGTGTCCATTGCCGGAGATTCAATCTTATTTTCGTATTTTTTTTTTTTCATGTCATTTTTTTTTTCTTTGTCGAAACCTTAACGAAGTGAGTGTGCACTGTTGACCATCAGCATAGGTCAAATTCGAATCGCCGTCCATTTGGGTTTGGGCACTTCAATCATTATTTTGTATACATAATTGAGATAAAAAGCATGTCGTTTTTACTCTTGTTTCTATTCATTTCGTTGGTTATCGACATAACAGAGAAAGAGAAAAAAAAAAAAAAATAATAAATAAAACGCAAGCAAAGAGAATTGAAGTGCGGAAACGGGGAGTGAGCCAACAACAAAGAAACAATTATGCGTTCACAAATCGATGGACATCGGCTATCTGACACTTGCACAATGGCCATTTCGGCTCACTCACTTCATCATTCTATTGTTATTATTAGATGGATTTTATAAATACACAAATGCATATACATATTTGATGCGTATGTGGCGTCGTGATCAAAATCGGAAATAATGCCAACAGAGTGAAAAAGAGTGAACACGATTTTCAAACAAAAGTGAATGGATGAATAAGAGATATTGAGTTAGAATGAGTTTGGTCTCTGTATAAAATAAAATCTCTCATGGTAATGAATGATTGGGATTCGTGTGTCCATATTACCCTCGACTTTGGAAAAATCGACAAAAAAAAAAGAAAAATAAAGTATTCGATTTCGCTAACATTCAGTGACATAATCTACTTATCTTGTTGTGTGCTTGTCAATAAATAAGAGAATGAGACGATGGCTTGTCGACATCCTCTTAACAAACTCATGATTATTGCTGTGTCGAAAAATGAACAAAAAAAAAAAAAAAAAAAAAAAAACAGAAAAATATTTCTAATCGTTGTGCAAATCCATTCGAAAAATTCAATTTCTAACGATCACCAAATGTTGAATGAACGTCTAGATGAGCATTTTTGTCGCATTTTTATCAAAATTATCATTATTTGAAAAATAGAAATCCAGTTCGAAGCAAATCGGCACCGTTTTCCATAGCAAACGATTTCTGCATAAATCGAATAATTGTGCCATTTGAAAAAGTGATTTGATCGAATTTCAAATTCGAAGCAAATTGGTATTTGCCCGTCTTTCAGCCTTGCCATCAAACACACATTGAACGAAATTCGAACTGATAGCAATCACGAACCATCATAAAATATTGTTCGATGTTAAATTGTTGCCGTCAATAGAGACGAAATGACACTAAAATCTATAAATTATGCGAAATTCAATAGTATGGATTTTTTTTTCACATTGGATTTTATATTTATATTGCGTGCACAACCAAATGGAAACTATACAAACAGCACCGAAATATAAACCATAATTTGAATTTTCTTTTTTTTCTTTTTTTTTTAAAAAAAAAAAAAAAAAAATAATATATAACTCTATAAAATACGGCTTGGAATGGATTGTTCGTGTTTCGCATTCCACATTTCCAAATATGTGAAATTTTTCGATGCATAAATTTAATATTTGCTCATTTTTGGCATTATCGAAGAAGAAATTGAGTCGAAACGATGATGACAATAGAAAGGAAAAAGAGAGAGAGAGGGAGATGTCATAGACATTTTTCTCTCGCTTTCTCACTCTCTTGCATACATTTTTTTCTTTCTGATATTATTTTTCATTGTACCCGGTTACCAAGACGATCGGCATTTTTCAATGCAGAAATTCTTTACAATGTCAAACGCACGCATTATCCAATTCAATAAATGTTAAATGACTTCATATACGAACATAACAACGTATGATGCGTGCGTTGAATGCTCACTAGAAGCCATAATATTTATAATAATAAATGAATATCAATGGAATATTTTTATTTAATATTTTTCATTTTATTTGCTACGCTTCCCATTCCATTCCATTTGATTCATCTCTGTATCTATCTCTCTCTCACACTCTCTCTCTCTCACACACTTTTCCTGTTTTTCTCTAACTTGATGCCTTTCATCGTAGCTGAAATGATAACTAAAATTCAAAAAACCACGCACAATTCGTTGGAATCATATCAAATATGGCGAAATTGTGTCATATATTAAATTCACTGATGTAGAAGTTTTGAAGCGTAAGTACGCCATTACAATGAATGTGAAATGCCAATGTGCGTTAGTCAGAAGAGCAGAATGAAAAAAAAAAAAAAAAAAAAAACAAATAACATATCGCTGAAAAATTCAAGTGAAACTGCTTACAAATATAACAATCAGACGAGCCAAAATGTGATCCAAACCAAACAAGTGTCTCTTATGCTTCAAGTAACGCATTCTTTCTTGAATCAAGCAACCAATGTTCAAAATACTCGTTGAAAAGTCTAGCGCCACAAAGAATTATGCTCAAGGAATTGTGTTCAAAATCTTACGCTCAAAGAGCATTCGTGAAAAAAAAAAATCAATGGGGATGCAGAAGAATGAGACATCCTTTTATTCCATCAAAATGACAAAAAAAAAAAAAAACAAAAAAACGGCGAATATTTGCCGAATTCTTTTGCTATATTCAATATACAGCCATCAACAACAACAACAACAAATACAAAAAAAAAAAAAAAAAAATTGAACAACAACAACAAAGAGTCAAGCGTGGTTTTATGTGAATCGACAAAATATTCGTTGAAAAATTTCTTAAATTTCTTTTTTCAAAAGTCGAGTCACATGTGTACTCATGTTACTGACGGCATCAAATTAAAATATTTGATTGAACGCAATTTGAATACCAACTCAATGGAATTGCCTTTCGACAATGACAAACACGGCAATAACAAAATTTCTCCACACGAACGAGTCATACCGACATCTTTTACTTTGACCTTTTAACCAAAACTTTCTTGTTTTCATCAATGATCCAAGTGTCTCTTTCACAAGTTGAATTTCATTTAAATCATTTTTTATTTTATTTCGACCATTTTTTTTTTTCGTTCGATTTTTTTTTCTCTTTATTTGATTGTGGAAAACATTGCTAAATAATAAGAATTTTGAAAAGAAAATATAAAACACATAAAGTATATATTGACAACAGCATAACCTAATAAGACGTAACTGAAAATGACCTTTTTAAAGTACCTTTTCAAAATGAGCAAAAAATCAAAATAAAATACGATTCGGTTCAATATTGAGCCCATCGTATTGTAAGTATTTAAATTGACATTATTTAAATGAAGAGAAGAAAAATAAAAATTTAACTTAAAAGAAAAACTTTGACAAGAAAAAAAGAAGAAAAAAAAAAACACTTAAAAATTATATAAACAATGATAAATTGATGGAAAGAAAATTCTATATATTATATTTAATCAGGCGTAAAAGAAAATGAGAAAACAATATTTCTTTATTTATAAGAGAACAGACATGATATGTAATGCGTAAAAATTATTCAAAAGGTGTATTTCTTGTAAGAGTCATTTAGTTGTTTAGTGGCAAATAGATTTATTTCTGTCTTTGTTCTCTCTCAATTTGCGAAAATTGCATGTAACTATTAACCACATCAGAAGGAGAAACGTAACAAGGGTATCGACTACATTTTGTAATTAATTTTTGTATCTATTTTTCGTCTTTCGTCTTTCGTTTTTGTTTTTCTTTTTTTTTATTTGTTATTATGTATGTGTCAACACCTCGTACAAAATGTGACGATTAATATCGAAACGTGTGATTGAAATTCGAACCGCAATGAAAATTATACACAAAAGACGGTAATCCATTAATTACACACTCATTTAGGTATCTTTCGATGGTAAAAAGATCTTGTAACATTTTTATTGATAGACGGACGAAATGGCATCATTTTTGTCCGCCACATCCATTATTACACGCGTCAAATTATTTTCTTTTTTACTTTCTCTTAATTCAGGATTTTTTCATTTTATATCTAACTCACTCTTTCCCTCTCCCCATTCTCTTCCTCTTTTTCTTTCCCACTTTCTCTCTCTATCTTCTTCTCACTTGCTCGGTCGTTCTTTTTCATTCTTCTATGCAATGCGCCAGCTCAAGACCCATTTATTTATATTGTTGTAGTAAATCCCATTAATAAAATTTGACACATGTCATTTTGAATTTCTGACACCACGTCCCATTTTTTCAAATTGCTCAACATTTTCTATTCGGCCAGTCGTGAAAAAAAAAACTGTTTTTCGAGGAATAAATCACCATTACCACTGTAGAAATTCATGAAAAAAAAAAACAACAACGGGTAAAATACAATCACATTGTTCATTCAGTTTTTTTTTTTTTTTTTTTTATTCAAAATTCTTTACATTTTTTTCAATTTTTACCCCATTTCAGTAGATTGTCGTCATTCGGCTGCAAAATTCGCAGATATTGTCGCACACATAATGTGACTGAAAATAACAGAAAGAAAAAATACGAAAAAATCAAACAAATAATGAAAAATAAAAGTAATAATCGCCTTGCGCACCATTTATCCGACACTGAAAAACAGTTCACGTAAATACACATGATCTTTTAAATTAAAAATAAACAATTTGTTTGAGTTTCCGTTCACCCCTCTAGTTTTAACGTTGCAATGTATGTGCAGCTGGTTTAGGCACGAGCGCGTGAAATCACAGATTTTTTCGAATTTCTTTTCCTTGTTTTTTTTTTTTGCCGAAAAAAATGTTTTCAGTAAACCATTCGAGTTTTGTTAAAAATTCGACATTTTGTAAAATATTTTATAGTCACATGCGATTGGGGTCGGTGATTTTGGCTCATGAATAAAATCCAAAGCATAATAAATCCAGTCTGTTTCATTTATTATTCGAAATGCGTTAATTCTAAACAGTAAGTAAATGTACAGTCAGCAACTGGCACTAAATCCATAATCAACAATTCTTTCCGCAAGACTCGACTGGCTATGGATTAAATTTCTGTCAAACAATTAAGGGTCGACAATGAAGAATTTAAACATTTCACAACACCTACAACATTCTCAAATCCGACATATGCATTTCTAATTTCACAGTGAAATTTACGAGTAATTGAAAAAAAAAAAAAAAAAAAAAAAACGACACACTGTCAGTTCATTACCGCATGTGATAAACTCGTGTTCATATTGAATGCAATTATTCGTAGTTGCACAGTGGGCACAATGAAGATGAATACAGTGAATGGAGTGTGATCTCCCTTCGATCGATATTCATTTGTGACATTTTGTTTACCTCTTTTACCATCTCGATATTCGGATAGAAAATTATATTAAGTTTGCACAACATACGCGATGCATGTGCCGAATTCGATCGCTATAATTATAAAAATAGTTGAAAAATTCATTCATTTGAACAATAATGGTAAAGGATTGAGCAGATGTTAAAATCAATCTATTATACATTGCATTGAAAGTGTTTCCAAAAATTTGGAAAAAAAAAAAAAAAAATAAAATTCATTGCGCTGACAAATGAAAAGGGTTCATTTTCCATTCAAAATAATACGGATTTTGCTCAAAAATTGCAGCGTACAGTGTTAAATATAATATCGAATTTTACAGTATTAAATATAAATGCGATATTGTAATGTCCCGTATGAATTTGAACCCATCGTCTCGTGCATCCCATTCAATGACGAATGTGTAACAAGTAAACAAAACACCGAATATCGATTGAACACACATAAATGAACGAACAAACGACGGACGGGTCGAACGACATATTCAATGTTGATGGAATGGTGCAATTTTGTTTGTCTGCGTCTTTTGTCGCGTCAATCTAACAAGCAAAAGGGTAAAAAGTCGACCATTGTTATTGCCATCATTTACGCAATTCACCAAACATCCATGTAACATTTCATAAACTTCATCGATAATCAATTCGTATTAATTTTCTCATTTCTTTTTCCCGCTTCACATTTTCCAAATTTTTGGAAATCATTTATAATGATGGTATAAAGCACAAAATTGGCATTAACCCTAAATTTTAACTGAAAAAATCGGATTTAGAAAAAAAAAAAAAAAAAAAAGAATGTGGAAAAAAAGTGCTCAATCACTAGGCAGAACTGATGCACAATTCAATAAATACTTAAAATATTGAAAAATGTTCCCTTTTTGACACCAAAATGCCAGTTGAAATTGTGTAAAATTTGGTAAAACTAAAAAGAGCGGTTCAATTACATTGATTTTGTGTCATATCGAGTATGGAGACCTTAATGCAAAAAAAAAAAAAAAAAAATAGAATATTTTGCCGATTCTATTCTTACTATGAAGTCGTAAATTCAATGTCGTCGCGCTGCATTGCCCTATGCTTGCACGCTTTTCAAACAGATCATCACCCCAATGTACTAATATTGACGCATTCACTCTCTCTCCCTTCGTTTAAATCCTTTTATTTTAAACAAAACTTCACAAATTCGATACATTCATTAGTTGTTCCTTTATCCATTTGATGCATTTTTCCCATTTGATGCATTTTTCCAATTTTATGGAATTTTAGATGAAACCCGTTTTTAAATCCATTGAGATTTCAACATTTTTTCGAAGCAAGCATTCAACGTTGAATCCTGCATTGAACGAAAAATTGCATCGCGAACAACATATTCATAGAAAATTGAATTAAGCATTGATTTGAACATCTATTCAATGTGCTTTTTGATTCAACTCTTTTGATTCAAAGACTGGAACAGAGATTTTGTGAGAAAAATGTCCAAAATGAATGAGTCAATTCGGTGAGCATTCTTCATTACGCGACAGACATAGAAAAATAACCCATCAAATTGACGTCAAGTGCAAATAAATGAAAATTTTATGTTCATTGTGACATTGTGACGAATGGTATTAACGAATGGCCGGGGCGATTGTGACATTAAGCGAAATTACGCGAAAAAAAAAAAATATTCAGCGTTAAAATGTAGAGCACGAATGTCAATTAGATTTCATAATCAAGCATTTTTGTCTTAACAACAAAGAAAGAGTTTCTTTGAGAAAGGCTACACCTTAATTGAAGAAACGTGTTTGAAAAAAAAAAAGTGGAAAGTTTTTCGGTTATTATTTGCTTTTCGAATGAGGACTATAGTTTCATTTAGGTAAATTTGACTTTGAAGAAAGAGAGAACAAAAAATTGAAACACTATTGCTTCTATCTTAGTATCTTGGTGACGATCGACTTCCTTTCATAATGCGCGCCCTTTTATAAAATCCACTCTATTCAATAAATTCACCACACACAAAAAAAAAATGCTATTCACAAACAATGTCTTTATGGATTTTGACTTGATTTTTTATTTCATTTTGTCTGTCTTGAAGAAATGAAAAGAAAAGCAAGCAGAAAAAGAAAAAACAAACAAAATCGAATTATTTATTTCACGAGCCCTACCTTTTTATTTCAGCAGTTTCACAATGGGACTACACAATTTTGATGAAAAATTCTTGTATTTGTGAATGCTTGAACAATAGAGTAAAAGAAAACAGGAGGAAAACTATTAAAGAAAGGCATGAGGATGAGAATGGGAACTTATTCAAGTCGAAACACTGACTTTGGCATTTGGCACGAGTTCAAAATAATTTTCATATTGTCATTCGATTAAGGTCAAAATTCAAGTACTTTTTATCCTCTTTCACTCCTTCTCTCCTTCTCTCCCTCTCTCTCTCTCTCTCTCTCTCTCTCTCTCTCTCTCTCTCTCTCTCTCTCTCTCTCTCTCTCTTTTCCTCTTTCTCTCATTCTTCGACAATTGTAATCGACCCCTAATCGTAACCAAAATGGAATTCAAAAGTACACACTTGTTCAGAAATTATCGAGTCATTAATGAAAAAACACAGAAAAAAAAAAATCATAATTTCTTTTTAATGTAAAATCGAAGTGGAAAGACATTCCATGAGCGACGAAAATTACATGTACTTTGGAGCGATTTGATCGCGTCTACATCAGCCGGCATATTGTTGAAGCGCATAATTTTGTTAATTGAAAACTGGAAACCAAAACAATAACAAAAAAAACCTTATGGTCTGGGTTCTTCAACTAAACACTGAATTCGTCGATGAAATCACTTTTGGCTATAATTAACCGCCCAGAAAAAAAAATTAAAATAAAAACTAAACATGTAAATAAATAAGACGCATGAATAGTTTTGTGCACGGTCATTTCGAAAAAATGAAAATAACCGAGAACGAGAGAGAGAGAGAGAGAGAGAGGGAGTGAGAAAGCACAAAATGATTAAGCCATTCGTTAACCATCGAAAAAATAAAAATTATAATTTATTACTTGATTGTTGGCTGGTTTATCAGTGAATATTTCATTTTTCATCGATTTGGTCGCGCTGCTTTCATTCTAAATAACAACATTTTTTTTCTTATTTTCACTGGAAAATTTCATTCCATGGAAAATGATTGAAAACCCAGTCATCATTAAAAACAACAAATCAAAATGAAATAAAATAAAATAAAAATCAACTTCAATTCGAAATCAAAGGGAAAATTCCAAATGGAAAAAATTCATATTTCAATGGTAAAAGTGGTTAGAGGCGCGTGTATCGGTATAAAGTTAAAATATACCCAATTCAAAGCCAAAACGAAAAAATGGTGATTCCTTATCAGCAAAACGTTATCGCAAAACAAGCACATAGCAAATCAGACGAAACGGCTGGTGGCCATTACCCCAATTTAAAACCAAATGCTATAAAAACCACCAAACGGAAAAATTATTCATCGGAAGCCTTGTTTCCGTGATGTATGTGAAAGAGAAAAAAGAAAAACGAAAGGATTTCGGCGTTCTTTTTTTTTTTTTCATTTCGTTCTGCTTTCTTTTCATTTCACAAAACAATAATGTAATTTCTTCAACAACAACAAAATATCATAATATATTTGGAATAAACACAGAAAGTTTCGAAATGAGCTGAATTTATAATTGATGACATCAGCAAATGGTAAAATTCCAGCGCATTCGATACATTTTTCATTAGCAAACACATTCAAACATGCTTTGCGACCGGAAACTTCATCATTTAAATTCAACTCGAAACATATCCACGCATTTCGAAATTGTAATTTGCTTTTTTTTTCTCCACTCTTGGCCGTTGGCCAAAATAATAAAAACAAAATTACGACAAATTCGTACGCAAATTCGTCAAGCGTGAATATATGATGAAGTTGTGATTAAAACACGATAAAAAAAACTCATGATCGTTATCTCGCACTTTTTTTTTTGAGTTTTCGATTCAAATCGATATCAACTCAATTTGCTTTTTTTTTTGGTAAACTAAATGCTATTTACATATTTTCATATGCATATTGGGCTTGAAATTTTTCCATATTTTATTCGAATTTCATTATTCCAACATTTCTGCATCAGCCATTATACATAATGAAATCATGTCTGGTTCTTTCTACCGCAATTAACCCCTCAAATCGTTATCTATTTAACTGATAATGTTAAACTTCTAACGAAATCTCATTAGTTAGATTAACCATATTGGTATTGTTTGGGTAGATATATGTCTGATGAAAATTATTCAAAATGTTTCTAGTCGGGAATGCTTACAATTTCGAGCGAAAAAAAAAAACAATTAATCGAAATAAAA
This sequence comes from Resseliella maxima, assembly GCA_029041755.1. NCBI lineage: Eukaryota > Metazoa > Arthropoda > Insecta > Diptera > Cecidomyiidae > Resseliella > Resseliella maxima. The sequence continues at coordinate 341,942 of JAQOWM010000130.1, read as the reverse complement.
CAGAAAAACAACGGTCATCGAGCTGATAGTTTTAAAAGAAGGGTCGTTTTGCTTTGGACAATTCTTCCAAATTTCTTGAATTTGAATAAACATACAACAGAGCTTATTAGCATGAAGAAACGAAAAATTGAATTACACGAAAAAAAAAATATCATTGTGTTGATGGCCTGAATGATTCCACATTTAGTTGAAAAAAAAAAAAAACTAAAATGTCCGCCATAAAAACAAGCAGAATATAGATTAAAAACACGAGCAAGAAATAGAAACATTTTATCATTAAAATGACGATTGTTACTTCGGAAGTGCTGCTTGACAGAGCTTCCAACACCAATTTAATTTAAATAAAATCGAGCCGGTGGTTGAACTGGATTGCAAGACGCAAAGCAATTGTAGTGCAAAGGATAATCGAAATAATTTTCAGTGCGTACAACGAGTCAATAAAGGTCTAGGGCATTGTCTATTGTGAGAGTACATTATGTGTGATTGGGGCACCGCAATGGCTGTAATTAAAACATAAAGAAGAATAATAACAATCATTATTTCACTCACCTCTACTGTCAACTAAAAACAGACTATTGAATTAATGCAATATAAAATGCGTAGTTTGAAAGAATGAAAAAAAAAACGGTGTACCTGAACCGACACGATATAATTTAATTTTCCCAAATCGATGTTGTCGTTTTTTTTTTTTTTTTTTTTTTAAGAAAAACTTTCCCTTTCACTCCTAGTTTATTCATTTTTTCAAAACTCAGCCCTTATTATAACAGTTAATCTGATAAAATTATAATCATGAAAATTAGTTTTGGCGGAGAAACTCGATGCCATTGACGCTAAATAAGTGACGCTTCGAATTTGAATGAAATATTCTCGATTGAGATTTGTTTTGGGGAAAATTGGGAAAGCCATCGAAAGAAAAATTATTTTTTTGTTTTTTTTTTTTTTTGTAATGAAAATACAAAATTAATGACATTGGAATGGATTGCTTTGGTCATTTCTCAATCAATTTTACATTTCATTTCTCTGTTTGTCCATTTATTGTTTAATTATTATTTTATTTTCCAATTTATTTCATTTCGTTTCGGATTTATTGCCATTCAACAATTTCCTATTGAATTAAGCATTATTGGTAAATCGAGGTTTTATTGAAAGTCATCTTCTCCAAAAAAAAAAATGACCATACAATCACTTACAATTCAGTTGATTTTATAATATCCCACTCCTGCCCCTCAGAAAAGGAGTCTGTTTTGATGTGTTTATATTTACATATTTCCCCCCCCCACTTGAAGAATGAACTTAAAAGAAAATAAAAACCAATAAACTTTCATTAGTAAATAGAATTCTTAGATTTAGACGAGCAAAAAATCAAATTGTTGACAACTACAAAATTTAATTATTAATCTTATTTACAATTTAAGCTAATTTTAATACCAAAATCCAAGACAAAAAAAGAAAAACTACCAAAATCAAGAACTAAAAGAAAAGACACTTACTTAAAAAAAAAAAAATAAATTTCCTAAACACAATTTTTTTTCAAACTATTTATAGTATTCAAAAAGTATATACAAACCCAGAACGTTACTTTAAGAAATTGATCACATTTATACAAGATGGTCAATTCAAATGAACATTTTGTTATCGCCAAACAACATTTTCAATGTGTTTTTTTTTTAATTTCTTACTCTGAAAAATCGTCGAGAAGAGTTATCGTCGAAAAGAGTTGGAAGAACATCAAAGTGAATTGAAATGAGATTCTAAACAAAATGGAATCAATTCCTATATGGAAATTCGATAAAAATTTATTTCATCAAAATTGAGATTCGAATTCGAATTTCTTAAGAAATGAGATTCAAACGAAATCCTTCAAAAAAAAAAAAAAGATCTAAAGAAACTTTTAAGCAAAAAAAAAACAATTCAAAGAAATTCTTAAAGAAGAAATGAAATTAAGAAAAAGGTAAATAAAATGATTAATAAGAAGTACATTGCTAATCACATTCGAATAATGGATGAATGGAAAGGTGAAAAAATTGATCGAATTTACTGAACAAATTTCTCGACAACGCAAATATTGAGTGAAAATAAAACAGAAATATAAATTGAGCATTCAAATTCCATAGTCGAAAGTGGTCAGCATTGTGCATTCATTCATCAGATCAAGGAGAAAATGAAACAGAAAAACGACGAAAGAGAGTGAGAAATCATTGAATGTGTATCAAAACTAACGAAAAAAAAAAAAACAACTAAACGATCGTAACAAATACAATAACAACAAACAAACAAGAAATTTACTAAAATTAAAAATGTATCGGAGGCACAAAATCAAAATTAGTGTTTAAGACAAGATTTAGATGTATTGTTTAGAAAAAAAAGTGACGAAAAAGTAAACGATAACGATGTGAAAGAACAAGGTGAAAGTAAAAAAAAAAAAAAAAACAAATTTCGTCTTTGGCTAAACAAAAATTCGTAACTATTCTACATACATATATACAAGTTTATAAATGTGTTTTACAACAAGAGATTTACAGTATAACAAACAAAGAAACCATTAAAACCTAAACTTCCGAATCTGCTGAAGAGAAAAAAAAAATGAAATATTTCGTTTAATTTATTATGTGTGGACATTTCGTATACAATTGACAATAAAACAGCTTCATTTCATTTAGGAACAGATTTTATTTTATTTTTTTTTTTTTCTTTCTTCTTATTCGTTCGTTTGAGAATAATAATAATTCATATAGAGGAAACAGCAGCATTTATTTGATATTATTTTTGTTTATTCATCGCTTTGGGCACAATTCAATGGACAGTGGGTATTGTGGAAAAACTGCATCTGAAAGAAATCACATATGAGTAGATTGGCGACCCCACTGACAAAGCAAGTGATTCAAATATTCAAACGAAAGGCACTAATTGAATTGGCACTCGCCAATCAAAGGGCAACTTTTTTCCACAAAACAAAAAAGGAATCGACGAACGATTTTTTCTCTAACCGAGAAAAACATTTCTCTGTGCAAAAATATGTGATTGGAAAATACAAAACACATTTTCGGTTTGTTGGTTTTTTTCTTTCGCTTGTAGTGCGAAGATGTAATGAGTTATGAGTTATGCTCGAACAAATTGATTGTGTGTTCGAACAATACGTCTTTTTGCAACTTTTTTATATGTTATAGTTTAGTTATTTTTTTTTTTTCTTTGTTTTTTTGTTTTTCTCAAAGACCCTGACAGTCTTTTTCTCGGGCCGACATATCCGCTTTTGTAACAATGCATAGGGAAACAAAATCAAAACGCGTTATGGGCGACACCGGAAATGTCATAAAGTTTCATTCACAATAAATGACGATGCGCAAAAATACGCGCATAAAATGAATCAAGAAAGTGGGTTCAAGTGTCGTTAGCTAGCAATAAAAATGTTTAACAATCGGTTGACCGCATCAAACAATGAGGAAACGTATGATGCAACTCAACTAAAATCAGTTTTTTTATGACATTTCTATTGTTTGAGTTGGCCGGTTGAAATGATTGACTTTTCGGCAAGCAATTTATATTTGGTTTTTGCAGAAAATGAACATTGATTTTCGGTTAGGAATTTTTGCTTCATTGAGAAAAGAAATGATGTTGATGAAAAAATATTTGGAAACATTTTCAAACGTATATATTGGGAAAAGCAAACCGCAAATTAAAGGAATTAATGAGAAGCAATTTTTTTCATCATCATTTACATCGTCTTAAACAACTAGTTTGGTGCCAGTAGAGCGTTGACGTCAGCCACTTATAAAAACAATGTTTGTATGGAAAGAGCTACAGAAAAAAAGAAAGAGCGAGAGAGAGAGAGAGAGAGAGAGAGAGAGAGAGAATAATTTTCCATTGGTGTCCGTTCGTTCAAGCCAAATTACTTGAACCGATATGCTCAAAAGACACTTTGCAATTTTCTCAAATTTAGTGTCGAACAGTTTCGATTTTCATTAGAAAAACGCTTCATTGTACTTAGGGATGCGAGTGGTCGTTCGCCAGCATTGACTGATAACGATAAGCTTGATGTTTAATGAATAGCAAACCCAGCAGTATTTCACACCATACCGCATATCGTACACACATCGATTTCAGTTCTTTCTTTCTCTCTCTCTCTCTCTCTCTCTCTTTTCGCCACTCAAAGTGTGAGCTCTGTGTGCCGTTTTCTATATGCGCTTGTTTACCACCAGCCGACTTGTGGTCAAATGGAAAATAAAATGAAAAAAATAAAATGAAGAAGGAGAAATGAAGCGAAGTGTGAGAGGAAGTGGAAAAGACGGAACGCTTAAATACAATTTAACCTAAAATCATTCAAACGCATACACTCTTACCAAGAAAATGTATGTATGGTTTGCTGTCGTTCTAATATGATCCGTTCCAAAATGAGCTTGAGATTGTTTGCAACAGTAATGGGCAACGGCTTCTAATGTACACTGTTCACACATCCTCCATCCATTCATTCATTCATATATCCACCCGAACTCATTCCATTTTTCATTTGCCCTCTTTCATTCGCTTGTTCGTTCACTGGCAACGCAACACATACGACTCACAATTTCGACCGAATGTGAAATCCAAATGAAATTGCAAAAGGCAGGCTTATTTCATTATGTTTTCAAGAAAATTTTTTTCTTCTTCTCTTTCTCCTTCTTTTTTTCGTATTTCTGTCAAGTTGAACAATGTGAAATGCTGAGCGAACGGCGATTCAATATACGGGATATTATGAATGTGGAGTATGAGAATGAGCGAGTAGGTTGAACAAGAGATGAGTAACAAGAAAAAATTCTCTTTTCATTAATTTTATTTTTGTGTGCTGCTATTTTATCAAAACACATTCACTCATGCAGACATACACACACACACACACACACACTCATGCAGTGTGTGTGTGTGAGAGAGAGAGAGAGAGAGCAAGACTCATTCACTTACGCTCACATGAATTGATATAAGATGGAATGTGTGCTGGCCAAGTGCAAGGCAACCGTTCTGTTGTCCATTGCTACAATTACGTATAATAACACTAAAAAGCAACCAAGCAGGAACGAATGAAAAAAATAAGAAGAAGAAGTAGAAAAAGAAGAAGAAGACGACGAAGAGATGCTCATATAACGAAAAGAAGAAGAAAATTATTATTATAATATTTTATTACACACACTGGCACACTTATTTCAACGTGGCGAATTTAGACAGCATTCGGGCTGGCCAGCAAAAAAAAAAAGATCGCCTAAAAGTGCGTGGAACTAAGTGAAGTATGAGACGAATGAGAGGGATGAGAATGGTGAATGTTCAACAGCGATGGAAAATACAACTTATAAAGACGAATGATGATTGCGCGAAATATCTTTTTTTCTTCTTCAAAGCATAAATACACATATGAAACAGAACAGAACACACGATGCATGTTGGCGCGTTATAATGAAGAATTATGCTTAACACAAAACGAAGAAAAAACAAGAAAAAGAAGAAGAAGAAGAAAAGAGAAAATCACTGGCAATGGTGATGCTGTAATTAAAAATAGACTAATGCAAATGTTCGTTGGCATGGCAATTGTGTCAGCAAAATTTTTAAGGGAAAAAGGAAACAAAAATAAAGATAAAGAGGAGAGCATGAGTGAATGAGTGAGTGAGTGAGTGCGAGCATATTTTGAAAGAGTCGAATCGAATCAATTATCTCAGTGAATGACATCATCAATGAACGGCAAATTCGGAACCGATCGAAAGTTTTCCATTTGGTAAAATGGGCATCTTTTATAATGTCATTAGCAACGAAACTTCGTGCCATTCAAACCATGCGAATTTATACAGTTTTTTTTTTCTGCACATTTTTTTCATTCTTTTTTCTTTTTCTATTTCCATTTCTTGATTTGACATCCGAATGGCAATGATTGTATTGCAATCACAACGGCCTACGCGCACAAAAACATATTTTTCATTTCAATATTTTCTGCTCACCGATTTCCTTATTTGATTTTGATCGAATTTACTTGTATTCGAGGCTATGATTTGGCTTGTGCCGTATAGCTTTAAGTTTAAGAAACTTAAGCCGTTACACACAACTTATGACTAGCTACGACGACGATTATGATGATGACGAAAGCAAGATTGAAACGAACGGTAGCAACGGGGTCGGAAGTGAAAACCAACAGCTTTCGAAAAGACGAAAATTCCAAATGAAAATCCAATACAAACTCTAATGCTTATTTGTTGTGAATGCCTTTATATATATATATGTATTTTTGCAAATACACACTCATCAGACACACACACATATATATATAAGCCAACAAACTGTACAAACATGTAGCATTTGCGCCTATATATTATACGATATCGAATTTGAAAAACTAAAAGAAAAAAAAAATATAAAAACACGAAGAAGAAGAAGACGCAAAGAAAAAAGTATAAATGTGAACAATTTTTCTTTTAGTTTATTTTTGCCAAATTTCTCTCTCATTCGAGTTTTATTTTCCATTTGGAGCGCTAGAGTGCGAAAGAAGAAGAAACAATCTATCGATGGAGTGAGATGGAGAGAGAGAGAGAGAGAGAGAGAGAGAGAGTGAGAGAAGGAGATGGTGTGAGAGTGTTTGCTAGAGAGCGTGTGTGTTGGTGGTGTTGTGAAGAGTGAATACCTCATATGAGAAACACAATTCAATACATGCCATGAGTAATTGTGTGTATGCCTGTGTAAATAGAAGAGTCGGGGGAGCACCGTATCGTCGAAAATACACGAGATTGAGACGAGAGGAAGAGAGGGAGTGAAAAACAAGAAGAAATAAAAACGGAAAATCTCTTTTCTCTACATTCGACTTGTATAAAATTCTATTGAAAATCAATATTATACAATACGATATAGAAAGCCGAACCGAACCAAACAACCATCGAAATTTTTTTTTTTTTTATGTGCTGTTATTATGCGGACCATTCTCCTTGTCTAGCACATGGGAAATGGTGTTTATTCTCTCTCCGAACACAAGACACGCATCCAAAAAATCTATGGAGATGGAGTTATTTCCCTCGTTCCATAATTTCTCTCCCATTTTCGTAAATTCACCAAATACAGAATAGTGCGCACAAAGCGCGTCAAATTTAATGAAGAACAAAGCAAATGAGAAAGAAAACGACCAAAGCCACCCCAACAAACTCAAACCATGCACCATTGAAATTCTTTAGTTTTTATTCGCTTCAAACGGATTTTAATGGAAACTCATGGCTCGTATGTGAACAAGTGAATAAATGAGCGCCAGTGTATGTGTGTATGGTTGCATGCGTGTGCGTGAGTTTTTATCTAACTAACAAAAATTTTGCGCATATCTGCGAACAAACAGCATCCAACTTTATTTTGATAAAATACTTTTTCCACTTTTTCATTCTCTCTCTCTCTCTCTCTCTCTCTCTCCCTTTGTGTGTTTTCCTTTCTTCCTCACTTCTTCTCTTTCTTATGCTTGCCGGCAAAAAAAAAATTTTCCCCCCTTCCATTGCGCCACCCGACAAAACTTCCGATAATAAATGAGTACTACTTTCTTTTCATTTTGCACATGTAAAATGTAATACGTGGTCCGTTTTAACTTCATTTCATCTCAACCATGGACCAAATGTATGTATATGTGATGTTTTCGTGTGTGTGTGTGTGTGTGTGTGTGTGTGTGTGTTTTGTGTGTGTGTGTGTGTGTGTACGATTTCGTATGTTATTAAATTTTCGGTCGGCCATGGATAAATGATGCCCGAAACGGTATGGCAACGAATTCAGCTATATGAACAAGGATTTTTTTTTTTCTTCCATCTCACAAATGAATTTCAAAGCATGTGCTGCAGCGAAAATGTACTGAATTTCGTATCGTTTATTTACTTTTAACGGCAAAGTTTACAAAAGAAAAAGAATGGAAAAAATCCTTCACTACTACTTTTAATTGGTATAAGATGCGAACAGACTCTATCACCATTTCAACCCTCATTCACATTTAATATTGTGCGTATGTGAATATTTCGAAGGCGATTTCTTTTTTACACTCTCACTCCGCTCCCTCACACTCACACTCTCCGGTTCGCATTGTGTTTCCCTTTTGTTTTTCATAATAATATTTTCTTTAATGGGCGCTTGGAATTTCGCAGAACTCCAAACAACACCAACGTTTTAGTTCAATATAGACGATGTCGTATTGAATTTTACTTTTCATACAGACAAATGAATTTATTAAATACACAATCGCGCATGAATTCAACAAAAGTTTTTTTTTTTCATCTTTTCTTCGGAATTTCATTGAAATTTCTTTTCATATTGGCCGGCGATTCAATAGCAATAACAGTTTCATTCATCTTTATCTCAGGTTTGAGTTTGGAAAACAAAAATTTTGTTTACTTTCAATTTTTTTTTTTTTTATGTTCACTCTCCAGGCCTCCAATTGAAGTCCCCTGAGAGAATCTGATTTGTATACAGTGTCGAAATGATTGCCATTTTTGCAAATGCTTTCTATCTAATTTGATTGAAATCAATGGGTTTCAAATGAAAACTCTTTAGAATATTTCTCTGTTTTTATGATGTTGTCGATGTCCAGTCTGTATGAAAGGTCATACTAAATGGGTTTTCCATCATAGAATACAACCAAATGGCACATTAGATTCGTACGTGAATCATAGTATATAAAAAGATTTGAAATTCCAACCCTTTTTTCAACCGCAATTTTCATGAAAGAAAGCAAGAAAAAAAAAAAATATGATTGAACATGAAAATATTTTTACCAAAAATCCAACTACAGACTTCCACATTTGATAAATCTAACTCCAAACGAATGAAAACAAAAACAAAAAAAAAAAAAAAAAATTAAATATGCTTTTAGTTGAAAGTATTTCGTCACTATCATCATTCGGGGGTTCATATGTTTTGTTTTCTCGAGCTCCAACTGTGTGCCTGTGGCACGCATTTCATTCACATGTTTGTTGCGTGGGGCGTCTAAACATATTATACAAACTTTCAATGTTTTCATTTTCATCTTTTTTATTTTTCCTTTCATTCTTTGCTTTCTTTTCATTTTTTGGTTTTTTTCGCTAGTTTTTCAGTCATTATTCATTTTCAAGTTTATTTGTTGTTTGTCCTTGCTGTAGCTTTCAAATTATAAAAAAAAAAAAAAAAAAAAATTCTGAACGCACACGGTTCGTATGAATTGCGTCTATTATACAAATATGGTAATTGCATTTAAAATCCGCATACCATACGAAGTTCGCTTTCTATAAACATATAAAGATAGTGCGAAAGACCGAAAGACCGAAAGAGAGAAAAGAAATGTGGATAACAATAACAATAACAACTACAACAACATCAACACATCTGGTCAATTTTGAATGAAGACTGCGTGCGCCGTTGTATTAGATTGGTGGATTCTATGAATAAAAAGGGAAAGTTGTAGTTACCACTGAGCCATTTAAAAATCATTATATTTAAAAAAAAAAAAAAAAACCACACGATACACACACACACACACACACATTTTGAATACACATTAATTGCTTTGTCGCGTTGCCATCTAAACTGTATATTTTGTACTTGTACCACAGTAGTACATTCGAACTGTATGGTAATATGAATGAATGAAAAAAACAATTTTTTTTTTCTTTTTTTGGGCTTGTATATTTCAGTATCAGTTTTCCAATCAAAATTTTAACCATAATGACCCATTGCCATTGAAAGGGCAAAATAAATGCTCTTTATTCAAATGCGATTGAAAATAGCATTGATATCGAACACAGATTACAAACAAACATCTTGATGGTAAATGTCAAAGAACTTGATATAACTGTCACATTTTGAATGCAAATTAACCGCATCTATTTATTTAAACCGATTCTACCTCAGAACATAATAAACATGCTGTTTTCCAATACCTCACACATATTTTTATAGTATTTACCAATCGAAAAACAAAAATATCCGATTTTAACAGAAATCTACCTCAACTGGATGTAGCGGCTTCTTTTGTCGACTATCAGATCTTGCTTCAAAATGTGTTTTTTTTTTATAATAGATACTAATCTTAGATTCTAAAATGAATAATTTCCATTTTAAATTAACACATTCCACAATTTTCTACTTCAGCAGTTTATTTTATAACAAATACGAATTCCATAATTACATAAAAAAAAAAAGAAAAATAACCAAATGCTAATTGTAATGAAAACACAACAAAAAAACAAACCCAATTAAATATTATATGTATTGTAATTTGTATCTTAAAACTAAGGAAAAACTGAAAATGATGCAAAAAAAAAAAAAAATATACTACAAAATTTGTTTGAACAACAATCAATGGGCGTTTTTATTCATTTTATTTATGTTTCAGAAAAATACATTTCACAAAATTGCAGAACACTTTCTGTCGACTTTTTTGGGATTGAAAAATAAAAAAAGTTCACGCCAAATGACAGATTTTTGCACAAAAAAAATACTGGCCATTTTGGAATAAACGATTTATTTGGGGAAAAAATCAATTTTTTGAGGAAATTTAATGAAAAAAGCCATTCATTTGCCGAATGAATTTTAATTTTGCAAAAAAATTTGTTCTTGATTTTTTTTTCCAAGGTTCTATAAATGAATAGAAGTCCTAGGATTTAGATGATCTAAAGGTAAGACTTGCTTCAAATGATGGTGAAAAACGGTTTTTATTCAACTTGAATTTTCCAACATTTGCTGATATATCCGATAAAGTCTATGCTGTTAAAGAAGAAAAAAAACTAGATCGTAGAGCCATCTGTGTTTTGACCTAAAAACTAATGATTTGTTAAAGCTCTAGTATTTTAATCCTACATATCCACTGAGTTACTTTGTACGCCATCTGTTGTTCAATTACATTCAAGTGTTTTTTTTTTGTTCAAACGCACGTGCTCAAAGTCAAATTTTTCAGCCAACACGTTCGTGTTCGCACAAAATATTGATATAAAACTTAAAGGCCGATTTTTTTTATTGACATTTTTTTCTAAATGCCTGCTTAAAAAATTTCGTAGGCAGAACAATTTTGATAGCAATCAATCTAAAGCATTACATTGTCACTATTTAGGCGTCGAATCATTAATAAATCTATGCGAATGAACAACAACAACAACAACAACAACAGCAACAACAACAACAGCAACAGCAACAGCAACAACAAACTAGTAAAAATTGTGAGCGTGGGATTATATTTCCCACGTTACTCATAAAATATCATGGTCGTGAACAGTCCTAAATCATATCGAGCTATTCGGTTTGTTCCATACATTCTTGTGCATTTAAATGGCAAAAAGAAAACGATAATGGTGAAAAAAAAATAACTAAAAAAAAAAGAGAGAAGAAATAGATCGTTTTCAGTGTAAATTTTTGCTGCGGGGCCAGAAATTATATCAATAAATCGATTGTTAACGCGTAGGTGCCGAATTGTCTCGAATTCGTGTGTCCGAACAAATCATGACAGGTTTCGAAATCGGATGCTTCGATTCGTTTTGTTTGGTTGTGGTACTTTTTACGGTGTTGTTTTTGTTATATCAAAATGGTGTGTTGCATCATCAGTTGTCATTTGTTGGCGCACATGCTTTGTAATCGTATTTGTTAGGCCCATGAGTGTCGATGGCCTTGTCTGAATCGTCTAATAGGCTAATCTATTGCAAAATAACAACGAGAAAAAAGAAACACAAAAACGTACAATGATGATGATGATGATGATGATGATATTGAAATAGGAGAAAAATAAAATTTGAGATGGCAAAACAATCAGCGCACCGTTGATAAACCGACGAATGAAAGAAAAAAACCAGAAAAACAAATTCCAAAATCAATAAAAAAAAAAAAAAACTCTAAACCCATTCAAATCGAATGTTTTAACTGTTATCCGCTATGCCTATTTTCGTGTATTCAGCGTGAATACCATAACACCAACACATGCAGACACATTTCGTTGATCGAAACCAACAATAAAAATCCAATTTAAATTCTTTAAATAGTTTTGAAATTTTGTGAATATTGTAATTTTTTTTTTTTTTTTCATTCCTTCTTCTCGATTTTCTGGGTGCTTTATTCAGCTTCTTCTTTTTTATCTTTTGTTTCGGGTTATTTGTTTATATTGTGTCGATATGTGGTTGACATTGTTGCTAGAATTGGGTTGTTAATCGATAAAATTTAGTCGAACACGAACTAAGAGAAAAGACGATGAGGAAAAAAACGTCAATGATTTGACGAGTTTTTGTCAAAAAAAAAAAAAAAAAAAAAAAAATGTTTATCGGAAATTTATTCAGTTTGAACCGTGAGACTTTTTTTTATTATTCTGCGGTTTTTACTCTTCTTCTTCTTCTTCTTCCTCTTTATCAAATTTTTATTCTCCTCTATCTCTCTTCAAGCGAATATAGCATGTGGATGGCATTTTCCTTTGCGCTAATTTCTATATTCTCTCATTCATTAAACGCTCTATCAAAACGATCGGATTTCTCTCTCAGATGTATCATTGATATCGATTTATATTCAAAACGATTTCTGAACTTGATATTCAAGATAAAGCCGATTTCTGTTGTTTCGAACAAGTTACTTATGAGATATAGACTTTTTTCTTTCTCTTTCTCTCTCTCTCTCTCTCTCATTTGTGTTTTCTTTTGGTTTCTTTTATATTTTTCTTCTTTTGTTTTTCTATGTTCCCTTCTCGACATTGTCTATTTATTATTGCCTTATCACATTTGATGTTCACACGCGCACCAGCTGTAAAACATTAAAATAAAGAGTGATATTTTGTAAATCTCAAATTGAATAAAAAAAAAAACAAAATGTACCTCCGAGTATGAACGAGAGATGTACCGCTGCGCCTGTGACACGAAGCTCTTTGGCATATTCCATTTTCCAAATACTTTACGTTGTTGTCATTGTAGTTGTCACTCGTTTTCATTCTCACACACACTCTATGTAATTCATGTCGTTCTTTTTCGTTTTCTAAGTTATTTTCGTTGTTTTTATCCTATGCACCATTTCTTTTCATGTTCTCTCACTCGTACCGATCGTTGTTTGTTTCTTTTACATTGATTTTATGTCAAAATACTTGCATAAATAAAGTGTTTTTTGGTGATTTTATACAAAATCAGCTTTCAAAATGATCTCACTTTTTTTAAATATAAATAAAATCAAATCGAAAACTGGTTTCGTTCGTATAAATATTTGAACAGCAGCATCAGCAGTAACGGCTTCAATATCATTTGATGATAATGCAACTTGGTAATAGAAAATGTGACCGTCCATTCCATTAGAATTCCACCGAATAAATGAATTTTTATGCGTTTTCACTGTTATCTTTGTTCAATGTATAGCTCGTTTATTTCTCTTTCTCTCTTTAACATCAATCTTCTCTACACTCAATTTGAATTCCATTCAATAATATCATTTGGAAAGATATAATACCGTTCGAAATGGAAACTCGTTTGAAAGAACATTTTTTTTCTTGGAATTTTTTTTATCATTTTTACAATTTTATTCATTCAATTGTTATTTTAGTTCAAAAATTTGGGGGATTTCCATATAAAACAAAGATTTACTCAGGTTTTTCCCATATTTTTAATGACAGTTGGAGTTTTTGTAATTTTTTACTTCTTCAAATTAATTGTATTTTTCTTAATTTTTTTCAATTTGTTTCTTATCATTTTATTTCAATTTTAATTTTTTTTTCTTCAATAAATTAAATTTCTACAACTTTTTTTCTATTATTTTTTTTTTTTTCAGTATTTGTTCAACTTTATCTTTTTTCTAAAATATTTTTCACAAACTTTTATAAAACACAACACACAAAGTTAATTTATCGCTAAACACGGTAAAAATGTACGTTAAATCTGATGGAAACACACAAAATGTTTCAAAAAAATATGTTTTCATTTTTGAAATTCTCTTTGATAAAATTGAAAAAAAAAAAAAAAAAAACTTAACTGTTTCACTCACAAATCAAAACTAAACTAAGCTCAAACTGAATTGTTAAACTGTCGACAGCGTAAAAAAAATCAACGAAGTTAAAAAAAAGAGAATATCACCGTCTGCGCAGAGAAATAATTTTTTTTCAGCTTTTTCACCAGCCGACCAGTGTGATTTTGATAGTTTCGTCTTGTGATGCGACTCTACTGATTTATGGAATGAACAACGTGAATAGAAGAAGTGATTCGTATCGGCTCAGCGCGAACGCAGTTAACGCAGTATTTGCGCTTAGCACATTTGCAGTAGTGGGACTTAAGAAAGAAAATGAACAGAGAAGAAGAAGAAAAAAAAAAACGGCAATCCAACAGCCAAACCACTTGAAAAGAGTTGACACGATGATTCATGCTCGAGGAATTCAATTCATTAAATGTTGAGAATGAATGTTGAAGAAGCAAAATAAAGAAAAAGAAAGAGCAAGAGAGAGAGAGAGAGAGAGACAGAAAAAAAAAATTATACCGAAACGAAAAGAAGCAATGAAATAGAAAATATTTATATATATAAAGAAATAACACACGAAGAGAGAAATGAAACGCGTTAGTTAGTTATGAATCAAGAAAATACATTACAGCTCGTACGCTCAACAGCTTTAAATCGACTAATTGAGTTGTGATGGTGGGGAAACGGAGCTTATTTATCGCGACTAAGAAATATGAATAATATGAAACTCAACACATATATGCACACAAAAAGACACGAAACTGAGAGAGTATTTTCGACTGGGACATATGCGAATGCGGCAAAACTATACAAACACGCAGCGAAACATTAAACAATGCGCGCATACTTACAAATACCAACACAATTCAAGCTCATGAAGCTTAACAAAGTGATCGCATCACAACGAGAAACGCACATGACATCGTCGCGCGTATGCAGAAGCGAATCCAACACAACACACATCTCTTGGCCGTCGAAACTCATACAGACATATATCTGTTACACAGTTAAGTGTTCGAATGAGATGAAACAACGAGACACAAAATGCATTGCAATGAATATATAGAAAGGTACCCAGTTGGTATTCGCTGCCCATGCATCTAAATCTGTTTATTATAATTAATTGGCGAATTGATGGTGAATGAATGAAGAGAAAAAGAAGAAAAAGAGAAAAAAAAAAACATAAATAACATGCACTGGCAATGGAAGCGGACGAAATAATAAAATTAAAAAAGAAGAAAAATAGAGAGAGAGAAAAAAAAAAATAGAACTGGCAACCAGCACATAATTGCTACGAAATTTGAATGAAAAAGTGGCCGATCCATTGATTAAATGGGCACGAAACACTCACACAAGATGCCATAAACAGAGAATGGTTGCTCAATATGAATGCGATTTTTATTGTGCGTTGTACGTTAATGAATATTCGAATAGATTCCAAAGTGAACGAGCGATCAAAGAAGAAGAAAAATTATTCAGCCCAATTGAAAAGCAACACCATTTGATCCGGATTTGTGCGAAATAAAAATTCAAATGGTTCACCTGACTCGTTCTCTTTCGTTTTCTTTGTATCTTTCTCTTCATGCACGTCAGCGTCATTGTCGTCATCATCGGCATTAAATTATTTTTTTTTTTCTTCACTTCCAAAGAAATTGACACGATGTGAAAATCCAATAGGTAGACAAACGGCCTCACAGACTAGCCATAATTGTGATGTGTGTGATTTGCTCATTTGCCGTCAATGGAAATTTATCACTCGAAACCGTTATAGTTATTCAATGCGATCTCTCTCTCTCTCTCTCTTTTCCTCTATCCCTCTCTTCCTTTGTCCTTTTCTCTTTCTCTATCTCTGTATTTACTTGGCATTCCATTTAAATGCCTTGCCCCGCACACACACACACACACACACACAATCTCACGTGCCTCTATTTACCATCATCACCATTTTGGGCCACTGAAAGTTATTTTTCGTGTGAATTCAATGAAAAAAAAAAACACAACAAATCTATAAATTTCATGTGTTAATCGTTGTCGTGGTCGTTTTAACTAATATGGATCGTTCGTCATATCATCATTTAATGACATTTGTCAACGATTTGATTTAAAAATGGGGACGGGAATGGTTTATGTGCGCCACGCAAGTGTTTTTTTCACAAGTTTTTTTTTCGGCCCTCGAAGTCCAACAAAAAGAGTAAATAGAACAAGTGAAAAAAGGCCGATGAAATGAAATAGATGTCAATCATAAATTGGGAGAAAAACGAATTTTTTTTTTAGTGTGTAATGCGTAACCAAATAGCGAGGCGAGACTATTAAATTACATATGCTTACGCTTGACAATTTACAATTAACAAATTTTTCATTATATTGTCACTTGGTTCTGATGTATGGTTTTTCGGGTCAAAGCTAAAGGTTCCGCTGAACAGAAAAACTATCCAAAATATTAATCCCAACAAATTGGTTAAATGCGACTCATTTTTCGGGGGATCATTCATTTGTTTTTCTTCTCGCCGCGTCGACCTCTTCATTTTTTGTCTTCTTTTTGTTTAATGATGTAAATGAGCAGCACAGAATGTCGTTTCGGACCGTTGTGATCATTAGCCGGCGCTATGTCGAGATTAGATCGTAATTTTCTAATGAAAGATGAAAATACCTTCCAAATTATCGCCATTCGTTTGCATTGGCTTATAAAAAATGGTTAAAGATGAACGAAGCACACTTAAATCCATGCTAACGAACACCGTGAAAATTGAAATGTGACGAAAAGAGACGGGAAATGAGCAATTTTTTCTGGTTTGTTAATCTAAATATATTTTCATCGTTGGCATAAAATCGGTGTGTAATATTTGTTAAATACAGTCTAATTGAGAGAGCGCCATTTTTTGTTGCGTTTATATCCAAAATAGAGACAGAATGAAAAAAAAAAATTGTAATTTTGCTCATCTTTTTGCTATTTAATGCATTGTTTCATTAATGTGTGTTTCTTTTTTCTTTTTTTTTTTTTTGCAATTCAAATTTCACAAATTATCATTTACAGTTGAATTTTGAACGGGGTCTCTCTTTCTACAGAGCCTCGATAAGACTTTTAATTGCTTGTCATCACTTGAATTTCATTGCCATTATTAACAACTGTGTGTGATCGCTGCTGCATACGGGCGTCAATCGTAATATAGAGTTAAAAATAAAAGAAAAATTAAACCGAATAACTAACGTATTTAATTAACGATCCGTTTAAATCAACTGGCTGTCAATCACCATTTATTGATGGTTTGACACATTTTATATACGCTGGGAAATATAAACTCTGGAAATTGAATGACGTCGATGGCGTCATATCAATGAGCTTAAATATGAACGGGAACAAACACACACACACACACACACACACACACACACACACACACACACACACACACGCTCACGCAATTGTAATTTTCAGTTTCACGCATTCCATTCCAAAAACTATTTGTTCATTCCTATTGCTTAATAAAAAAAAAAAAAAAAAAAAAAATTTGTTGTTGTTGTTGTTTTATGACATGTGCGCTTTTTTACGCGCACTACAAAATGAAATGAAAATTATACAAAGTGTGTGAGAAATAATGAAAAGAAAAGAGTTGAAAAAAAAGAGTGTGAAATATTTGTAACGAAACAGGTCTCATAAAGTTCGAGTACCCGAAACGAAATTCCAAGTTTTCCAGCTCTTGATACAAAGGAGTCTAGATAACACACGTTTGCACACACATTATTTGACCAAAAGACAAAACACGACAAGACGAATGAACAAGAAGAAAAAAAGAAGAAATATGGAAAACAAATTGAAATGCGTAACTTGTAACTTTATACAAGTCGTTATCTGTTCGTTTGGTTTTTGACTTATTTCTTCTTTTTTTTTTTTGTCTTTGGTTCTCTCATGTTAATCATCTGTACAATTTCTATTGTATTATTTACGTACAAATATTTACTGAAGCGCAGTCATTTTTATGGAATTATTGCCAGTTTTTAAATCGGGACTGGCGCTTCATTAGGCGAATTTATGAATTGTTGCCATTGTAAAAAAAAAAAAAAATTGTATCATTTTGAGGACATCTCTTGTTTTCTCACCTCATTCTCATTCTTCATCTTTCCACCTATCTCTTACTAGCTCTATCTATCTCTATCATCATCCCATGTATTTCTTCATTTTATTTCTCAAACATTTCTTCATTCATATTTGATTGTGTGGCTAAGAGTTTCATGGAATTTTTGACGAATAAATGCAATTAAATCGTATAAAAACTAGTCAAACAATTGTTGTTACTATGTCTGATTATTATGTGTCGTTGTTGCGTATTAAGCCAAAAGTGTTGAACATTTGTTGTTTGTAAAGAAAAATAAATCAATGTGTAATCAAGTGTAATTGATTGAGATAAATAGGAATCCGTTGACAACACACGCAGCCAGAAAAAAAAAAAAAACATTGATCTAGAATGTAGACACTTGATTTGTCAGTTGCAAAACGACACCAGAAATGTGAGCTATTGAATGAAATTTTGAATGGAAGAAGAAAAAAAAAAGCAAAGAAAAGAAGAAACAAAAAATGTGATTTCGAAATGAAAAAGTCACCAAAAGAAGAAGAGAATGAAAAAAAAAACCTTCTACATTTCAATACCTACGTCGTTGTGCACACGCACAAAGCGCGTTTTTTTATGGCATCCAGCAACTCGGCGACAACAACGACACAGAAAGTCTTTGTTCTAATCTATCCAACTCTTTCACACACACACTCTCTCTCTCTCACACACTTCGCATATATTCCAATTGAATTTCGTTATCTCTCAAACAGAGAGTAGGAAAAAAAAAAGAAAAATTTAAAACGAGAACACAATTTTACTACACACTAAACACATTGTCAATTAAAAAACACAACTGTAAATTGTTTAATTTATTTTCATATTTTCGAGAATGAAGTGAGAGATAATATTATATATGTTTTATGAATATATAACCAGAAAATATACAAAAAGCCCAATGAATATGGGTTAGGTCTATTGTGTATCTATTTGAAGCGAAACGAAGTGGAATTTACTTTGCCACACAGCTGAACTGATATTTACATTTACGTACATTTTTTTTCTTCTATTTTTTTGTGTTTTTTTTTTTTTTTTTTCTTTTTGCTCAACTATATTCTCTTTTTTCATTTAATTTTCCAATGGATCTCAACGACTATCGGCGTATATGGTCCACCAAATGGGAAATTACGTTGCGTGCGGCATTTAAATGATTGACTGATCAGACCCGTGTAAAATTCAAACAACAATTACTATATTAATAAACTGATTTGGATTCCATGCTGTGCAAGCATTCGCATGCCTCAACAATTTGTCGGATATGAAACCGAAAAGAAAAATTTCATTAAATTATTAATGAGTTGAGATCTCTCTCTTTCTCTCCCCTCTCTTTCTCTCTCACTCTCTCTATTTCAAAGTACGAGTTTTCGAATAGAAAACGACACAATATGGCAGGTTTTCTGGCGAAAAGGACGCTATTTTGAATTTTGAAACATTCTCTCGAATAGATATTAAATTTTCTCTCTCAAGCTCTTACTCTCCTTCTCTCTCTCTCTCTCTCTCTCTCTCTCACTCTATCTATGTGTCTCTGTCTCTTTCTCTCTTAATCTATTTCTGCTCTCGCTCTGTCATAGTTAAATAAATTCTTTACGAATTGGAACAAAGTATAATTAAATTAGATTCGTCTTTTTTCCCCTTTAAATTTCTATTGCTTTCAGTTATGCTTTGTACATTCTATGGGATCGTATAAGACCGATGTCGACAGTGTACAATGAATGAATAAGAAAATTAATAAAAAAAATGTGTCAAATTCATTTATGACGGTTATTTTAGTTGTTGCTTGATTATAGAGAATTTCATTATGGTGATGTTCACACGAATCGGCATCTCTTGGTTTATATGTTACTCTTTTTTTTTATCTATCTTTCTCTTTCTCTCTCCCTCTCTTTCTCTTTCTCTTTCTCTCTCTCTTTGTCTCTCTCTCTCTCTCTCTGTCTCTACCTCTGTCTCTCTCTCTATTTTCACATGATTTTCCATATGCAACTTGAGACTTAATGTCGATTGTGTGCGAGTGCGTGTGTATGTGTGTGTGCTCATCGAAACGCATATCATTTCCATGCCATATTTCTTTCTATGCATACATTTTTCTACATCAAAAGGCACGTAAATTTACCGTTATGAAAGCGAATCAAACCATGATGGTTGATGTCTCATTGCTCGAATATTATTTTGTTTGCGATTCAAGGTAAGAGTGCGACAGCAATATAAGATACGCAACAATCAACCAAAGTCGCAGCACAAAGCTATTTATCAAAAGAATATATGTACGGCTTAAAAGTCACTTCTCAATGATGAAATAATAAATGAAAAAAGAAAATGAACCAAACAGACGTAAAACATTTCAAACTAAGCAGTACACAAAATGCCAATATAATGTAAGCATTTCAAATGACCTCACATAACGAGCAAATGTAAAAAAGAAAAAAAAAAAATGAAGAGAATTTCTTCTTCTTTTGACCCAGAAGAAAAACCAAGACACAGCCGATTGTGACGACGACGACAACAGCAGCGGAAAAAAGGGTCTTCCAACCAGAAGTCAAGTTAATATGGAATTCGATCGCTTATCATAAGCTCATATTTCTATAAATGCAGTAATTAAAATTATTACTGTAATCATTTCTTTTTCTTTTTTTTTTTTTTTTTCATTGAACAACGTTTCTATCTTTCATTTAATTTCATTCTTCTTTGATTAGCGGTCGTTGGTGGATGGTTACAAATCAAAGATGTGGTCTATTTGGTCACGATATGGCAATGCGCGAAGCAAAACAGACATATTTGTGCTATTCGTATGGAACGATGCATAATTGTTGAGCTACAGGTAAAAATTGTTTGTTCGGTGAATTGGAGAATGTTTTTAAACGGTATTTTCGGAAACCAATCCAGCACGAAAATACAGAATGAAAAAAAAAAAAAAAAAAAATTAAATAAAATGAAAACATATCAGCTCTGAAACTTATAGACCGAATCATGTTCTGTTTGGTGTTGAACGAAATGAAAAATGTGCTCAATCAATTGCTTTTGATGCACTAAGCACTGCGCAATGCCACAGTGGCAGTGGCAGCAAAAGATGAACCGCCAACAAATTCGATCACCGACTTGTATGTGTGTGTGTTTGTTACAATTGCCAATGGGCCTAGTAAATCTTTATAGATAATTACTCGTTGATTGGTTAAATTGAAAATGAATATTATAGCCCGTAATGGATAGCTGTAACGAATTCTAAACGATCGTCTCGGACGAGGAAAGCGTCGAAACACAACACAACCGCAAAATGAGATAATTACTCAGTTGCTCTCTCTCTCTCTCTCTCTCTCTCTCTCTCCCTCTCTCTTTTCCTCTGTTGCTGTTTTGCTGTTTCTTCTTTTGTTTTAATTCTCTTCCTGTATGAGTTCGGTTAGATAAACGTGATTCGAATCGATTTGAATTTAAATACACGTGCTTTATAACATTGAAACGATCAACATAATTGAAAATTAAACTGTTTAACCAAAAACATTTAATAATTATTAAATCTAATTTTGTCGGCGAACACACATATCGGATAGAAGGGAAGTCATCAAACTCTTTGAAATCATCAAGCTCGAAAATCATGAAATCATTTTAAAAATTGATCGTGCTCTTTTATTGAATAATGGAATCATATTGGAGCGACTGAAAATATGCTTGAAATCGCAGTAAACGATCTCTCTCTCTCTCTCGCTCTCTCTCTCTCGCTCTCTCTCTCTCTCTCTCTCTCTCTCTCTCTCTCTCTCTCTCTCTCTCTCTCTCTCTCTCTCTCTCTCTCTCTCTCTCTCTCTGTGTGTGTGTGTGTGTGTGTGTGTGTGTGTGTACGTACATTGAGTTTGAAAAAAATAAATATTTCTTATCAACATCCGGTGTGTTTTTGAGTTCAAAAAAGGCATCAACACATAGCATTTCGTTTGCATCGTTCCATTCAATGATAATCGTGACTCGGATCCAAAAAAAATGGGATTGTGTGTGACTGATACGTTTGGATTTTTGCTTGGTCTCGTTCACTGTTTACCCAGCAATGGTTAAACAGTTTGATAGTGTGACAGAGATAGGCATTATGTGTGTGCGTTTTTTTTTTTTTTTTTGCTTTTTTGGTTTGACCTCTCATCGCACTTCGAAATCGGAAAGAAGGGCAACGTTGATGTTCGTTGAATGAATGAAAATCTGTTTTATATACATATTGCTATATAAAAGAAACACAACGAACTATGGCGATTTTTTTTCGGTATTTTTTTTTTTTATTATTATTATAACATTGTATCACATGCGCTTGTTAGTTATGGTCGTTTAACATTCAGTTGTGTGTTAACAACTTTGTTTGTTTTTTTTTCTCCCTCGCTACCACAGATGATTGATAACAAGAGTAAGGTTATTAGGAAGAATGAAGCAGAAAAAAAAGTCTTAATTTTAAGCCTTCCTCTAAAACATCGCTCAATCTGTTTTGTTGTTGTTTTTTTTTTCGAACTCAAATCAAATTAATGATTACATTGTGAAAATTATACAGGCAAAATCATTTAAATGTATTTTCCATTCGCTCAACTAAATGGTTTTAAATTTTTTGGTGCAAAAAAAAAAATGTTTTGATTTTTTGAGGCGTCGCCGACCAGGGAATGAATAAGCAGAAGATTAAATGGGTGAGCGGCCCATTGAGAAAAAAAGAAATGGTCTGATCGAGCCGGGACTAAACGAATAGAAAAATTGACTCGATCTCATCGTTAAAAATATAATAATAAAAAAAAAAAATTTAACAGAAACCTACCGTTTTAATTATGTTAATCTCATTAAATACGCATTTATGTGCGTGTGCAACACATTTGTGCCTTTTGTTATACATTGTTTATTCATATTTATATATTATGATGGCTTTAATTGCATGCCATGGTGCTACAAAGACGAACTCGTTCAATTTTCTTTGCTTCAGTTGTTCCACTATTTGTAATCACAACGACGGTATGTTGCTAGATTTTGCTTTTCTTCCACATTGCGCATTTATTCTAATTCCTCGTCTTCTTCATCTACTTTTTGCTCACACATATGAAGATTGTTCCTCTTCTTCTTCTTCTTCTTCTTCTTCTTCTTCTTTCATTTCTTCAAATATTTTCGTGTGATTATTAATTTTGTGATTTTCTTTTCTCTTCCTTTTCTACTTGTAGATCCGTTCCGTATATAGGCTTGTTACATATGTACACGCGATTATTCTTTTGCAGTTTTTTCTTATTTTTTTTTTTTTTTTTTTTTTTGCTGTCTTTTCTTATTTTTGTTTTGTATGTATATATGTTCATGTGTCTGCCTGTCTTGCTTCAATTCTTGAAGTGTTGACGGCATTTCATTGATAAGAAATGAAGTAACGGCGGCCGACAGTTGTTAATATACAAAAACAAGTACGATTGCCGACAATGTTACTCAACAGAACACACACACACACAGACAGAGAGAGAGAGAGAGAGAGAGAGAGAGTACAGAAAGGAAAGAAAAAAGGAAAACAAAACCACTTAACATTACTATTACTATTCATTCATAATTTCAAAAATATATGCTGTGTTGCTTCATTTACACAATACTCATAAAAAAAAAAAAAAAAAAAAAATTCAAATACGGCATTCGGAATTAGGTCGGAATTTCTAATATTTTTTGTTTTCATCGTTGTTTTTGTTCAAAAAATGTTTCTTTGTCTAATTAAATTGAAGGCTCCTTATTTGAATAATTCATACGCAAATTGAATTTAAATGGAATCAAATTGATAAACAATTATTTCAATGTGATGGGCCTTGTTTTTGTGAATACTTATCTTGAGATTACATGATGTTTCTGCTCAACTTCCGACGAGAAAATTACTCAGAATCTGAAATTCAAAGAAAATGAAATAAAAATTAAATTTCATCATCAAAAAAACAACATATTTTTGTTCAATTTATTTTAGATTTTAATCAAAATTTTTGGAATTCGTTTCCGATCTTAATCATCGATTTTTTTTCTTTTTTTTTTTTTTTTTTTTTGTTTTCAATGAAATTTGCATAAAAATTTTAATTTAATCAACGTTTTGTTTTTTTTTTTTTTTTTTTTTGTCCTCAAAATTGTTTTTTCTTTCGTCGCTTAATTATGAGCAAGATCTATTCGAATAAAATCAACGATGAACGAATGTGACATAAAATGTATAAAAAAAACAATCGATTAATGTGAATATTTATGCAAATTGATTGGTTTTGCTGATGGTGTGCATCGTTACATTTATATTAATTTATATGCTGAAATTGGACGAGTGACGAGATATAAAGAAGAAGAAAGAAAAAACGACTCGTAACAACACGAAAAAGTCGTAAAATTAGTGGAACTGAGCCGCATTATGATGAATAGAAACGGGATAAAAGAAAAGTATGCATGTCAATTGATTCATAAAATGAAACTAGCCCAACGTTGATCTGATGGTGGTTTATGAATATGTGCGATAAAATCACTTGTGCCGAGGCATTCCTCTATCTTTGTTTATGTGTATGTGCGTGTGTGTGTGTAATGTGTATGTATATGTATATATAAATTGAATTCCAAGTGAATAGTTCTTTGCGCTGTCCCAATCAATGCGTGATCGCGTTGCGCATGTATGCATTCAATGGTATTTATGTCAAGTCAATAACACGTACAAACTGAGTGATCAATGTGGTATGTCAAATGCGATACGAGAACAAAATATGAGAAACGAATGAAAAAAAAAACAACAACAACAACAACATACACAGAGAAGGAAAAAGAAGAAGACAAAGAAAAAGAAGAAGAAGAAGAAGAAGTAGCAGCAGCAGAAATAAAATAATCAAAAGAAAAGCACAACTGTATTGTGTAGAAAATAAATTGTGTCCAATCTGAAAAACATAGTTCAATTCATTGAGAACGAGTGCAAATTACGAAAAATAATGTGACGTTTTATTACAGTGGCGGTTGATTTTACAACACTCAAACCAATATAAATTCTTTGTAGTTTGTTTGTTGGCCATTGTTTGTGGCTATTCATCTATTGGATTTGAATGAATATTTTTGTTCGACAATGGCGGCCCAGATTAGCGAACGAGAAAAAGAGAAAGAGCATTCCAACAAGTATTCAATCGAGCGAGAACAAGTGGGACGAACATAAAAATGTACCAAATTTGCGTATGGGCTATTGAGTATGCTCAAAGCAAAACAGCAAATGAAATGGACGCAATTCATTATTAATTCGCATCTTGTATTATGAATGAAAAGAAATTCCATTCGGAAGATGTGAGTTGAGAGCAAAAAAAAAAAGAAAAAACAGAAATATTCTCACAGTCATCGAATCAACATTATTACACCGCAATGATATTCAAATTCTGTTTCAAATTCAAATTCAAAATCAAATCTATGCATATGAACTCGAAACAAGATTCCATTCACATTCCGTTACAACACTTGTGATGACCGTATGTGAGTATGTGTCTGTGTGGTTGGTGGTATTTTTTTTTTTCGCACGGGAACTCATTACACTCGAATTGATCGCTGGGCAAATGTGATTGAAGATTAAGCAAACTGACCGACTTGATGGAGCTATAAAGTTTCATGTAGCCCGACAAAAAAAAAGCACTTGAAATTCCATGTATATTTACCGTGCGAGTGAATGATTGTGTATTTGTGTGTATGACTAGCAAGATTATGACGCCGTTTCATGAAAATAACAACAACAACAACAACACAAGAAATGAAATGATTTCAAAGTGTGAATGCCATAATCATGTTTATTGAAACAAATGCCTGTTTCCGAAGTTTTATACGCGCATCGCAAAAGCTATTTCTGTTTATATCTACAGAGCACGATTACGTTACATATTTCTCATGAAAAATTTGTCGTAATCTAATTTTTCCGAAGCCAAATGAAATTGTTACCATTTTGTGAAATAGCATAAAGTCGAGAGATAAAAACAGAACGAGCGAGAGCGAGAGAGAGAGAGAGAGAGAGAGAGAGGCGAGAGCGAGAGAGAGAGAGAAAGAAAAAAACAGTCTCGATGATATTTATCGAGAATTGCTACTTCATCGTTTCCACTGAATACATGATTGTTTGATGAATGCAAAAAACAAAAACAAAAAACGTTAAAAAGCACTTCTGAAACGGCGAGTCTAGAGTGTATTGATGAATCGTGTTCATGACGCACCACACACTGATTCACATCTCGAAAAATGCTCTTTGCCCACATTCTGTTGATATTTACTTTTATGTAAATTCCCTTGTTATTCGACAATTTCTTCGAAAAACAAATTAGCTCATCGTACATTGATTTTCAAACGTGTTTCAACTTAAAGCTTACTATCTGGCTCCATGTCTATCTATCTCCTCTCTCTCTCTCTCGCTCTCTCTTTCTTATTCCCGCATCGATGGCTGGCTAATACGTTGTGGAATTTTCGTTGTTTGCAATGAATTATTGAAGAAAAATGTGATCGTGCATTCAAAAAGTCACAAATAGTGAGTGTGCGATCATGATCGTTTGATTAAATGTGGTAGGCAAGATATATTTGCCACTGTACTATCAAATGCCAATTCTCTGCCATACAATGTGACAATGACAAAAGTAAAAGAAATGAAGAATTTTGCTTGAAT
This sequence comes from Resseliella maxima, assembly GCA_029041755.1. Lineage (NCBI taxonomy): Eukaryota > Metazoa > Arthropoda > Insecta > Diptera > Cecidomyiidae > Resseliella > Resseliella maxima. The sequence continues at coordinate 315,329 of JAQOWM010000130.1, read as the reverse complement.
GAAGATGAACATCAACGAATGCAAATTGGTGCTCTGGAAATCGACACGAAATGTTGTGGTTGTGTTGTTGTTGATCGAGTGGTTGAACGTGCGAGAGAGAGAGAGTGCGCGCGAGCCCAGGCGAACAAAATATTCATTATAGTAAATGGACTGTAATGAACACCGTTTAACCCAATTATTAACGAAATGATTGTTCGTTTGCAGTGGAGCGAAACGAGAGCCAAACTAGTGACCGTGGTTTTTTTTTCGTTCGCTCGTTCGTTGTTTCTTTCTTTTACTCCCCAAAAACCACAAACTCGTTCACCCAGCACTTTCGTCGGTTGCATTCATTTCTTTTCTTTTCTATTTTGTCACTGGTATCGTGACTCTTCATTTATACAGTTAATGAAGCCATTTTTACAGGAAGCAGAAAAATCGCGTAAAAAGCACACATTTTCTTAGAAGAAAAGAAAAAATCGTAATTGAATTGAAACGACAAACAGAGATATAGAGAATGATTGTGTATGAGTAAGAGAAGGAGCGAGAGAGAGAGAGAGAGGGAAAGTCGGCAAACAATCGGAAAAGCACCGATATTTTTTCTTTCTTTCTTTTATTCATTTGAAACAAACGATGCAATGCAATCTCGCAGCGCAATGACAAGCAAATCTAAATCAACTTTAGCAGTCGAAATTCATCAAGCGGCACATTTATCAGATTGCATAGTGAAATTGGCGCTACCGTTGGATCGTGCACCATACATTCGAATCACGATCATCAAACCAGCATGGAATGATATTATGAATTCAAGCAGAACTTTTCCAAATGAACAACAAAAACTAAAACAACAAGAAATTGCATGGGAGATTGAGTGTGAGGAGCGGGATAAAGAGAAAGAGAAAAAGAGAGAGAGAGAGAGGGAAAATCGTAATACGAAAAGCGTTAAAATTACATAGAAAAACAATTAACCGCTGCTTCTTCCGGTCGTTGAATAACATTTACTATTATCACACATTTAACACAAAATGCAATTGCCCAAGCACATTTCTATGAACAAACGAACGAAAGAATGAACGAATAAAAAAACATTCGAATCAGAAACAGCAGCATCATGAGAATGACAAAAGGGGAATACATTAAAATGGCAACAGAGATAGCACGGTGGCTCTCGCTTTCTCTTGATGCACACACTGTTGAAATGTTGAAAGAATAAATTAACGTGTGTGTACGAAACATTTCATTCAATTTTTTCTTTTCTCAATGGTCTCTATCGTGCATTTTGTTTGTTTTTATTTGACGTATTTTCTGTTTGTTGAAAAAAAAAAAAAAAAAAAAAAACAAATATACATTTTTCTCTATGACACCATTCGAATTCCCATTCCCATTGCCGTTCCGATGGCAATGATATTTTTCTGAGTAACTTTTCACAATTCATTCATGAATTATGACTATTTTTTTTTTCTGTTGTCACGTTATTGCACATTCATTACGTATCGCTTGTCGATTCATACGCATTTTGTTTTTCTCTCTTATTCATTCTTTTCTCTTTATCGCTTCATATTTCAATCGAATTTTCTCTCTTCAATAAGCTATAAGTTTTGCTTACTCGATCTCATTTACATTTTTTTTTCTGACTCAGACGATTAAATCGACAAAGTATTTAATAACAGATAATCCAAAGGTCACTAATCAAACTAAACATATTGAAATATTTAAATAGGTTATGAAATGCCATTCCATTCCATCGACTATAAAAGCTAAGCAAGCACATAATTTAAATTTAAATTTAATTAAATATTCTAATTGCGATTACGTGAAATTTTAATGGTTGTTTTATTTAGCATTTAATAGTTTTTTGTTCCAATAGTCAAGCATTTTCTCCGTACATATTCATGTAGTTTAGTTTTGATGTTAATTTGTTTCCTCTTCTTCTTCTTCTTCTTCTTCTTCTATTCGTTAAGCGGAGATTTGGCTGGTATTGAGTTTATCTTGTGTCGTGTTTATTGTATAAAGAGAGACAAAAAACATTGTAGACACAAATCTCGGGCTTTTTTCTTCATTCCACTCTCGACATAGAATTCATTCATTCATTCATTCGTTCATTCATTCACAAAATCATCATCATAACAATAATATGTTATATCCTGTTGGTAATAATCTAAATTTCCGATCTAAGTAAATGAGTCCATGTGTGTACAAATAGAGATAGTGACGGGGCAGTACAGTAAATGTATGAGCTTCAACCATTTTTTTTATGTACAAATTCGTATAATTTGCTAGCAGAATATATGGAAAAAATTTGTTGATGTGTGTAAGTGAGCGAATGAGCATTGCATGCGTTGAGCATATTCATTCATTCATCCATTTGAGTTAATTTGACTTGTGCTGTGCATTCGGACAAACAAGAGACATAGATAGAGTGAAAGAGATAGAAATAAAGAGAGAGAGAGAGAGAGAGAGAGAGAGAGAGACCATGTCATACGTATCTGAATGAATTGCATTTGCGAGGCCCATACACAGCGCTGAACCACAAGCCCCAGCACAAGTAACAATCGAATTGCAATAGCAAGTCAACATTGTGTGCAGCATGTACACAGAAAGTGCAAAACAGAAAAAAAAGAAACAAATATTAATGAATGAATCGAGCGTATTTATGAATGAATTTGAAATGCCAAAAATGTTCACATTTTATAGTGTAGAGAAACGTAGTGATTCGAAGCGACGATTGAATTCATGTGCATGGCGAATTTTATGGCCTTTCAAAATGAAACATACACACAGCAAGTGTATGACATGGCTTCGATACAGTGCAATGTGAATGTGCTTATGTTGCACAAAGATCAAATGAGAAACAGAAGGCTATGTGTAAGTGCGAAATAGTAAAAAAGTCAACAGCAGCAGCAACAACAATACCAACAACAAAAGCAGCAGCAGCAGCAGCAGTAGCAACTTGTCGCTACATTATTATGGCCATTTGATGCTAGTTGGTATCGAGCGACAAGTAAATCGGATGCAGAAATCACAGGAATTCACGTCTAAGCGAATTATGAGAAAGAAACCGAGGCCAATTAAGATGTGATAATAGTGCTTTCGGTCGACTTCGCAACATCGTGTGTTTTTTTCATTCAAAGTATTTTTTTTTTCCTTCTGTTTTTCATGTGAATAGGCACAGCACGAATCGAGCACAAGAATGTCGAGGCAACACGACGATGGCGACGAGAACACACAAAAAAGCAAATAGAATTGAAATTGAGAACCATTTTAATATCAATTCATATCCGGTGACTAAAAGCATATTTCATTCATAAATATGACCGACCCGCCACACATACCAACGGCACTACAATTTTTTTTTTTTTTTTTTTTTATTTTCATTTTAATTTCTATTCAATCGTGTGCAATCTCGTACTGCTTCCCAATGCAGATAATTTCCAAGCGCTCACCATTTCACTCGCTCGAGCGAGCGATTCCTCTTTCTCTCTCTGCCTTTCTCTTTCTCAATGTCTCGCTGTGTATAACTGACTGTATTTGCTTTTTATTTTTCATTTTCGTGTGTAATTGTTCGGTTAGTGGTCGTAAAACGCGTGCAACGTACAGGTTAATGTCTTCTGAATTACAGCCACCATATCGCACTTTAGCATATATTTATGTTTTGAATGTGTAATAACCATTGGCGAGAGAGAGAGAGAGAGAGAGAGAGAAAAGAAAGAGGGAGAGAGAGAGGTAGAGAGAGATAGATAGAAAAAACGAACGTGATGTGATAATACTTTTTCATATGTATGTTTCATTTTTGTTCGATTGCTGATCTCGAAATATGAATTGTCATCAAAATAAAAACTGATTATAAAAATGAGTTTGAAAAAACGCCCGTTTTTTTGTCGTTCAATAATTCAATCAACAGGAAAATGGTTCATCAAAGATGAACCAGTTGAACGAACAGAGAAATAAAAAAAAAAACAATTCGATCGTGCAATGCAAAAAAAAAAAGTAGAAATTTGTCGCCACTTAAACGGAAATAGAGTACGGCGTCTAAAATATAAGCGAAATAAAGCGCGGACAAAAAGAAAAATAAAATTACAACAACACACACCGATATATATATAGTTCGACAAATAGAGAGATAACTGACTTGTACACATTCGACATTCCATTTTATTGCCACATCGCCACACCGAGTCCAACTTGTGTGGATTTTTCTTTTCTTCTTCTTCTTCTTGTTTTTTTCTCTGAAATTTGCGTAGACGACCGTCGCAGACATTACATCAGGCCAATGAATATAAATATAGGAACAGAGAAAAGGCACCAACATTTTCAGATGCGGATATTCAAAGTGCCAAAAATAAAATTGAAATTCATAGCGATATCTTATTTTCTATTTTCGACACGCCGTGTGCGTGTGTATTTAAATGGCCGCAAGTGATACAGAGTGATATTTTCAACCATTCAACCGAGTTTTTTTTTCTTTATACGATGTGCAACATGAAATTTATTGGCAATGCGATCCGATGGCGTTAACTATTTCAATGAGAAGAGTGAATAAGGTAGAGAGATTTCCTTCTCACTCAAGAAGAAAGAGTGAGAGTGAGAGAGAGAGAGAGAGAGAGAGAGAGAGAGACGAAAATAAAAAAAGGAAAGAAAGTGAGAGGATAAAAGAGATAGATCAAACGCTATATAATATGTGAATATCTTAATTTTTGGTCTGAAATTCCGCAATTGCTTTTATTTCAATCGTGTAGCGGCGGTGTTGTTTGATTTGAAGAGTTGAAACATATCATTTTGTTTGTTTTCCTCGTCGATCGACCCGAATGTTTTGGTTTTAAAACAATCAGCTTGGCGACGATTACTATGTCGATGGCGTGGCGGCGGCAATGACGACGACAACGACGACGATGAAGAAGAAGAGATGGAAGAAGAAGAATAAGTAGGTAAATTCAATGAACTCGATAAATATTGCACACATAAATGCTCTCAGTACAAGAGATCGTAAATGATCGTTTGATTGATTGCATATTTATATTGTATTTACTTCATATATGTGAATTTCACATTTCAATCGATACTTGTTTATTGGAAAAACAGAGAAACGAAAGAAAATAATAATAAAAATAAATCTAAACCAAGTCTTGATTAATACGAATGTGGCTGTTATGCGATATCGCTGTCTCTGTCAATACCAAATATGTAATTAGCATTTGGATATGTGAAAATGGAATGCCAATATCACCGAAAAAGACGGAACGAAAAATATTTCACCAATTTAAATACCACATTCCATTCCCATGGATTTTGATTTTGACACCGTTTGAATGTTTATTGTTTTTATTTGATTTTTTTTTTTTTGCTTATTTCGTTTGTTTCGTTTCGTTTTTAGCACATATGATTTGTGTCTCAACTGTAAATTGCTTTCGCGTGCCACGATTTCCGTTCATTTCGATCACATTTCTATTGAGAAATCAAAGTGTTTTTTTTTTGTCTTCGTTTTTTGTTTTGTCTTTGATTTAAAAATGAAGAAAAAAAAAAACAGTAAGTTCATTTAAAGTTATCTTGAAAATTGATTCCAAAAATTCATTCGGAAATTGATTCGGAATTTAAAGAAAACAACATTTTTCTTTCTCTCAAACTCAATTTGTCTTGATTACCAAATAGTCAATTCGATGCTATTCTCTAATGGGAAAACGATTAGTTGTTTTTTTATTGTTTTGTGTGAGTTTGTGAGTGTTGTGTTTGCATAGACAGAAAGATCAAGCTATTCTTCGTGACACGACGAAGATCGTAGGAGAGTTATTTGGGTCAAGTAAACAAAAAAGGAGCAAATAAGCAATAAAATGTTTGATAAATGAAATAAACGCCAGGGCAATTGAAACCGCCGCACAATAACCGTGACGCAATATATTCACTCTCTTGTCTGTTTGTTGAATTTTGTAAACATGAGGGGAAAATGGTGAAATGAAACGCAAGCGCGCGATCATTCTATCATCAAAAAAACTTTTTTAAATCCGGCGGCCCCCTACAAATTCCGATCTTAAACATTTTTCATGAATGTGCGTTACATAAAAACAAGCCGAAAAAAAAAATGTCTTCTAAGCGATTTTCTTCGATATGTTCTTCATGTTTCAACTTCATTCAAATGTAAAATGACTTTTATGCATTTAGCTTTCAATCGGTTTGGTGTCTGAACATCATTAACACTCATCCGGTTGATGTTATGTTTAGTCTTGAAATCGAGAGAAATGTGAACACGTTTATCCCTCAGTATCTCTCTCACATCTTCTTTTTCTCTTATTCTCTCTTTCTCTTTTTCTCTCTCTCTCTCTTTCTCTCTCTCTTTCTTTCTCTCTCTCTCTCTCTCTCTCTCTTACTTGCAACGAACAGCTCAATAGCTGCTGGCATTTAAGTGTACTCGCTTTGTTTCCACCGTTCAGAAAAAATGCCGTATATTTATGTCTGAAAATCAATTGTAGTGTGGACGATTTTGTGTTAATCCGAATATTTGTTCATCTGTTACAAAACCACATCGTTCATCTCCAAAACTCGTACTACATTTTTTTTGTTTCTCATCGAAATTTGTTTGTTTGATTTTTTTTTTTTTTTTTTTTTTTTGGTTTCTTTTGTTTCATTTTCGTCTCGAAATGATCAAAGAATCATACGAAAAATTGATTACAAAAAATTGGCCAAATCGAGTATGGCATCAATTTTTCCAACAATTTATTGAGCACGATAAGTTCACAATTGATATGGCCAATGCATGTTTGCCGAACTCACTTATATTTCACCGTTATTTGGCATCGATACACAATAAATTATTGCCAGATATTGTGTGCTGAATCTTATGTATCGGCCGATTTTTTTTTTTCTCTTTATTTTGTTTAGTTTGGATTTGTTAAACCTGTGTGTATCAATTGTTTTGCTCCATTTCATATACAATCCAATGATCGCAAACAGAAAATCCAAATGATCGCACATAGAAAATATGGTTTTAAATCAAATACATAGAAAGAAAATAACAACGAAATTCTATCATGAAGCGTTGATTTTGCTAAAATTTGGCTTTCTTTTCTTACATATTTTTTTTTTTTTTTTGTGTTATTTTAAAACATACGACGATACAGTACGTACAAAAACAGAAGGAAAAAAAAAAAATACACACTCACGCACGCACATCATAAGAATATGAACAAAATGTATTGAGCATACCGTTAGAGCATGGATTTGGATTTGTCTACGAATTAATATCGTACATGATGCGTGTGTTTTGTGAATGAATTGATCATGAAAGATTTGAATAGATTTCATGCTGCGTTTCAAAAAAAAAAAAAAAAAAAAAAAAGAAACAGATGTTAATTGAGATGATGATTTAATTAAATTAAATTTTAATTAAATAATGCGATCAGCAAGCAAACGACCGACTGAGCGAATGAAAATGGGTGAAACGGCTCGTCAAGCATAAGCAAAATCGCCAAACCACATCAAATTGAGCAAATGAGAAGGAAAAAACGAAGACAATTGAACGAAAAATTCTTTCTCTTTCATTTATTCCTTCAGCATAAAATGATTTTATTGCTAATTCACGTTTCAACGAAAAAAAAAAAAAAAAAAAAATTATCGTCATTTTTCGATCTATTTTCCGTTTGCCATTGTTTTTTCGTTCGGTGTTCTATCTCTCTCTTCTACTTCCTTAGTAGTGTGTAATCGCATCAGTGCACTCGCTACAAAATACTTCTAATGTTCAATGTTCAATGTTGAAAATTAGTGATCATTAATCCAAAAATTGTGTGTTTGTATAATTAAGTGGATGGAAAAGGAGGCGAACAGCGAAAGCAAAAAGGAATGATGACGACAACGTGAAAAAAGTGTGTATAGTATATATATAAATTTGTATATATATATATTTAATAGACCTCAAGATACGAATGAAATGAGACTGACGGAAAAGTTCGTTGAACTTTATCACAATGCCGATTCGCACGCATACATAATATGTATTACATATGATACACACATACAATCTACAAACACATATTCATCGTACCAAAACACACTTAAAATCGTAACCGCCGACACGATGAACATTTTGCTATGGTATGGGTGAACATTGATTTTATTTTCGTTTTTCATGCGCTAAGTACGACGACGAGAAAAGAAAAAAAAAAAACAAACCAACGAAAGAGAAAGATGTAAAAGAAAAGAGCGAGATAAAGAGAGAGTGAGAGTAAGAGAGAAATGGGCGCAATGGATGATAGAAAGAGAAAAGACTGCAGTGAAAATAGAATTAGTTCTTTTCATACGGTGAGTATCCGAGGTGGAAACAGAAAAAAGACGACGACGACGACGACGACAGTATACACAAATCAAAATGAAAAGAATAAAAATTCACATCGTCATGCTGACGTTTGTCATTTACTGAATTGGCTTTTTACTTTTGTCACATTTCTTGTATTGTTCTTGTCTTGTTGCCGACAACAAAAATTTTCAAAATCAAAACAAAAGCCATTTTTCGTTACGTTTATACTTGAAAGAACACAAATGTATACAAAAATACATGTACTACGCGTATGCATATACGAATGAAAAAAAAAAATTTATCGTTTGCTGTTCTCGCAATTATCGCACACACTGCAATATTCTTAATACTTGAACATTGATCTGGAATGTGTCAACCGTAAAATGTTGTTGCATTAACAATGTGTGATGTGTGTCTCCATACAAAGGTAGCAGCACATGATTATAATGAAGTTTATTGAAACGGAAAAATTTTCAACGCAAACGTTTTTAGGTAAAGAATTTTTCAACTCAAGAATTTCAACGAAAGCAAGCAACGATCGAAAGCAATAAATATTAACGCACGGGGGGAAAAAACGCGCGGAACAATGGGAAGAAGAATGATAAAAGGCATAAATTGACGTCAGCAAAAGAGAACGATATCACTCACTCTTTCTTGAAAGTCGTTTCTCTCTATCTCTCTATCTCTCTATTTTCATTCATAAAATAGCTGTAAAGGTGAATTTGAAATATTGTTCATTTAACCAATGCACATGCCATTGTTTATCCATAGCAACAAAATTATCAACCAACGAGCCTGCGACATTGCTAAGCCCCATCTAACAGTAATATTTTTTTCTTACTTATTTGCAAGGCTTTACTTACGCTGGAAACGTCAGCTTGAAATAAATCCATCTGATGGATTTATTCAATGGATTTGATGCTGCGTTGGTTGCAATGAATTTTTTGCATTTATTTATAATGTGGCCGAATTTTTTCATTGTGGCCAAAGTCAAAAACTGTGCATTCTTTCAATGTGGCCTCAAATTTGACGTTGTCCACAATGAAAAAATTAGGCCACATTATAAATAAATGCAAAAAATTCATTGCATCCAACGCAGCATCAAATCCATTGGATAAATCCATCAGATGGATTTATTTTAAGCTGAAGTTTCCAGCGTAAGTAAAGCCTTTGTTATTTGAAATACGCATTTTTTTAACACGTTGTAAATGTGTGTTTGTCGTTTGCTCTCTTCGTATCTATTTACTTGTCGTACGTATTTTTTTTTTCATCTTCTTTTTCGCTTCTCAAACGAATCGAATGCCATATTTAGAGAGATGGCACATCACTACAATACCGTTATATTCATATTCAATTTATAATACACATTTTATTCGTAACTTACTTAAATATTTGCCATTTCATTTTATATAATTTTTTATGAAAAAAAAAAAAAAAAAAAAAAATGTGTATTTTATTCAAATGGTAGAAAACTTTGAATATTTCCAAACTGATTGGAAATGGATAGAATCAAATGAATTAAAGAATTGAGAAAGGCATATTTAATCTTTATAATGTTACAGTTTCTTTCTTTCTATTCCATGGCGGCTATGAAACGCTATCAAATTGACTTGAAACGAAACCGCTATTGAATATTTTATACAATGTGATAAAGTGTAGCTTATCATGGAATTAAATTTTTCTTCAACGAATTTTTAATCGAATTGTCAATAAAAACTTAAACTGTGTGTGTGTGTGTGTGTGTGTGTGTGTTGTGTGTGTGTGTGTGTGTGTGTGTGTGTGTGTGTGTGTGTGTGTGTGTGTGTGTGTGTGTGTGTGTGTGTGAATTTGGTTTGGTACTTACAATGATAAGAGCTGCCGATTTTTCTGTGCTGTCGCATGTTTCTAGCGCACTTTTGTTACAGCCACACAATCGAAATTCTTGGTATTTCTCCAGCGCACAATCTCAGCACACATCCAAAATGTATTTCTCGTACAATTTTGGTTTCTCCGTATTTTATCTTGATTGGCTCCATGAACTATTGAATTAAAAATTAAAATTCAATTAATTGGAAAATTTACAATTGCACAAAACGATTGAAACTTTTCTTTTTATTTGATTGAGCAAAAATAAAAAAAAATATATAAGAAACGCGCGCACATTAAGAGAGTTAGTTAAAAACACAGCCATTTTACTTGATCAACCACGTGTTATTACTTCCTGATGCCGAACTAAATGAGCTAAGAGCTCAAACGAATTGACAAAACATTCGGTTGCGCATCTCTCTCTCTCTCTCACTCTGACTCATTCATCATTTACGCATTCTCACAGTACTCTGTGTCGACTTTTTCTCGATTTTTTTTTTTTTTTTTTTTTTGTTCTGTACTCATTTCGGGTGTGTTTGTGCGTGCGTGTATTTGTGTACATTTGTATGCGTGTGCAGCATTTTAACTGCATTTTTTCATCTCTGTCATTCACATTGGTGTTGGCCTCTGCGTGAGAAGTACACAAGACATACATTTCTCTAAGACGAGGTCTAGTCGAGGTCGTTCCCAAATTGGTATTCGTAAGTGCGTTCTAGCATTGGTGCGTATGCACATTTCACAACAAGAGAAACCGAGAGAACACAAACAACCAGAAGATGATGACAAAAAAAAAAAGAAGAAGAAGAGGGAAAAGAATACTTCGGTTGACTCTCTGTCAATCATCACATCGCTTTGGAATCGGAATACAAATTTCACTGTGCGCTTGGGAATGTATGCCAATCGGCGTGTTACAATTTTACTGCTTCAATTTGTATACATATTTTTTTTCTCACACTCTTCTTCTTTCGTCCTTCTTTACTTTGTGTGTGAATTTTTTTCTCTTTCTCTATGGAATTGAAATAAACACCAAAATATAATGCAGTCGCATGCTAAAATTCCATAGTATCAGTGAACTTTGATGGTAGTAGTGTAGTTTACCAGTTATTCCCATATTCTTATGTTCAATGTTTGCGTTTTTTTTCTCTTCATGTCTTTCATTTGTTTTTTTTTTTTCGTTCTTTTTCTCTCTCTATCCTTTATCACTATCTATTCCCCTTGATCGCTCCCTCCTTCTCTCTTTTTATCTCTGTGTGTTTTTTCTTTATTTCTCTTCTTATTTTTTTGTTCTCATTTTGTTTGCTTCGGGTAATAAAAATGGTTAAAGAAGCTTATCAAGAGAGTTCACACAGTGCATAGGCGGCTTACATGAAACGCATTCACATCCACTTGACTATATTTGAGACTCCGTTCAATTTATTAACTATTATCATAATAGTTTACAATTTGTATGAGCATAAATATGAGTCAAGCGACAAAATGATACTTTCGAAAAACATGCAATCGAACTGTGTGTTCAAATTCAGATGAAAGACGAGAAAAAAAAAAACGAAACGAAACGAAACGAAAAGAAGAAAACGAAGAGGAGCAATGGTAGAGCAAGAATTTGAAAGAATGAACAGGATGAGGCTTATGGAAAATATTTCGAAATGTTGTTAATCTTTTTGTTATTGTGTTTATTGATTTTCTCAGAAGGTTCGGAGTCCGATCGAAATTCAAACGATCAATGGAATTCTATTGAAAATGTCTCGAATGGAATGGAATGGTTTCGATTGAATGTTTGGCGACTATGTTATTTTGTTTTGAGTTTTAACGAGAATCAGTCAGATTTGACCGAACAACGATTATGAATTTGTTTGTTTTTTCATTTTATTTTATTTTTTTTTTTTTTTTTTTGCATTGCGCGAATTTCCATTGAATCGATCTACATTTTATTTATAAATTATAACACTCGAAGCGATCTAATACAATAATCATCATTATTGTTATTTATTGTCACAGGCTTCACGAAAAATAGAAAGAAAGAGAGAAAGAGAGAGAGCGAGCGAAAGAGCGAAAGAGACAGGTAAAGAGAAAAAAAAAAATCAGTGAAATTATTTTTCTTTACCAGCCTGACCCTCCTCTCATGTCTTGTGATTGTGGGAAAAATGTAATGCGAAAATTCAAACGAAAACGAAAATCGTTTACAACAATTTCTTTTACATAAATAAATCTATTCATTACTGCGTTGCATTGAAACACAAAGCATCAATATTCATCCCATGGATATGCGAATAGAATGAGAACGAACGAATGAGACAGAGTGAAAGTTGGTGAATGTGTAAACAGACGAGCAAGCGAGTGAACCATCATCCAGCGACTGTGTGAAAATGAAATGTGAAAGACACACAGAGAAACAGCCGAACAACAGTAAAATGCTCGGGCGAATCATTCTTAAGTAAAAAATAATGGAGTGAATTGAACCGAAGTGAACTAAGAGAGAGAGAGAGAGAGAGAGAGAGAGAGAGAGAGAGAGAGAGAGAGAGAGAAAGAGAGATAATCATTCAATGAAAATTTTAACCGAAATGGCTAAAATAGAGTAAAATGTAATGGAGAAACGCAATTGAAATTATGGATATAGCATATTTTTCGGCACATTATTTCAAATGTTATAGGGAAGTGTGTGTCTTTCGTTTTTATTCCGTTCTTTGTTTCTTCCTTTTCATTCTTTTAATTTTGATTTTTTCGTGTTTCCCTTTGCACAACCTGATTGTGTTCTTCTTCTCATATTCAACGAAAATACCAGATTTGTGCTTCTGCGCGTACGGGTTTTCTGTTTATTGTTGCTGCTGTTGCGCTGATCTTGTTATGGCCATATTCAATTCTTTATAATTGTTGTTGTTGTCATTGTTTGTTCTCTATTTCGACTGTTATTGTTCTTAAATTATGCGCAATTTGATAATTTTACAGTGCTTTCGCGTCGCACAAGATATTTACAAACTGCTTTCCAATTTTTGTTGAATGAACATTAGTGAAACAAGCAGAGGAAAACAAAATATATCATATTTTCAACTATTCAGTTGTTCAACACATCAAATTATTACTTCATTGTATTGTGAATATCTTTGAAATTTACCGAAAAATGGGCAAAATAGTCTATATATGATCCCTATTCTGCCATCGGCCCATTTTCGACACAATTCAATGCTCTTTCTCTCTATCTCTCTCTCTCTCTCTACTCGAGTTTAGCCGTTGCCATAGCTATTTTACAACACTCAATGACCTTTTTTGCTTACATTCGAGACTCCTTGAGAAGGTATGCATGTACATCGTCTGGAACGCAAACAAAACAGTTAATTTTTAAGAATCCAAAGCTATTATGCGAAACATAAGTGAAGAGAGCCGAATGAATATGGAGAGAAAGAAAAAAATTAACTAGCAAAACAAGAAAACAAGTACAAAAGCACATACATTACTTGATGACGATAGACAGTTAATACATTGGATTCACATGAGAAACGAATATTGAAACACAATAAAAATTAAATAAATAATAACGATATGACGGGAACGATCTTTCTGTCTCTATATCATTTCCTCTGTCTTCGCAAAAGTATGCTTTGATTCTCGATGTTCTTATTTCCCTTCTCTCTCATTTTCTTTTACTGAAATACTCTCTCTCTCTCTCTCTCTCTCTCTTTTTCTTTCTTTCTCGCTCTCTTCATTTTCAAAATCTTCTCTCTGAAAGAGAGAGAGAAAGAGAGAAAAATGAAAAAGAGGGAGATAGATAGAACAAGATAGAAGCCCGGGATTGATGATTGAAGAGAGAGAAACAACAGTGCAGCGTCGTTCTCGCAATTATCCCAATGATATTGAGCCCAAAAAGTATGCAATCATGAACGGTACAACACACAACGAACGGCGCTGTCGACAAGCAAGAAAAAAAAAATGCTGAAGTTGGCAAGAATTGAACGTTATAAGAATGAAGAAACAAAACGGTTCGCACAAACGAAACTGCACTGAAATAAAGAGCAAATTATCACTTCTAATTCTATTCAGTGATGGCTGGCAAATTTATCGTCTTCTTTTAATTTATTTCTATTCTCATACTTTGCAAAGTAAATGATGAGAAGGCATAGAATGCTCTCTCTATCTGACGATATCTATGGTTTCGAACTGTTTAAATTTCATATAAAATGGTATCGCGACATCAGCAGCAGCAGCAGCAGCAGCATCGCCAACTGTGTTTAGTTTATGGTGCTCGAATTTGGTATTCGTACACGCGTGTGCTAAATCGTTTTATTTTGCGCGGTACACAAAGGCATTGAGCAGCAGCAGGAGCATCAACTAGCAGCGCATATTATACATGAAAAAGGCGTATATTTCATATGTGCTACATTTCTGTTTGAAGTTCTGTGCTATGTGTGGACTTATTCATTGCTCCGTTGTTCTCTCTTTATCTCTCTCTCTCTCTCTCTCTTTCTGTCTCTCTCTCTCTCTCTCTCAATCTCTGTCTTTTTCTGTCTCTCGATCTAAGTTTTTTGTCGGCTTGATTGGGCATATAAACGATATACGACTACAACAATCGAAATTAAAATGAAATATTCCTTCTTCTTATTCTGTTCTGTTCAATTTTTGTAGCTTGGCTCTTTTGAGTGTGTATGTGTGTGTGTGTGTATTTTTGAAAGAAAAGAACATTCAAATAAATCGCAAACACGAAATAAACCTTTCGTATGTACGCTGGTTTATTCGTTCGTTTGCTTGCTCGCTCGCTTGCTCAATATGTATCTACTTTACTTTTTGTTATGCTCTTTTTTTTTGCGCGGCTTGTTCGTCTTCGTTTTTATGTCTTTTGAGGTCATCACGTTTATGTAATTTCTTAAAATAATTCAAACAAATGGAAATTCTGTATCAGTATTTGTGTTCATAGTTCATGTGTAATAAAAGTGATCGCGTTTATTGTTAATGTTGTCGTCGTTGTCGTTTTTTTGCTTCTTCTTCTTCTTTCTACGCCTTTTTTTCCCTATATTTGCCATTAAATGTATATACGAAACGCACACACATTCTTGTGCTGGTTGTTGCTCTCCTTTCTGTTTTCATGTCTGTCTATCGATTGTTTGTCCCTTTTCACAGTTTGGCTTACGCACTGTGTGCTGCTTTGATTAAGTGAACTGAACAAAAAAAAAAAAAAAAAAAAAAAAAAGAAAAATCCGTTTCTTGTACGAATTTCATTGTTGTTTTTTTATTTATTTCATGGGACTTTTCTCTCTTTCTCTCTCTCCCATTCTTATTAATGCGGAAATTATGAGAATCTACGAGACGCAATTGATAGTTGAAGCTCTTTAATTTTTTTTATCAACAAAAAATTACTGAATGAAATCAGTTGAACGGAACATAGTTCCGAGTTGATCATTTATCGCATTCGGAAGGAAATCCTATAAATCCAGAGAACTCAAAAATACTATTTTGTTGCTCACCAGTGTGGTTAAGATGAGAGAGCTTGGACTATTTCCTGTTTTGTATAAATAACAATGGCAAACACTTTGGCTCATTTTTTTGCGTAGGCTCTGGCCATTCCGTGAATGCGCAGTAAGACATCCGTTACAAATCGACCTCATACGCACTTAATCAACCAAACTGATGAATTCAACTAACTAACATTCAATTGAAAATGTTTAACAGCTACAAAATACAATTGAAAATATTCATCAAACAAAAAAAACCAAGAAGAAGAAGAAGAAGAAGAAAATGAAGAAACAAAAAAAAACAGAATGAAGAAACATACGAACATATGAAAAATGAGAAGCAAATGAAATTGTTGATGATGATATTAAAAATTGAAACACTTGCAAATCTGAACAAAAAAAAAACTGGAGCCGTTTAACGCCTATGATCCGTTCGAAATATTTGCTTAACATTTAGCAAAACATGGATAATTAAATGATAAATACATTTAAAAAAAAAGGCAAGGAGAGAGAAAAATAAAATTATTTCAACAATTCCAAGGCAGACAAGTAATAAAATTAACCGTCTGCGAACATGATTGCTTCATATTTTGTTTCGTTGACGTCGTCGTTTGTTGTCGCCGTCGATTTATATTTTTTTTTTTTCGTTTCTCACAAACACGATTATTTGAATTTTTACAAAGGGAAATATACGCCAAAAAATTTTCAACAGCTCGTCACAATCGTGAATTGTGCAATGTTTATCATTAGACTTTATTTTTCTCTTTCTCTTTCTCCTTCCGTGTGTGAGTGTATCGCTCATATGTGATCGCTTGTGTGTGTGTGTGTGTGTGTGTGTTTTCGCCTGAGCGTGTATTTCATTTTTGTTTCAGTTAGCAACAGCCCGACTCGTCTTCACTAAATTCCATTTAAATAATAATAATTTATCTTTGATGAATAGGAATACAAAATAGAAACGACACCATAAGCGACGGTACTCAGGAAAGGAGTGAGAGCGAGAGAGAGAGAGAGAAGGAGAGAGAGAGAGAGCGAGAGCGAAAGAGCAAGAGAAAGAGAAAGAGAAAGAAGGAGAGTGAGAGAGAGAGAGTGAGAGAGAGAGAGTGAGAGAGAGAGAGAGTGAGAGAGAGAGAGAGAGTGAGAGAGAGAGTGAGAGAGAGAGAGTGAGAGAGAGAGAGTGAGAGAGAGAGAGCGAAAGAGAGAATGAAAGAAAGAAAGAGAGTGTACGGTCGAGCGGGCGGGATGAGTGCTGATGAGCGCGAGCGCTAGAGTGAGAAAGAGAGTGTGATTTACCCGTTTATCGTAATTTCAAACTGAGAAATTGTTCAATTTCAACTCTCCTGTATGGTCTCTGTAAATACAGGGTTTGTATTTCGTTCTTTTTTTATTTATTATTATTTTCTTCTTCTTTTTCTTTTGCATGTTTGCGACTTTTTGCGCAATCAAATACGATTTAAATCACTCACTAAACTCGTGCCTATTTGCACTATGACATATCAGTTTTACAGTTTTTGTTGTTGTTGTTTTCGTATTATTTTATTCTTATCCGCTTTGTTGTTTGATCGACCGACAAAAAGTTTCACAAATCTTTGAAATTTTCTTAAATTTGGTTTGATAAAATCAAAATAAAATAGTAAAATAATTCTTACTTGCAAAAAAACCACAACTCAATCACAAATTTTCAACCGAAAATATAAATACAAAAAAATATTCGACGACCGATGAATGTAGATTGACATCATTTTGTTTGTTTTATAGACGTTAAATTCTTTCGAAATTTCCACTATTTTGGTTATGCAAAGAGACAATAAAAAAAAAAAAAAGAAAAAAATTTATATAGAAAACTTCCCGATCTAATGAATGTTGTGATGTTTTACAAAATGAGACGCAACCGACTTAACCGTGCGCTTACTGATAATTTCAACGTCTACGTCGCAAATGAGAATGAAAAAAACAATCGCAGCACAGAAATGTTCAAAGGTTGTTCAGTAACTACTCGACATAACACGAAAAATATACAAAAACAAAACGAATGAAAACAACAACAACAACAACAACAACGTTTCGTATTTTACATCATCCGCAATGAAAAATGCCTGTGTCTTCTCTTCACATATATGAAATGTACACACATGTATGATCAAAGCTTAAGGCCATCTTGCCACAGCCAAATGCCTATCCATATACACATGCGAAATTACACTGTGTATAAAGCCATTGAATATATGTTATTACAGGGTTGTCCAAATCTGCACAGCACGATATCACCTTTGAGCACCTTAGCAACTTGATGTTATTCGATAATTAATCAATGATTTACATCAATTGCCCCAATTTTGAAAGATCGATTCGAATGATGATATGTTGAAATGTGTTCCCCTATACATTGTTACATTTTGGCCATTTGTTTGAACCCTAACGTGGCAGAATCTCACAATAGCTCCGTTAGTAGTAATGTCGACATGCCGATTCAAGTTCGTTTTAACTTCGTGCCGTTGGAATGTTAATAGTAATAACAATAATAATAATACAGTCAAGTTTCTCACTCATTCACAATTTGCCTTTTTTTTCCTGTTGTTTCCATTTGCGAGCACACAGCAAGAGATAGAAGCAATAGCAACAGCAATAAACTTAGAGACCATAGCCTTTTTCTCAGTAGAGTTAGGTGTATTGCTATGTGGATCGTTTCAATGTGTTCGCATATTTTAGAAGGAAAAAAAAAAAATTTATGAAGAAGACCAACTATAAGTATCGATTCGTACAGCAAAAACATACGACACCTAATGGTGTATTAATATAGAGTATTTTCGAACGATTTCACATCTTTGGACTCGGATTTCATCGAGAGATTCAGATTTACTTGTAGTTGTGGCTCAATGAACAGTATTATGAGCATTGCGCATACTTGCCAATTTTTTATCGTTCTTTTCTTTCTATCTCTCTCTCTCTCTCCCTTTTTCTCTTTCTCTTGTTCTCATTATCTCTTTCTCTTTCACGCAATCATCGTTCTCCATAGGTCTCTCTTTAATTTATAATTTTCCCTCTTTCTATTTCTCTCTTTGTGTCTTCGTTCTTTTTGTGCTCTTTCTTCTTCTCTTTCTCTCTCTCTCTCTCTCTTTCTCATTCTCTCTCTTTCTCTCTCTTTCTCTCTCTTTCTCTCTCTCTCTTTCTCTCACTTTGCATGTCTTGAACTCGAAAAGGCCGAAATAATATGTGTAAGTGGACCCTAAATGTATGTGAACAAAAGAACATTTCAAATTTAAAATTATACCAAAGTTTACAGCTGATCTCATGGTGGTCGCCGCATACAAATGCATAATTTTACAGTGAAAACATAGTGAATGTGTTCAATGTGTGCATTGGAATGGAATTTTGATCTTTTTTTAGCATGTTTTCTATGTATTTGTTGACGTTTTACACGTTTTATCGATTGAATGTGCATGAGAGGAAATATTTTTGCCCAAAAGAAAAAACAAAACTGAATGTTTCCCTAATTTTTTTTTTTTTTTTTTTTTTTTTGATTCCTTTCTTTTTGTTTTGCTTGCAAAGATTTTACATGGCATTACAAAAAAAAAAAAAATTAATAGTTTAGAAAAATAATAATAAAATGAAGAAGAAGAGGATGATGATGATGGAAAAAAGAGAGAAATAAATGCCAAATATCTTCTCTCCCTAATTGGGTATATTTCGATTACAAACCTGTTTGTACTGGACAAATTCCGATTTGGTGAACTTTCAAGTTTTATTTGTTCGATTTTGTTTGCAAAAATAAAAAAGCCGAATAACCGACCCGAAAACCAATGAATAAAAAGCATAATTACATTTTAACCCCAACGGCCATTTAACACCAATTATGAGCATTGGTTATGAGCATTCATCAGCATAAATTCAATTTTTTTTTTTATTCGAATGCCACAGACAGCAAATGGTTTGTGTAAATTGTGTGCGGTTCCGGGAAGCAAATTTTTTCGGAGAAAGCTGCCCACATTCATGTATATGCGTGTGCGCAAAAGGGTCTGATGAAATCTTAAGTCAGCAACAAGAAAGCATAAAAAATTGCGACGACGAATTGGCTACTCAGTAACAAAAAAAAAAAAAAAAAAAAAAAGAAACAATCATAAAATTCGAAATTTGAATGAATCAAATTCAAATCTTAGATGAATCAAAATCTCGACTTTCTGAATAAAATGTCCGTATTTTGATATGAATTAAAATTAAGTTTCATTAAGCCATCAAACCACATTTTTTTTTTTATTTGAATTCGACTTATTTAATTTGGCTGTGTAACCAAATGCTCATTTCAACACATATCCCGTGTGTAACTGTTTGTTGTTGGCTTTTCGAGTTAAGAAATGTAAAAACCCATAAAAAAAAACAATACACTCATTGAGCAAAGACAGAAAAGAGATTATGAAAGAAGCAGTTGTGTTGGGATGGATTGATGACTTGATGTGCTCAAGATCTTTCATTTAGCATTTTCTTTATTGTCACACACAGAGAGAGAGAGAGCGAGAGAGAGAGAGAGAGAGAGAGAGAAAGAGAGAAACACTGGGACACTCGCTGCTCTAACACGGTGAGTTGCTAAATAAACGCAAGTGTTATTTATTGTCAATCGGTTGGAATGTAGCGGATCGTATTTTATACAGTTTGCTATTTGTTTTTTTTTTTTTTATTTCTTTCTTTTTATGTTTCTATCGTGAAACCGAAACATACTCCACATAGCCTCGAAACGAAATTGTCAGAGACAGACAAAGAGAGATATATAAAAGTGAGACAGAGACAATGAGTGAAAGAATTGTGAATCGGCCCCGAGACCGAAACAATTGCATTCATATGCGCGCATTGTACCGATATATAGTACAAATATAATAGGTAATATCCGGTTGTATGATGTATTACAAAAGTTCCGGATAAGATTGTGTGTATGATTGTGACATGGTTATAATAATGCTGCCGCCACCGCCATCGCCATCATTGTTGTCATTCTGTTGCTATTTATGCTATGCGATCGCGACACTCTATGATGACACTAAATAGGCTGTTTTGAAATGAATTTATAAGATATTTTCTAGCGGTATAATATGTTGACAAGATACGCAGAGTATTTTCCTCTCGATTCGATTAAAACGAAGGAAGAAAAAAAAAAAATTAAAAAAAAGATGAAAAAATTTTGATGAATATGATTCGTTACATTTGATATGGTTTGCGTACAAATATAGTGAGAGAAAGAAAGAAAGAGAAAAGGCCTGTAAATGTGCTTAAAAGGTCATTCACCATCACTTTGTTTTATTCAATTTTTTTTCCCTCTATTTCTCTCCCTTTATATTCAAAATGGTTCTCATTTTCGTTCATTTCAGCATTCCAGAAAATCGGTAAGCAGTTTTATGTTTACGGCATTTCATTTAAATGGAAACCGGACTGATGAAATATCACATTTAATCAGTTTGTTTTTCATTTGTTTTATCATCACGTGTGTTCCACCATCATTGTTTTCATCGTTGCTGTTGTTTTTTTCATGTTCATCTGTTAATTGTTTGTATTTGTACATTTTATTTAATCAGCTTCAGTCATCGTTCCGATTTGACAAAAAATGTCATTTTCTTTACGATTGTGAGTGTAATCTGATCATCATTGTATACGTATATTATTTATAAGACCATTTCCATAAATGTTTTGTCGTTATTTTCGTGAATAGAAATTACCTGTTAATTAGGAGAGCCATGCCAATGGAAACAAGTGAATAAAATTATAAAGATGTGAAAGAATTGTGGTGTTGATTTCACGGTAAAATTAGCTCAATGTATGGATAAGTTGAGGTCAGATTTACAAAAGATTTCTTTCTATCTTTCTATTATCCATATGAGAATTGCTCATGAGAACTGAATCTCATCAAATGAACTTATAGCGCACAATCATCGTATCATTTCCGAGCAAGTGGAATTTGATCGTCGATGTGCATCAGACGAATCGATTCTATCAAGCCATTTCAATTGAGTTGAAATATTGCAATTGACTGCATTCCACACTTCTTATTCTTATTCTTCTTCTTCTTCTTGTTTTTTACTCATTTTCTTTTTGCTCTGTATCTCTGTCTCTATCGCTCAAAGCTCAAACAGCCAGAAGAATCGACAAAATGAGATGAAAAAAAAAAAACTTAACAGAAATGATCAAATATTTTCATTTTTTTTTTTTCTTTGTATTTGCACTGAGTGCGGTAATACCAGTTTCTGGTGGCTGCTCGCGCTCAATGGATTTTTATCGATTGCTTCAAAAAAGAAGCAAAACCACATTTTTCATTTCAAATATTGGAAATTAATCGAAAAGCACTTTTGCGTTGCCATCATCATCAAATGCATATTCGCATATAACTTAATTATGATTTTGGTGTGTGTATGTGTGTGTTTTTTTTTTCAGTCGTTACAGAGAACCCCAGAAAGAAAAAAAAATTATGATAGCAATAATAACAAATAAGGCTGACCATGGCAAAAAAAATCATTGAAATTCCAAGAATTTTCGACCAAACACTATAAATAAGCAAGTAAATTCTTCCTTTTTTTTTCATTTGTGTTGCGATTGTGTGGCCACAATAATTTCGAGCACAATTGAATGTGACATGTCTGTAAAATGTCCACTATTCACTACTTTTTCATTCACATTTTTATGTCGGCATTTCGAAATGTGAGTTTCGCACGTTATTTCGCCGAAATTCATGTTATCGTTTGATCTTCAGTAACTCGATACTTTTTGCAATCATATCGAAACATACAATTTTTTTCCCGTTTTTTCAATTTATAAAAGATATGCTAAATGAATATTACTTATGGTTTGACAGAGCGAGAGAAATTTTTTCGTTCGTTTTTCTTTTTTTTTTTTTTTTAGAGATAACGAAAGGGAGGAATATTCAAAATGCCATAGAGAAAAGCAGCAAGAGAGATGAGATTGCAGAAAAATTCCAATAAAAAAAAAAAGAAGATTGAAACACTAATCAAATTTGACTTTGTGAAATCGATGCATAATTGGCAATTTGAGCAGTCAATCGAAATTGAAAACCGCATATTTGCAGAGAAGTTATGAAATAGAATGTAATAGAGGCAATCTTTTTATCACAAAATGAAATGGTCCTAAAATCGGTGTGTTTTTATGTGAATCTCGATTTTCGAAATACCATATTGTTTGCTGGAAGAATGAGAGCATTTTCTCGTAGATTAAAAAACACAAGTAACAAGTATGAGATTTTGGCATCTCATCGTTCTCATACATAAATGAACATAAAATGCTTTGACATGGCATTTCAACACAAGAACCAAAAAAAACACTTTTTTTACAAATAAACAAATAAACAACATAATGGTTATGCTATTATGATGTCGAAAAAATAAAACATCGAACACAAACCTTTTGCGCCTTGTTCTCTTCCAACACGTTTTTATTCCAAGAGTAACCAGCCAAAGTAACAGCAACACGGGAGATGTATTTAAAATTGACGATAAAATTCATATTGTTTGGTCGGTCATTTGAATTCTTTAATATGCAAATGAGGCGCGCTTTTCTCTACTGATCTTCATTTTTTTTCTCTCTTATTTTTCGTCTTGATATTCATCGGCGGGGCATCCCGATGCTTGTTGACGACATTTATTGTATATTTATGGCTCATAAGATACACATTGGAAAATTGTACCATTTCTTTTTCAGTCGCTTTAATTGGCAAAATGTTTTGCGCGTGTGTGTGTGTGTATCTTTTTTTTATAGTTTTTGCTAAAAGTAACAACAATTCTCGAATCCTTTTTTCTTGTGCCGCATATTAGTCCATTGGCTAAGGACAGTTATGTGTAAATTTTTCAAAACAAGAATTAATAGTAGCAATACTGATTGTTAATATCGGAAAAAATGCTTTGTAAATCTGGTTGTTTGCAACAACAAATGGAAAAAAAGAGTCAAAACTGGCGGGGCCGAGTATGCTTCGAGGCTCGAAATTGATTCCAACTGTTTAGTTCATCGTTTCGTCTTTGTTTTCGTTGCTGTTGTTGTCGTCGTCGTCGTCGTCGTGGTGCTTTTTCTTCGAAATACGAAAAAATTCTTGACGGTGCGCATTTAGCACGAAAGCACCAATATAATTTATGGCATTCTAGCGAATGCCATGCTTGGCCATTGTCTTGCGCGAGTCCGTGTGCGCATTTGCGCGCCAAAGCAAAGATTCAGTGCCGCGAGAATAAGCGAGCGAGCTGGCGTGCGCGTAGACAATATAACTGGCCAATGGTGCAATCGTAACAGTACCTGGTTTGCTTTGTTAATTGTATTTTATTCATTGTTTGCATGCCATCTACGTATGCGCAATAGCCGGCAGTACACTCGTTTTTGGAATGGAATGTGACACGATGTGCCATCGAATTCAAGTGATATACAAAAGAGATCTACTTATTGCAACTCCTACATTACAACTAATGTAAACAGGTAATATTTGAGCCGAGTAAATATTATTGTAAAAAATGTTGTAATACCTACCAGAAGTGTAAACAGTAATAGATGAATCGGAATTTGTTGAGAAAGAAAAAAGGAAAGAGAAAGAGAGAGGGATCGAAATCGAGGAAGAGAGAGAGAGAAAGAAAGTGATTGGTATGATTATGAGAGTCCAGAACGTAGATGTGCTCTTTTTCTCTCTCGCTGCAGAAAGAGAGAGAGAGAGAGAGAGAGAGAGAGAAGAGAAGGAAAGATTTTCGTCATTGGAATGCATTTGTTTATATGTTTGTGTATGCTATAAACGCGCAAATGTGTTGTATTTTACAACAACTTGTAACACTAACAGCCAGCAAACAACATACAATTTAAGTTCACGGTTTTCGTCGTCATCGTCGTCGCGGTGTTGGCGATTCTCATGCAAAGCCATTTTCAAAGACTCGTTCCTCTGTTTGATAACATTTGGTTATATGTTGCGAGACCATGAGCACGCGGTACATTGAACACCAACAGGTAGAGAGATTTAAAGAACATTGATTCTTATGCTTGCATTTCAGTCGCCCATATACAGCGAAATCATACAAAAACATGCCAAAGAATGCTGCATCTTCTGTCTTCTTCTTCTGCCTTCTGCCTTCTCCTCCTCATCGTCTTTTTCTTTTTATAATGTTT
This sequence comes from Resseliella maxima, assembly GCA_029041755.1. Lineage (NCBI taxonomy): Eukaryota > Metazoa > Arthropoda > Insecta > Diptera > Cecidomyiidae > Resseliella > Resseliella maxima. The sequence goes on along the minus strand of JAQOWM010000130.1, from coordinate 290,663 downwards.
TTTTTTTTCTTTTATTTTTTATTTCGTTTTTGCTACGGCGATTGCCAGTTTTACTCGTTTTGGTGGCTCTGGAATGCACATAAAACCCAATATATGCGAACGTATACCGTGAATTCAGAACTAAATGCGACAACAACAACATAAAAATAGCAAAATATATCAAACATTGTGTTTCTTTGCAGAAATCATCGCATTTTAGTTCAATGACGACGATGATGATGATGCTTTTGTTGGTGGGGCCGCTATTGCATTGGATACAAACCACTATCATAGATACAAAATAACGATCGATCAGATCTAATATGTAATCATTGTGTTGTTGTCGATTGATAAATGTGAAAAAAGAAAGAATCGAAGGCAGCAACCAACAACACAAATATTTTCGCATTAAATATGCACAAAAGAACGGACAAATTCAAAGAAAATCATGACGCAAAATATAGACTCTGATCTATTGATCAGAGTGCGCACGGCAGGTTGTTGAATTTTACTTTTTCCCGTGCAATGCTTATATATTTCTTCATTTTTTTTGATGTTGCTGTTGTTGTTGTTGTTTTTGTTTGGTTTTCGTTTATTTTTTCTTCGCTTTATACCACTTCGCAATACCGGAATGAATTGCAGTTTAACATAATGGAAATTCTTTAGTCGATGCCAAGCACTTATTTGATGCAGCAAATACCAATAGCTAATCGATATTGAATCTTTATTACATAATATACATAGTCAATGTAAAAGATGCACTGAACGGTTTATGAAGGAAGATAAAGAGAATGGGGTGACCGAAAGAGAGAGAATGAGAGAGAGAGAGAGAGAGAGAGGGGAGAAAGAAAGAAAAACAGAAATTGTTATTAATTTTTTTTGCTGCATTTTGGATAAGCGAAGAATTGCATATAAAGCAAATAAGGTTGTTGCAATGCATCGATGGAACAAACCGAACGACAAAAAGCGGAATGACCGATTGGACAGTAAACGGGAATACGGTGAAAATATTTCCACAATCTCACTATTGAACATCAACATTGTTTAACCATTCTCATACGTTGAACAAATATCAACAAAGCATTCGACGATCTGTGAGAGTGTTTAAGATACATTTTTATAATCATTGAGTCTTTTGTGGCCCAATTTTAATCGATCATTTAATCAATGTCATTCGATTTTCGTCAGTCTTCAGAAGAAGTTGAAACACAATCAATGAATGAGAGACAAAGTGTCGAAGAGAGAAAATAGGACAGTGATGTTCAAAGAGGGAAGCAGAGAAACAGAGAGAGAGAGAAAGAGAGAGAGAGAGAGAGAGAGAGAGAGAGAGAGAGAGAGAGAGAGATAAAGAAGGAAAAAAAAGAAAGAGAGGGAAAGGGGAAGAATGATAGAAACAAAGAGATTATAGTTTGAGATATAAAATAAGAGAGGAAGAGCGATGAGAAATTCTTATGAAGGTTGAAAATGTCAAGAGATTCTTTGATCATTCAGTTGAAAATTGCAATTCACTCCCATTTTAATTTAAACATTACACCAATGTCGTATGAAACGTTAAAAAATTGATCAATCTCGCCTTTTCTCCTATGAAACACTCTCTCGCACATACACAAATCTTTTCTTTTTTTGGCGGCACTTTTTGAAATTGTCGAAAGAGTCGATTCAACTAAAGAGCAGAAACAGGCTCAGCAAACAAATCTTCTTAATGTTGAAGTTGAAGTATGCAACAGAATTCTCATTTGAATACTGGAATCGGTGTTTATTTTTTTTTTTTTTTTTTTTATCATTCAAAACAAATGTAAAAAAAGCTGAAATATGCATGCTTGTTGTATTTTTGGTTACTAATACATGCATATTGTGGAATGTGTGTTCAAAGCGCGCCTTCTGAAATTATTTTTCAAACGAAATAAAGAAAACCAGAGAATTTATTCCATTGCATGAAAATGTATCGAAATGCAAGCGCTTATATACAGCGCGCGCGCTTACACACACATATACTAAGGCCATGACACATATCAGAATGAAAATGAGCCAAAAACAAAAACGAAGAAAGAAAGAAGAAGAAGAATAACAAGAAGATTGGACGGCAGCTTGAAGTGGAGAACGGCAACCGGAGAACGAAAAATCAGATCCAACCGAGAAAAATAAAACCGAATAAAAAAGGCGAATAAGAACAACAAACACACATACACGATTTCGAATGTTAAGTCAGGTGAAGAATTTTCAATATGAAAATGACTATTGTAATGGAATGCCTGGGAACTTTTTATGAAAGGAATTTCAACGAATGTGAACTTATCGACCGGCATTGCATATGCGATGTGAATGTGAATGTGTAGGTGCATGTGTATATGTGTGACAGTGGCAATGGCTTAATGGTGCCTGTATGAGTGAGTCTGTATTGTGTGTGTAAGTGCATGGTAAAGCCGAAATGAAAAAACGCCAAATAACGAGCAACGGCAGCACCAACAATAGTATTAAACATCGTGCAACAGTAGTGAGTGAAACAGAACAGCTCGTTTCTGTATGTATGCATATGGCACTTAAATATCTGCACGAGCATTTGCACGCACGAGTGCAGAGATCGAAAGAACATAATTCTCAAGCGTTTTCCCTCTGTCTCGAAACGTAATCAATAGGCCAGAACAGGAAAGTGAGAGAAAGAGAGAAAATGAGCAATCGAACGGTCGCACGTTACGCTTTGATGTTTGGATAATAAATGCATGAAAACCATGCGAAAAACATTGCAACGAAAATAACATCTCTTTGCCTCTTCCCAACCCAGAACATCAATTTACATCGCTTTTCACCAATGTTGATTCTTTTCGCTAAATCATGATGTGCATAACTGGATTTGCCAAATTTCTTATTCAATGCGAATAATTCCTGGAAACATTATATTCATCGCGTCTTATGAAACTCTTTCATTTCACTAACAATATCAAGACAGCTTGAATCAAATGGTTTTTCTCGCCGAAATTGTTATTTTTTTTCGCAAAAATTTTTACATATAAATCCGCTCTCGCCAAAATCCACACGTCGAGTCGTAGAATTTTGATTTGTATTTTTAATTCGATCGTTTATCTTTCACTTTAGACATTTAGTTTTTTTTTTTTTCATTTGCGTTTTGAATTCATTCAAATGGATAAATTTGATGCGAAAATTGTGTTATTGCAGAGAATTTCATTTCAGTTTACATATATATTCGGAAAATGAAATAATATTCATTCATGAAGCAGATGGACAAAGTGTGATCAAGTGTGAAAATAAAAAACACTAAGGTTTGCGTTTGTTTCTACTTAATTTGCGATTAAGATCACGCATTCCGTGCACAAATCATGACGTAAAAATGAAAGAGCTCAACCGACACGTGAAGGCATCAGCCGTCGCGAACATATTGAGCAAAAACAAAGAAAAAAAACCATAGAAACGAAAGAGAAAAAAAAGCAAAGCACAGCACAGCACAACGAAGAATTTATTGGAATGTTGAGTTGGCACAAACGCCTTTTCTACATATTTTATGAGGAGATGAAATTGCCATAATTCGTACGGTGCGATATGTAAGGCGCGCGATGATTTCAGGCACGAAAAAACGATCGGCGTGAATTTTTCGAATTTTAATATGAGCGCTCGAATCAAGTATAGAATTGCAATAACGCAGAACAACAGAACGAAAAAAAAAAAACAAAGAAAACAACACCGAGAGAGAGAGAGAGAGAGAGAGAGAGAGAGAGAGAGAGAGAGAAAGAGAGAGGGAGAGAGAAAGAAAGAGAAAGAGAGAGGGAAAGAGGGGGAGAGAGAAGCAAACAAACACCAAACGTGAAACTCGAAGAAATGAGCGAAACGAAAAATTGCTCAAAACTCACGGTGCAATGCAAAACTAATGATTGCAATTCTATTCTCGTGCTGGTTTTATTTTTCACGATGCTTATGCGGTGTCAAGATTTACTCATTCATAAGCTAATTACGGAAATTCCACAGATAACTTTGTAGTTTGTACGTTGTTTTGTTTCAGTAGTTTGGCTCTTGTGCAGTGCGAGCAGTTGCCAGTTGCTATTCGGATTGCTGCATATATATTTTGTATATTCTTCATTCTTGTTTAGGCTGTGGGTAATCATGTTATATGCTTGTGCATTCTTCCGTCTCTTGTACACACATGTGTGGACAATTCGCATCTTTGTCGGAATTCTATTTTGCTTTGAATTTTCTAATGCTTTAGCAAATTATATTGAAATTTATGGCTGACTGCATATTCTAAAGTCATTTATTTTCTCTTTCAAACCATTGCCATTGCGCGCACATTTCATATTCACATAAATTCGAATGTAAATCATTGTGTAAGCAACAACGAAATTAGGAGCAGCAACACAATCATCGTTGTTGGCAGCAGCAACATAGTTTGCTGATTGAATAGCTAATTATTATTATTAGTTCGTTTAAGGCCCATTTCCAATCCGGTGTAACGTTTCAGGTGCACATTATATTCTTAACTTGTGACTGACTACAAACTTTAGGTCTTGAATCGTTTTTGCATTGGCAGTACCGTTGCAAGGAATTCAATGTAATTACATGATTTTGTGCATAGCATAACATCGATCTGAATCAAGCGCACAAAATCCATTAAGCTTAAATATGTCGAAAAATCAAATGGAATGAGTTTTTGATGAATGCCTTTGCGCTATAGCGATTACACACACACACACACACACACACACACACTACAGACATATTGCTCATGTCTTCCAAGTGTGCTTTAATTCGTTTCGTTTCGTTTATTTGATTTAAATGCAATGGAGTCATCACGATAGAATAAACAAAATTGTGCCATGATTCAATCTATCAACGCCTTTTGTTCTATACGAGAACATGCAAATTAAGTTTGGCATATTGACTCTGTCAGTTGCTTTACTGCATAACATTCATTTACGTATGACCAATTTACAAATGCGCGATTGATGATGCAATCGATCATCAATTTGACCCTTTCTGGCGATGAATGCATTTTAAAATAACATTTAGAATAAACATTAAGCTAAACACCTCGATTTTTTTATGCATATTTTTAGAAGAACTTTGAAACATTTTATTTTTCTAATGAAATTTACATTTTTATGGCGCAAAAAAAAACCGATTTTTATTACTTTTTCTATTGGCATGTCTTAACTCTTGGCATTAAAAATCATTTAAATCAAGTGCATTGGCCATCCAGTGGCCAACTCTTACTTGAAATTATGGTTTCAATGCACAGAGATTGTTTTGACTATCAAACCAAATGAACCGAAGCGAGCAGGGACGAGCAAGTGGTCAATTCTCAGAAAAATTTATTACACAAACACTCGGAGATTCAAACGAACAAAAAAAACTACCTATCTCTTTCGTTATCTCTTTCTCTCTCCAACTCTCTTTCTTTCTATCAATTGCTGACTAAAATGTGGAAAATAATTCTGTGCACCTCGAACAAGCAACGGCAACTAAGAATCAGAACAAAATGGGAAAAACAAACAAAAGTACAACATTGTGCAGCGTACATAGCGGAAACTGAGAATACATATATTGACCGGTTTGGTGTGTTTTGGCTGGCTGAGAGACAGAGGCCGAGAAAAAGAAAAAGAAGCAACGAGGGAATGTTCTGGGATGAATGCGGTGCGCGTTGCAATTTCGTGCATACCAATCGAGTTTTTTTTTTCGAAACAGTGTGAGCGCGTTGTGCGTCAACACTTGGACACAATCGAGGATCAGCATTTTAAATTTTGTGAGCGTGTGCGCCGTTAAATGCGAAACGCGTCAAATACATTCTTTTTTTTTTTTTGGTTTATGCTTGATAGAAATGCTATCGTCTCTTCGGCTGTTTATTTTGGGTTGCATGGTTTTTATTTTTCGTTTTCATCGCTCTTTTTTTTTGCATCGTCACCACATACGAAATTTAAATAAGAACAAAAAATCTGTGCATGTATTGACCGTCGTTGGATTTTTTTCTTCTTTTTCTCGTTGCAAATTTGGTTCTCGCTTTTGTTATTTATGATGTTTTTTTTCTTCTTTTGCGTTGATTGCTCAAAAACGAGTTGATATTAAGTCCTTTTTTTTTGGAAGAATTCTAAGGTAATTTAAAATTGGTTCCGCAGGCACAGTTACAATCATCGTTATATCTCGAAAGTAGTTTCCTCGAAATAATTTTTACTGAGCAAATTCATCGTACGATCTGGTTCCATACGAATCCAGAACAAATAATTTCAGTTTTGTTTGAATTAAACAAGAAAATATGAGCTGAATTGACATATCGACGAAATAATAGCGTTAAAGATATTACAACCAAAATAAATGCGCACGAATTTGAATTACGATTCATTTTTCAGTCGATTCGCTTAAAACCGAAAACCCAAAGAATATACAAAAAAACGAAAAAAAAAAAAAAATGAACATTTGCAATATTCACAAAGCGTCTTTCAACAGAACATATTAACAAACATTCTTTCACAACCAAATTTTATCGCTTTTACCGCTCCATTTTAAAACACTTCAAATGTTTTCTTTTTTTTTTTTGTCGCTTTCTCCTCATCTCTCTGTCACTCCCTCTAACACACTCTTTCGCCCTTTCTCATACATAACCTCTCTATCCATCTATTTTCATCTCTCTCTTTCTTTCTTTCTCTTTCACTCCCCATTTCTCTCTCTTGCTTTCTCTTTAGCACGTTTTCCTCACCATGTGAAGCCAAATTGAAGGAAAGAAAAAAAAACTTAAAAAAGCAAGCGAACGGAAAAAAAAAAATTAATTAATAAATAAAATAAAATGATTTCGTTGAGCCGAAAACACAAAATGAGATCGCTGAATTTAAATTGTAGTCACAAATCACCGGCTGATCTTTCGTCGAACAAACGACCAGCACAAGTGAGAGAGAGAGAGAGAGAGAGAGAGAAAAAAAATAATTTGGATATCGTCAGTCTCACTAAATGTGCGTTGAACTTCAAAGTGAGGGGAAGAGACAATTTAGTGTTTGTGTGGCAATATTGGACACTGTCTCCGACTGAATGTCACGTTTGAAATCGCATAAACCATGTTCACACAAGCCATCACAGCCGGGAATGGTTTTGCTGAAAATTCATTTTGGGTTATTGTTATGGTTTTACGTTTTAAAATAGACGGACGTCGCAAGGCATCATTTTCATTTCTTTGTTCATTGAATTTCCGAATCCAAAATAAAGCATTTCATTAAGATGAGAAATCCAAAGGAAAGAAAAAATAATGAAAATATAAAGGAAGAAGAAGAATTTCGAATCGAAGACGAAAAAACCCGGTTAGATGGAATCATCGGTTTGATGAGAAGAAGAAGAAGAAGAAGAAAAAAAAAACAATCCAAGCCGAAATCTAAAAATAAATATTTTTCATATAGTCGCGCTTGTGTGTGATTTGTGATTTGTATTTTGAAAGTGTCTGAGAGACGACACATCGTTATCTCGCCTCCACACGCCGCCCCATAATCACCTTTATATAATTCGTAATAACAATGTTTCAGCTAAATATCAGCCATTTTCTATTTCAGTTCACGGATTTCTCCATAAATCACAGAAGCCAAAACACATTTTCTGTGTCGCCCGCAATACACAACTGCCACACAGAAGCAAAAACGAATTAAAAGAAACGTTACTTTCGAATAGCGAAAGAAGAAAAAAAAAATAATGTTTCCAATGCAAAAGGAATGTAGCCGAGTTCATCCAAAAACGAATATTATCCGAAGAATTTTTTTTTTTTTTTTTTTTCAACGAATATCGAAATGTTCAGTGCGGCAGAACATTCAATGTAATAGCTAAAGTAAACTTTGATAAGAACTGCTTTCGATCAAGGAAAAACTTTTTCAAAAGTCATTGAACTCAACGTCATGTGTAACATAATATAAACATATTTTTGATCGCAAGGCGATCCGATTTCGTCCGAGGCAATATTTATTTAATTTGATGTGGTGAAACACTTTCAACTCTTCTCAATTAATTTTAATTATAGTTGGATATTCGCCACAGACGCATTTTTTTGGTGCGCCAGCCTTTTGTCGATTCATCAAGCAATGATTTTGTCGAAAGAGACTCCAGCAAAAAAAAAAAAAAAAAAAAAACAATAATTTCGTCAAACGTCAACAACGTCAATAGGCAAAAATTCTCAGAATGACAGAACCTAAAATGATATGCCTGTTTATCATATGGACGTTAGATGTGTTTCGGATGCCCATGGAAAAATGAGAACAACAATTCAAGCAATATTGCGTGTGTTTGTTTGTTTTTTTTTTCACTCGTTTCTCGTTTGAGCTTCAATACAATCAATTTATTTGAATAACAAGAGAGCCCTAATTGATATAAACACGAATCACTTGAAATGCTTGATAGCATTTTGCTATTTAGTTCTATCTGCTCCAATCAATAAATATTCGCTCGCGCTCTAAATTTACAACATTTTCATCCTATGATTTCTTGTTGATTCGCTCGATTCAGTTTGTTTCCAATCATTTTGTTCACTTTTTTCGCATTTTCTGTCTTTTTCCATTGGTTTTTCTCACTCGATTTCTCTCGCTCTGCTTTTCCTTCTCTATCCCTCTCCCGCTCTCTAGCTCTTTCTTCCTCTTTCTCTCTCTCTCTCTCTGTGTTTCTCTCTCGTTTGCTCTTTTTATGCTCCAAAACTTTCGATAAAAATACTAAACATTAAATTGGATACTTCACAAAAATAAAATCGCATTGAATCTTCTTCATATAGTTTGTGCGTGCATATGTGTTTGTGTTTATGTGTATGTTTGTTTCTTGTTATTCAGACTGTTTGCCAACGGCAAAAACATTTTTGCTGTTGCCACCCCGAATGGTTTGCATCAGAAAAATATACCAAGTGGAGCCAAGTTTTTTCACAGTCAATGGATTTTCAAAACATCTATAAATTTGAATTTCAATAACACACATGCGTTCACTCGTTCGCCTGCGATCACTCGCATAATGATTTTTTTTTTTTTATTTAGTCTTCTTGTGGTTTTTTGCTATTTCTTTCACTATCTTTTTCTTCGACTGTCGCCTAACTGTAACATTTTAAAGAGCAAAAGGAAGGCAGAAAAAGTGGAAAATTGTCGATCACAGTTAGACAGGCAATGAACGCGAATTTTAAATTCAGGTTTCTCCTCCCTCTCTCTCTCTCTCACTCTCTCTCTTCTCTCTCTCTCTCTCTCTCTCTCTCTCTCTCTCTCTCTTTCTATATATTTATATACCTGTTTCTGTCAATACTTTAATTTCAGGTGATCAAAGACGGAAAAAAAAGAAGAAAAAAACAAAAACAAAACGGCATGTTGAAGGGCTTAATTCGTCGAAATATAATAGTGCGTTGAAATGATTTTTACGACGTTGTCAAAATGGAAAACAACATTAAGTGACACGTTGTTATTCCAAAACATCCTTTTAAATTCAAAATTTATATTGCGCGGTTCTTCTTTTTCGCACATTGTCGATGTTGAGTTTATTGTTTCTCATTGAAACGACGCAATAGAGCTTCTGTGACTGCTTAATGTAATTAAATCAATCGTTTTTTTTTTCGTTCATTCGTTCATTTTGTTTGTTTGAATCAACAACACACGTTTTGTGTGATGCTGTTCTCTACCTTATTGTATGTTTTCGTCGTGATAATAGAATTTATGCAGTTGGCCGATCAAGTGCTTCTTTCAATGAATGAATCAATGAATGATTGAATGAGCTGAACGATAAATAAAGAGAGGAAGAGAGGAAGAGAGGAAGAGAGGAAGAGAGGAAGAGAGGAAGAGAGGAAGAGAAGCTTTTGCAACTAGAAACACTTAAATAAAATTCCTAGCTCATCAATTCCCCCCCCCCCCCAGGCTCAGTGATACTGCCATCATTATGTTGATAAAGATATTGTGTGCGTACAAATGCGACAGCGATAGAAAAAAAAAAGCCACCAATCAACCAGCAAGGTCACTAAATTAGCATATTCTATGGATAAATAGAAGTTACTCATACACATATTTCCTGTCAATCATACACAAAGTCGACTTTATCTCTCTTTTACTCGCTTCTTTTGACCAACAAGCACACTGTCTCTATCTTTGTCACCCTCTTGCTCTTCCTTTTGTTCTGATCTAACAGTGTTCTGATCTAAACCTTAAATGATACTTGGTAATAAGCGAATTAAAAGCGTGTTCATTGTGTGCAGGCCATATGTCTTTGACGTTTTTTAACTTTGGCTAGCACATTTCATGCCTACAGCTATGTTAAACGATTCAATAAATGCTTTTCGTTTGTGCATGTACTAAATTTTTTTTCTCTTTTCCTTTCACAACAACGGATTGTAATATCTCATTCGGAATTTGACGAAGCAACACAGTAGTGCAAAAAAAAAAAAAAGAGTTATTATTTAAAGAGTTATTGCTATCTCGTGGAATTGAAATGGCTGAAAAAAAGGCACCACGACGACGACGAACTATCTGATCCAAAAGTAAATAAATGTTGGGGCACAAAAATTATTTGCCTTTAGTTTGTCTTCAATGCTTTTATTGGCCATTTCATTCTTTCCATCTTAACGAGAAGGAGTTTTTGCTCTTGCTTTCGCACTCAGTCTTGCTCTTGTACACTTTTTTTTCATTTGTTCGAATTTTGTATTTGTTTAAATACCAGCGTCGACGATTGTGTATTTAGCCATACATTTTTCCATTGGTTCATTTTTAGCACTGATGTTAAACACCGTAAGTGTATGTAAAATTCTCTATTTTACATACGCTAAAATTTATCTGCATTCGAAGCAAAAACCCAATGTATTCGTAGCAACGGCAGCAAAAAGATGAAGAAAAAAAAAATTACAAAAAAGCATCATAAACTGACGTAAGCATTTAAAATTCACTCGTTTCTCGCGAGCATGCCGATTTAGTCATTGTGCGCCGTTTTTGTTTTTTTTTTCTTTCTTCTCCTCGTCTTCTTTTTTTTCCTTTTAAACTAATTAGCCAATAATTTATCTGTACTCCAAAAAAAAAAAAAAAAAAAAAAACAAAAACAAAAACAAGAAAAAAAAAAACGGAAAACCAATCGGCCACAGATTGATCGATGCTGATGATATTCCAACAAACATTCCATATTGATGGACGAGAATGAACCGTCATTGTCTAGCGTACGCTTTCACACTTCAAAATGTTTGGATATTCACAGTTCATTGGCTCATTTGTCACAATTAGATATCTCTGATCGTTTTATGCTTTTTTTCTGTGCTCTTTGTTCATTTGATATTTGCAACAACAAAACCCTAATGAAATTACTATCGCATCTCATCGCTGATATCGTTTTTTTTTTTTTTTTTTTTTTTTCAATGTGTGTTCGATGCGATACAGTATGGGATGTGGCTGTGTAAAGCAAGGGCATTTAAGAGAATTAATATTTGTGACCGACATATTTGAATGTAGATTTATGGCTCGCCTTAACAACTCGCACAAAAATCAATAACTTAAATTGACAAAAATAGTAGAAAAAAAAAAATCAACAATCCTTGAAAAATGAATCGATTTTATTACGTTGGTACTACCGAAAAAATCTCACGTAATTTTGTATGGAAATTTTTTTAAAAGCAAATATAAAATTTAAAAATATATTATAATGTTTCAATTTTTTCTTTCAATTTTCAAACAAATTCCACATTGAGATATATAATTGCCAGGAATTTATAATAAAACAGAACCTCATTGAATATAAATGATCACATTATTGTAGTTACAGCAGATAATCCGAGAGGGCATGCAGATCGGTGTATGGCATTCAATGTTGCGGTATAAAAAAGCTTATTGAACAGGGGAAATACGAAAATCGACGCAATTCTCCTAAATAAACAATTCACATATGACATGCAATTGATCGTTTTATATATTTTACGTTGTGATTTTTATTATTCAATCTACAACATGTGATGTATTTTAACTTTGAGATCGTTTGAGCTTTATGTTACAAAATAAAAACAACATTTATTGAAATCACAAAAATACCCGTTTCTTATTAGCATAATAAAATGTAGAAAAAATACAAATTTTTTTGAATTCATTTGAAAAAAAAAGTGATTTTTTTTTTTTAAATTTTAAAATTGCATAAAAATATCATAGAATTGTAATTTCAACAAACATAGAAAATTCAGAAAATTTGATGATAGAATTGTGTAAAGTTTTGTTTTCGATAAAATTGTAAACTTTTTTGATATAAAAATCCAAAAATTCATTTAAAAATAGAAAAAAGTTTACGAAATGGAGCTGGTCCATTCCACAAACCGTTGAGCATTAGATGCCAGTATAAGAATGGCATAAAATCACGTTTAACCACAAACATTGAGTATCGTTCGCAATCCTGTCGAAAGGGGAATGTTTCTTTCGGTTGTAAATCATAATCAAATTCGGCCATTATGCATGAATTATATCCAGTGACCAATGGACACGATGCATATCCATCATATTCTGAATCAAGGGACTTTCCTTTTGAGAAATTTATTAGGTTTTTATGTAAAACTCCAACTTGACTGGCTACAATTACAAATTAAAAAAATCAAATGATTAAAACGGGCAAAAAGAGAGACAATAATAATGATATCACTACACATATGAGTAAATTTAAAAAAAAAATATAAAAATAACAAAACAAATTACCAATGGCAGCCATTGTTTTCGAATTTGGAGTCGAAGCACAATCACCAAGTGCAAATATATTCGGATATTTAACATGTTGCATGGTCAATTTATTTACATCAACAAATCCAGCTGCATTGGTCAAATCTTTTGATTCAAATAACACTTGTGGCACACTTTGCGGAGGCACTGCATGTAAAATTGCATACTAATAATCAAAATATAAAATTATTTTAGCTAAACTCCATTTAAATTATACATTTCTGCGTCAAGTGCAATAAAAATAAAATTATTAATTCAAATAAAGAACAGAAATCTTCTCACTTGAGACAAAGAAGATTGTGTACTTTACTTGAAAACAATAAAAAATTTATTTTGCTGCGAATTATTTGAATTTTCATTAAAAGTCAACAAATAAAAACCTACTTGTACGGCTTTTGTCTCATTTGGATTTTCAGTATTGGCAAAAATCGCTGTATTCTTATCACCTTGAACTTCAATCAAATTTGTTTTTAGATTGACCTCAATATCACGTTCATTGGCCACTTTCCATAGAGCGTCAGCAAAATACTTAACACCAAAAATAACTGGCAACGCTGTATTGTAGATAATATGAGCATTTTTTCGTTTGTTTTCTTTTCGTAAAAAGTGTTCAGTGATGTAGCAGATTTTTTGCGGAGCACCAGGGCATTTCACTGGCGATGCTGGAAATGTGAATACAATATTTCCACATTCAAATTGTTTCAATGCATTTAAATGTCGATCAACATAGTCTGGTGAATAAATCGATGTAACATTGCCATTTGGAATAGCAAGTGCTTCTTCAAGTCCGGGAATCTATTTATATAAATCACAATATCAAAATAAACGCATTAAACGCATGAAATTCCACTCAATTTCGTATCAAAAACAATTTTTTTTTTTTTTTGTTGTGAATGGATGGATCAAGAGCATGAAATACAAAACACTAATTGGTACTAATTTACTTTTCCATAACAGAGTTGCAGGCCAACGGCAATAATCAGGAAATCATATGAAATGATATGGCCTTGTTTGGTGATCACTTCATTAGCATTTGGATTGAATTTGGCTGCCGAATCTTTGATCCATTTTGCTTTTTTTGGCAATACATTTGCCATACTACGTCGGCTCTGTGACAATGTTTTCATTCCGCCTCCAATCATTGTGAACATTGGTTGATAATAATGATGATCGGCTGGCTCCAAAATGATACACTCATTTTTACCGAAATCTGATGATAATTTTGCAGCAATTGAACAGCCACCCGTACCTCCACCAACCACCAACGCTCTGCATCTGCAAAATTACGTCATTTCGTTTGTTGTTGTTAAATCCAAATTTTGATTAATTTCACAAAAAATTAAAGCACGAAAAAACAACAGAGCGAGAAGTTCAAGAGAAATAAAAAAAAAAAAAACACTCACTTGTATTTATCGTAGGACGCACTCGATACTGAAAATGCACGAATGCCTAATAAACCGGTCGAAAATGTATTTTTCCGAATATTCAATGATGTAATCTTATTCATTTTTGTTAAATTACACACGAGACTCGATAAAAACAATGCTTTTTATTTCAATGGGAATTACTTGTTTTAAGCACTTATCTCTTAAATATGTCAAGTCACAATTAGTATTATATTTATATTTGTTATTATTGCTCGCTTAAATTAGAAAGTTTCACATCTCATAGTTTGTCATGCGAAATGTCAACGAGCCAACTACGTGGTTATCCGATTGGAATGTATAGACATTTGTTGAATATGGAGACGGTTGAAAGTTTATGGTTTCTTATTTTTTTCGAGTTTTGAAGCTTTTTATTCAATCACAAATCCCTGACTGCCTATCTTTAGTCGATTTTAAAATTGACTTGTTATTGTTAATGGTTTGAACTTTTGCTTTCATTCAATTTCATAATGCCATTGATTAAATGTTCAATGGAATCGATATTTTTCAAATACATTTATGCGCAAGAAATGTAAATCGCAATTAAATTTGCATTTATGCAAAGCAAAACTCTTTAAATTCGAATTTTCATTTAAAAAAAAAAAAAGACGTAATTTAACGGAATTTTTAATTGTGACTACGTTTGAAGTGGCTTTAGTGAGTGGCCATTATCTGTCTCATTTATTTGTTGTAATTCTTTTCAATCGTTTGTTGATTGGCTTTATTTTCATGTCAATTTTTATCGGCACATTTCTATTAAAATGTGCTTACTTGCGTAAATAAACAACTATTTACATTTGCGTTATCAACATCTAATTTCGCATCAATTACACGATTTGGAGGCAAATACAAACGATATTTATAAACAAAAATAACAATATATTACGCAAATGATGCTGATAAAAATATCAAAATATCAAAATGAAAATCAATTTAGAACGAATGACAACAGTAAATATGAAAAACAATTCCAACTGAAATGGAAGAATTCAGTGATATGAATGAGATTGAAATATAATTCTGTACAATTTTATGATTATCGAATTGTAATGTGATAGTTATCAATTCAATCAAATCGTGCCACATGACAAATGATTTAATCGTCATGTGAAAATGACTTGCAACTAATTAATTGAAAATGTGAAATTTTAGCTTAAATTATGAAATGTGATGATGGTGGTTTAATTGTTTCGTATGGACAGTGTTGCACTTTGAAACTACGTGACCTATCGCACATGAATCGACATCGCTTCATATTCCATGTCTTATTAGTCATTATGGTAAGTCAGTGTCAATTGAAGTCTTATGATTTTGTGCCAATAGAAACGAGTTCAAGCACAACACACACACACACACACACGCAAAATAGAAAACTGATAGACGAAGAAGCACTTACGTGACAATCGGTCTGCAACCGGCTAATAAAAAATGATACGAAAAGCAAAGTGGAAAACGGAATTTTAAAATATATCTCATTTGATGCGAGATGAATTCATTCATTATTATATGCCACATGTTTGGATTGTAATGATTACGTCGCAATTAGGGGGCATGTCAATTTTCACGTATCAGTGGCACGCATTCTCATCTTTCTCTTTCTCAATGTACTCCCGCCACTGCACGTTCACCGAAATACCAATGCAACATACGCACGTTATGACAACAACTGGTTTTTGACACAGCCATACAACGATAAAAAGTGAGACTAAAGATCGTCGGAAAGAAAAAGCAAAAAAAAAAAAAAAAAAAAAGGAAGATAATTCGCCGGTTTTCCCGCAATATCTACACTCTTTCCATGTCAATGAATCACATTTTTCTATCTTTTTTTCTCAAGGTTTTCACGTTCAAGATTGACTCATCTTCACTCAGTAACAAAGTGACCTAAATTCAATTCCTAAATAAAGCGTGTTTCGGAGAAAATGTTAATTGAATTTAAAGCTGCAAGAGAAATGTCGCGTTTGACGTATTTTGAATTCCGCATACACATTGGCTGCTTGCTGTTGCTCATGTGATTTATGTAATGCGATGGAAAGAAATAAATCTTGTGACAAAATTTTTTGTTTTTTTTTTTTTTTCAAATTCGAGTTTGTAAGTTAAGAAAAGAAAAATCCAAATGTTCATGAAAATTTGTTTTTTCTTTCTCGGAAATTTCCAAGTGGGAAAAATCGATGTTGAAATTCATTTTTTCGATAAATTTTTCATATTATGTAATTAGTCATTTTCAAGAAGAATTTGTCAAGAGGAACGAATTCGAGAGAAAAAATCAAAAATATTGATTTGCCGATGACTGAATATTCTAATAATGGATTATTCTAAATACAAATCAGTTAGAGAGATAATCGATTTGTTAGCATAAAATTTATGCGAATCACATCAAAATCTTTTTTTTTTTTTTTCATCTTTTTTTTTTCTTTATTTTTAGCTCTGATCGCATAAATCTCTGTTATGGAAATCAAGTGGAGCCATTTATCGGTCGTTTAAATTTGCACATCGTTTTATTACTCTCGCTTATTCATTCGTGTTGTGATTATACACATTTCAAAAAATATAAAATGCTCAACAATCAAAAGTATCAAGAAGTCATTTTGCTATTTTTAGATGACAGTCTTCCCATTTTTATTAATGTGACTTTTGATTATTGGCAAAATACATCTATTCTATTTATCTCTCTTGTCACTTAATGATGATATACGTAAATAATTTTTTTTTTATACAAATTAAAATAAATCTTTCTCTGAAAAAAAAATAAAAAAAAAGAAAAAAAAAAAAAATGAATGAACAAAAATGAAAGACAAAACAACAACTTAATTTTACACTATATCAGAAAACACCACTATCAACCGAATGTTTTTATCAATGAAAAAGCATAACATTTATAAAAATATACAAACACAAAATGGTGTGATAATAGATTTGTTTTTACTATTATTGTTGAATGTTTATCAAAACTGATTCCCATAATTTGTCAGACAATCGGATGTCCTAATAAAAAAAGAACTGATTTAAAATATTCAGGAAAAATAAACAAAACAAACACGATTAAGAAAAAGATGGGAAGAACAAATGGAATAGTATAGAAAAGCCAAATAATACGAGAGGGATAAAAAGAGAGAAAGGGGGAGAGAGAGAGAGAGAGAGAGAGAGAGAGAGCAAATATGAATGAATGAAAAAATCGACGCAACTAAGTTTAGTTTTAACATCGATTTACGCAGTTGGTTTCATTTATTTTTTCATGAGATGTGGTGTGGCTTTGAACACAATCATTTACACATTGATTATACACGAACGTGACTGAAACTTGGTCCATATTTTTGAATTGGCTCTCGAACATTCGAATGTTGAATGACAAAAAAAAAAAAAAAATCAATTCGAAATAATTGAATGTATTTAATTCCTTACAAATTTGATTGTTTGAAAATATCACCGGAAATTACCAGTCAATGTAATGAAAATGATCTTGATTAGATGGAAAAAAACCCTTTTTTTCTCTCTATTCTTATCAATATGATTGTTGTAATGCTTTGTCGTTTTAATATTGGGAATTAATAAAATTTACGGAAAATTACATCATTACGTGACTCAAACTTCCATAAAAAAAAAAAAAATTGATATTGGTATTTGGCATTGATATGTCAATGTTATTATTAAATTTCAAAAATAGTGCTGACGTCTTATGATGCAGATAAAAGAAAAATCACACTTTGTCATTTGCATAAAATTACGTAAGTGTGATAATAAAGAGAGAGTTAAAAAGACAAAAAGGAGCCAATTATTTAGTAAACGATAAGAGTTCATAAAATAAATTGAAATGTTGAATACATTAAAGTCGATGTAATAATAATTCAATAATAATAATTTCATTTCCATTAAATTCGATTATCGAATGCGCATTTGATTGCATTTGCCTTGATAAAAGATGATAGAGAATTGACGTCAAAATCATTTTGTTTAAAAAAAAAGGAAGATCGAACAAAAAAAACGCATAATCATTTGAATGATTCTTTTTTCGTATTTTTTTTTTTTTTTTGTGCGATAATAAGTATCAAGCATTTGAAGCTGTTGAATGCATTCGTTATCACGTATCAAATATAAATTTGTTCATCTCGTGAGTATATGAAGCTTTAAACTCGCAGCTTATTGACCTCTATCGGCCTTATTTCAACGTTTTATAACAATCATCTTATTTCATCAGTGCAAATGACATCAATTGTCCTTTAAGATTATCTATTTTATAGGTTGTCAGTTTTGATCTTTTTTTTTTTCTTTCATCTGCATTGTTGAAAAGAGGCCAATAATTTTAACCGTTTAATATGACAAATATTTCTATTTTCTTACATCTTTTGTGATCGATCATCACAATTATTTTGACATGTATGACCACTGCTACAATTTATTGGCGCACAAACAATATTTGAAACAGCTGATTTCGATTAATATCCTTCATGCTGTCATCAAATTTTAAACAACTAACTGCAAATCATGACGGTAAAGTTAACCCGTGTACGGAGCAAAAAAAAAAAAACAAAAAAAATATTCAAATTATGCACATTATTTATAGTCCATTCGTTCGAAATTTGTGCGCTTTTTTAAAACAAACTTACAAATTTTAATGATTTCTTCGGAAAAATAGAAAGAATATCAATGATTTCTTTGAGGAAAAAATTTCGTTGGAAAAATTCAAAATTCGGCAAAATTCTCTGGCTACTAAGAAGAATCTCATTATCATTTTTCATAAGTGACTTGATATTTGACGCATGTCAAAATACACTTATCGCTTTTTTCTCTCTTTTTTTTTTCAAAGACTTTTTTTGTTTTTTTTTTTTTTTTTTTAATGTGCTTCAAAGCAACAAAATAAAATGGAATGCAATCAAGAATGCATGTGTGGGCAAGGTCAGAAATTCAAGAAGAGAAGATTAATTCTCTCGCAAAATGAAAGAATTCGCACAAATGTGCTTTTCTTTTTAGTTATGGCACAACTTGTGATTGCGCATTCATTTTCATTTTGCTTCTTCTTTTGTACTTAGCAATACTTGAACTTTAATCACATATAAATCTAAAGCGTTTAGTATTTTCTATGCTTCAAGTGTATTCATTAATTGTTCACACTCTTAAAATCAATGGATGAAAGATATTATATATTTAAACGGGTTTGAGTTGACTAAAATCACGTAGCCGATGACGTTCATTGATTGTGTTTTGCAATGTAAACTCAAATGTCTTGTTCATTCAAGACAACAAAACGTGTAGGTAACAAATGAAAAGACAGTGAAAGGGAGAAAGAACGAAAGACCAAAAAAAAAAGGGAATGATAGCAAGAACCAGCTATAGTCAGGAATCGAAAGAGAGATAAAAGGAGAGAATATATAGAGAGATAGAGTAAAAAAGCGAAAAAAAAGAACGAAAGAAAGAAAGAAAGAGATTGAAAAAGTGAAAGAAAAAGCAAACTCGTGAAAAGTAATAATGATAGTAAATGTTTGTCATCATACATATTCGTTTGTCGTTATTGTTGCCTCGTCTCACCGTCATTGTCATGGATCCACACAGCAACTGTCAATTTCTTAGTCAATCAGTTTGAAAATATCGTTTGCTATGTTTTAATTAGTAGCTGATTCATGTCATTCACCCCGAAATGTTTTTTTTTTTTTTTTTATTCATTCATTTAATATTTATTGAGTGACGTCAATCAACGGAAAGCGGCTTTACAATTTTCTATTTGTTTGAAATGGATTATTTTTTTATCATTTGAAAAACTAAAAAACATTGACTGAAAACTTGTATTTGTTCAAAAATGGAATGAAATCTTTCCTTTTTTTTTTTATTCATCGTTTATTCAAAAGTGCGATTGTAATTCTTTATATAGAATTCTTTACATATTGTATGGGAACGTGCGTTTGCTATAGATAACAATTTGGTCTGAACGAATGAAAGAAAATCAAATTCAACAGTAAACTATCGAGTAGAACAATTTGTTGTGTCGGTTACTTGTAAGAGTCAAGTGATTGATTTTGATACGCAATTGATAAGTGAAAACGAGGCTTTTTTCCACAAATTACATTCATTTAAATAGAAATCATTGTACGTTGTACTTTTTCTCTTTCTCTTTCTCTCTGTCTCTGTCTCTGTCTCTGTCTCTTATCATTTCAATCGTTTAAGGTCGTCGTCTCGTTTCTGTGTCGGACGATTTGAACAAAAAGAAAGATTGTCGTTATGCTCGACTGAGAGCAGTTGCTATGCAGATTCATTCGACTTATTTAATGCCTCTTTCAATTTACACATATGTTACAAATTCATGTTTCCGTTTGCCAAAAAAATGCCCTACTAACTTTAATGCTCAACTCACATGTTTTTTTTTTTTCAGACGTCACTTGTCAATTTCGTTATAAAATGGTTTGAAATCAATCTTCTAGCATCCAAATTGAGGCATTGAAAACCGTTTTATCAATTTATTTATTGAATTGAATGTTTTATGGTGTCCCAAAAATAGTCAAATATATATTGTTATCATCACTTCCGTTATTGAATATGATTTCTTTTTTTTTTTTTTTTTTTTTTTCATGTGCAAAAACGACGAAATATTGGATAATTTCTTTTCTATTTTTAGATACTCCCATGATAGATTGTAGGCTTCTGTTTGCTTCAAACATGCGTTTAATATGACAAATATTTCTATAGTCAACATGGAAATGTGATACCAAATAAATGTGTTTGTGTGTGTTTGTGCGTTTGTGCGAATGAGTGAGTTCGCTCGTGTGCGCATTTCACAAACATGTATTTGTATCAACAGGTTGTCGATTGCCAAACGGCAACAGAGATAAGAGACAATGATAATTTCGAATTGAAATTTATTGCTGGTGAAAATCCAAGGATAATAATGTTTCGCAACTGGCGTCAACGATCCAATAAATTTACTTGAAATTGATTTGCACACTGTTGGTTTTTTGTTTTGTTTTGTTTTGTTTTGTTTTTTATTTTGGTCTCTAACCTTATTGATAGATTAATTCAATTTTCGATTGATTGATTCAATTGTTGCCATTAATCTAGGGGGATACTACGCTTATAAATAAATTTTGAATCCAGCAATTGAAATTTTTTGTTTGACATTCTACTCTGTTTTATATTTAGATTTAATTATTAGATTACTAGCGATAACTGACCGGCTTTGCGGGTCTTATTTCTATTTATTCATTTTATCGAATGAATAGGAGTGAGCTTTAGTCAATTAGTTTTCTTTCGATTTTTTGAAAGAAAATCATAGAACATTCTGGAATGTTCAAGAAAACTTATACACTGTTGGTGACGCAACAATATTTTTTACTATCACCAATGACGTAACTGATGACGAAATTGGTTTCAACTATTCTCTTTTTATATTTTGAACCAACTACTCGAAATGGTATCCACTTTTTGTTGAACAATAGCATGATTTAGGACATTTCTACATGTTGTTTTGAACGATTCAAAAATATTCTAATTTGAAACAAACAAAAATAGCAAGAAAACATGGGATCAAGTTTTTCTGAGATTTTTTTCACGATTTTTGTGAATTTTTGTGATAGTCGTATTCCCCTTACGCCATTAATTTTTGAAGAAAATTCAATGAGAAAAGGAAAAAATGCGTAAAAAAGGCAACATTTTCTCGGTAACTCATCCTTTTCGAAATTGGTTTGGTTATTTTTATTGGCTTCGTTCAATTGAATCGACTTTCCATTCGATTGTACGCACAGTATGATTCCGCTTCAAAACTTTTTCTCAGCGGTTTTACAATTTACGAAACAACATGCAGTCTATCGATAATAATAATTGGTGTAAGTGAGCATGTGAACGAAACAGCAAGACAAGTTGATGAGAGTGGGTGGGGGGGGGGGGGGAGGAAACACGAAGAAAACGAAAGCTAATCAATGATTAATGAAAAACAAATGGAAATTATCACATTCAATAGGCTTCGATTTTCCTTCATTCAACTTATTTTGTTTTTTCCACATTTTCCACAATGTTTATGTTTTCGTTGTATTCTTCCCTTTTTCTTGCTTTTTTTTTTTCTTCACTGTTGTTTTTTCCATTTCAAAAGTGACATATTGGAATTTCATTGAGTTACGCAAAAGGCAACGAATTCAGCACACACAATCTTCGTTTGAGAATAAGATGGGTTCTTGTTCGCGCGTTGTTTTCCCTCATTCATTCATTCACATATTAAAATGCACCATGATAAAATGTATAAAAACGATTTCGATTTAAAAATGGGAAACACTTGTTGTCATCACGTGCTCAGTATCATACCACGTGTTTATGTTACAACTAAGTAACAAGTAAATGCCATTTTCTAGTCACAACTCACGCTATTTCAATTTGAACAAAGTGTGCCTTAAATTTGTAAACTGTATTGTGAAATTGAATTGAACAAGAGTCGATTGACTTTCAGCATAATTTGATATGGGGTTTTCCACATTATTACACTCTTTATTAACCGGCTAGGCATGTGTATATTTGATTTATTCACTTTGTGGAATGTATGAATGAATATCAACCAAATAAAATGAAATGAAAAGAAGAAAAAAAAAAACAAATACGAGGAAATCAAGAATGAAAAAAATCATTCGTGAATGGTGACGATGTGAACTTGGAACGCTTAGAATTCTGTTACATTCTATCACTAAGTTGTAGAATTTGAAATAGACACAGACACAAGACGTATAACCTTTGTACAAAATCGTATATTTTGAATCATTCAGAGAGATAAGACAAAGAAAGTCAGTGGTAGAGAGAGAGAGAGAGGCGAGAGAGATCGAATAAAATGGAAAGTTATCGTTAAAGAAAGAGAGAAAAAGCAAAGCGCCAGTTTGAACTGGCTATCGAATTAAATTCACTTGAATATAAACGAACAATATAAAGGCACAGAAAATGTTATTATAAATAAAATAAATCGTAAATAATTCTGCGGCTTCGCATAATGCAAATACACATTTTAAAAAGCTCCACAAGCCAATTCCAATTTGAAGCGAACAAAATAAGTTTCGAAGAAATGGGCGATTTCAATATCACATCGAGGAAATATCACATCATTTCATTTCCAACATTTACGCTTCCGTTCACATCAAATATCAAGGCAAAAGTGGTCATCATAACAATGACACAAACGTAACAGCGTATGAGTGATAGAACGATAAAGAAAGCGAAGTAAAAAAAAAAAAAAAAAAAAAAAAATATTATCATCACATTTATAAGAGACAATTGAAATTGATAGGAAATAGTGTAAGTGGCTAAATATACGTATGATTTGTAGTCCTATCTTGTTCCTGGATCTTGGCTCAAACTCTATTGCATCGTGTATTTCAATAAATACAAAATGTATTGGACATTGGACTTTTGTCTCATTTACTTTTTGCGAAATGACTTAAGTCGCTCAATTTTGACCTGACTGATTTTGCCATATCATCGCCGATAATTTTCCATTTCTCACATCTCATCTCATCAATTTCGTAATTGGTGTGGTGAGCTATTTTTAAAAATGAAATTCACCGAAAAGAAGAAAGTGACACAAATGAAATCTTCAAACATATTTTAACCGTATTGCTTTCATAGTCAGAAAGTATTTTATTTCTTCTCATTAGAATGAACATTTCAATTTGGCATTTAGTAAAATACATTCAGTTGATGCTATTAATGGAAGATCTTAATAGGATTACAATATGACTGCTGTCACGATCATCAATACAATTATTTCTCACTTAATCATTCTCGGTTCCAACCTCTCTATCCTGCTCTCTCGGTCTCTCTCTTGGTCTATCTCTCGGTCTCTCTCTCTTTCTCTCTCCTTCTCTCTCTCTTTCTCTCTCTCTCTCTCTCTCTCTATTTCTTTTCCTTCGGCTATTTCTTGCTCTTACTTCCTCCCGCTATCTTTATTCTTCTCTTTTTCTTCTTGGCTAAAAATAGAGTCATTATACAATTTTTATAGCGTTAAATATCGTTTCATTCAAAAACCCATCAAGATAGATAGAAGATTGAGATCAACATTCAAGCATATTGAATTGAAAGCTCTAAAATGCAAATTTTAATATAAAAAAGACTAAAACTTAAAACTAATACCTATACGGGTATCATCTAGGATAAAAACTATGTTACACTACGATATCTACAGTACTGTACGGATACAATGTGTGTACAGTAGTATCTAACCGAAAAGAGTCGCAATAACCTTGGGTATTACTTGCTCGATTATTTTCAATTCGCTCATCAGCATTTAAGTGCGTAAAACAAGCGGTGAAAACAAATCTGACACCATCCAGCTGAATAAATTTCTTTTGTCTTTTTTTTTGTTTTTTCGAAGCAAAAATAAAATTTCGCAATTTGCAAATCGCAAATAAATTATTCATTGATCGCAAAATCGAGAACTCAAAAGCATCGATGTAATAAATTTTCGACCAAAAAAAAAGCCTATTGAAAAAAAAAAAAAAAAAAAAAACTATCAACGGCATCTGATCATAATCGTACCATTCAAGTTCCATCTCCAAATCACATGTCATGTTCAAATGATTATAAACAACTTTTTTTCAATGGTTTCAGAACTTGGTTCAGTTAATTTTTTGCTCAAGATGACAGCAAATAAAATGAAGATCGCAATAAACAGTTTTCACAGCAAAAAGCTTGTTGGAGTTTTTGCTTTCTCCTTCCTTCAGAACGATTTTTTTTATGTAATTTAGTGGACACGAGGGGATAATCATGGATTAAAGCCAAAATTGAAAAAAAAAGCTTGAAATGATCTTTTTTTCTTCAATATTTTCGTTAGAATTTTTATTTTATTCATTTTTTGAATAGATTTTTAGAAATTTTTCACAACCATTTTCTTGTAGTTTTCATTTTCTACGATTTCCATGGAAATTTTATAATAAATTTCAAAACTGAAACTTACTATATAAATATGTGAATGTGCCCCTTGAATGAAAGCACACAAAATGTGAAGCTTGTTGAAGGTTTTTTAATGAGCTTCTCTGTTTGATTTAATAAAAAAAAACGTGTGACCAGTCTGATGTCACACAACCTCGTTTCTTCTTAAAATTTATTCGTAATATTTATGCCAATCAATCTACCTAATTAATAAATCTTATATAGTTTTTTCGTAGCAAAAATGGAAGAGAGAAAACATTAAAATTGCCACCTTTTGAACTAATCGAACATTAAATAGCAAAAATCAAATTTATCATTATGACGAGATCATGATAGTAAATTCAAGTTTTTGATGAGTCGAGTTGATTTTATCGCCAATTCAATGGAAGTAACGTCAGTTCATCGAAATAGAAATGGTGACAAATTTCATCTATATTAACTGATCAAATTGGTTTCATAGAATTGATATAAAATCGCCCATTCCGAATGTATTTCATTTCATTTTCTCACATGTTAAAATATAAATGGATGATAGTAAAAAAAAAACAAAATCTAACGGCATCAATAAAATTGATATTGAAAATGCCAATTCATTAAGTCATCGCTGACAAAACAGGAATAAGCATGTTCAATAAATATAATTTTATGATTTTTTTCTCTCTCTTTGTAAATGTTAAAAAGACCGTATCAAAATAATAATTATAATGATTATTATGAGTGAATAAATGAGTTCTCTCTCTCTCACTCTCTCTCTCTCTCTCTCTCTCTCTCTCTCTCTCTCTCTCTCGCTCTCTCGCTCTCTCGCTCTCTCGCTCTCTCGCTCTCTCGCTCTCTCGCTCTCTCGCTCTCTCTCTCTCTCTCTCTCTCTCTCTCGCTCTCTCTCTCTCTCTCTCTACTTTTTTTTTTCTCTAAGAAGGAGTGACTGTAATCGAGCCATTCTATTGGTTCAGGTCATAAAAGTTCATTCATTCGCGTTTCGAAAGTAATTGAAAAAAATCTCGCGTTATCAATTTAGGCTGATTTAACCATATGATTATACGATTTCAAAAGCAAAGCAACAACAATTGAAGCGAAAGAAAAAAAAAAAACGAAGATTGGAACGCACACGCAAACGGTGTCTTGTTTGATAAACATCGTGCGTAAATCGTAATCATGCGATCAATGGAAATGGACGCAATTTTCAATTTAAAATGTTCGGGAATTAGCGTAACCTGCGCGCTAAGCCATCAAAATTAAAGTTGTTGACAAACAACAATTACGTTTACACTGTTGATTCTAAGCATATGTTTACCGTTCAATTGAATTAGGTCGAGACAGGAAAATATACAATTTGCTTAAGCCAATTTAACAATTTCCAATGGTTTTAATCTCATCGACGTCATTGCCACTTGTTTTCCTTGCTATCACAGAACAAAAAAAAAAACAACTCTGCTTTCTTTCACCTAAAATCCAAATCTGTGTATTTTCTTTTATTTCGCCTAATGTTCGTGATTTCCACTTTTTATCCTCGCTCACCTTTTAATTCTAATTATAGCCTTAGAATTATTCGGTCATTGTATCAAATTGCAAATGAAATGTGCATAAATATATATATATTTGAATTTAAATTTGTGGCATGGTGAACGTTTTATCATGGATTTTTTGAAATGTAGCCAATGTTTAAATTCGATTGATTTTCATTTATACATCAAATCAAATCGTGCATGATTCTGCTTTAATTGGCCAACTGTTTTCCATTTGAGCGACATATTGAGTGTGCCATTATCACTTTGGCATTTTAAATGTTGTTACAGGCGTGATTGTATCGCATTCGACGGAAGATCGACCCAATCGAAAGACATAAGATAAATGAATGTGAGAGAGTGAGAGAAAATAGAAAGAGAGAACGTGATGACAAATGACTGGACGGCGCCACAAAATTTTATGCAAATGATCAAGAGAATGTGCCTCGGACAATTTATTTATAGAATTTGGTTATTATTATTACTTCTGTTAAATCACTTACTAGCAAACGGATATTGCAAATTCAAAGTGACATTTTAGTCCGGGAAATCATCACATTTAACTATGAACTCGACATTGCTATGCCAAAATTTTGCATACCGGTCGATCAAAAACACTTTCATAGTTTCAAAGGCATGCGGTCGCAACTGCAGCGCAGTAAATACCGTTACTTGCATTTCATTTATTTTTACTTGAATCTTCATTGTTTCCTGTGTCATAACGGTTTATTTCGATCAGATTCGGCATCAACAAGAGTCGATATGCTCGAATTGAAAAAGAAAAAAAAAACAAAAATTTCGACAAAAAAAAACTATAAAGACCCTCTGCATACAAAACCACAACAATTCCTACGAAACAAGCAAAGGAAATTATCTCAAAGAAAGCTCATCAATACATTGATTTGAATTGAAAGTAAGCGTTGCATTTGATTCACAAATGAGCACATGATGTGAAGTTCAGTGATCTCACTGTCATCCTGATGTAACAAAACGAATGAATTGCCATTAATTGTATGGTAAAACCATTCTCAGCAGTCAATAAATTCAGTCATTGAATAGTTTGAATAAATCACATTTGTTGCAAGCACATTGCAATGCATTGGGTCTCGGAATGTTCAGGAAATCGAAAAAATGCTCAGCATGTGTGTGTGTGTTTGTGTTTGTGTGTGTGTGTGTGTGTGTGGTGTGTGGTGTGTGGTGTGATTGATGAAATTGGATTGGAAATTTCTCGAGTTATAACATGCCATGTGACTGCATAATGCCAATCAAATCGAATTAACGCCACATATTAAAATGCAAATAATTGAGTAGCCGAGGTGATTAGACAGTGAGGCGTGCGTGCGTGCAATGGGGCTTTTCCATACTTTTTTTTGCCCCTTAACATATTCTTATGGAAGTTTTTGGACAAGGCCTAAATCTCTTTGTCACTCTCTTTCTTTTCTATTTTTCTCTTTCCGCCGAATCACTTTCAATTGATTGATGTGTTTGATTATTATTGTCGTGCGGGTATCCAAATGACAAGGCTTTGAAGGCATTTTATTTTTATTCAGTCATTTTCATATAATATTTGTCGGAAATTTCCACTTATGTTACACATTTTCTACATAAACAAACAAGCAATTATGGTCGTTTGTGTTTAAGCCGTTTTAAGAACGCTTAAATATCTACAGGCGACTGTACGCAGATATGAAGAAAAAAAAAAATGAATAAGAAAGGGAAAAGAAAAAACGGGAGCAAATACGTAATGATTTAGAACTGAGTGAATTAAGAAGAGAAAAAAAAAAATAAGTCTACGTGACAATTGAAACATACATTATGAGTGACAAGACAAGCCTTTTGCATGATTCATGTACACAAAAGTGACAACATGCATTGCAACTATAATTACACATATGACTCGATCGGTTTTTTTTTTTTTTTTCATTTTAGTTGCATTTATTGATTCATTTTTTTTCCCCATTTTCTCAATCTTACGACCGATCGCATCGAGCCAGTTCTGTTCTCTCTCTGTGTGTGTCTTTTTCTTTCAGTCTCTCTTTCTCTGCAGCTATCTTGTTCTGGTTCAATTTTTTTTTTATATGCATTAATGCATGCAATCAATGAAATTGTTTCAAGTGAATGCAAGCCGGACCGAAACATGAGCCAAATATTCAAAGAACAGAAAGCGCGTTCGTTGCTATGTGCATGCTAGACTGATTGGCATCATTAAATCGATTGAAAGCAATAAATTAAATGCATGAAACACAATCCTACAAACGATGACAAACGTTTACAACTCAATATTTTATTTCATATTGATATAGTTTTTTTCTTTTTGCTGAAAATTAGCTAGATGAAAATTGTTTTTAGCTAAAATCAGCAATGCAACGAAGAATGGCAATAGAGAAGAGACAGAAAAGTTAAAAATAATATGAAAAAAAAGGAGATCAGTTCAATGTTTTTGACTTTGAATTGAATTGAAATCGATTGAATTAACGAAAAGGAATCTTCATTTCTTATGCAATTCTTTCACATCTTTCAACCGATTTTTTTTTTCTGCGTTTGCACCAATTTTTCTATATAGATCAGTTTTCTTTGAATGGTCATCGTATTTGGCGTTAATTTAACGTTGAATTTAATGAAAATCAACGACATCGATAAAAATCAACAATACATCGTCAACTTTGTGAAATGAATTGAAATCGAGAAAAATAGAACAAAAATGAAAATGACAATCAATTAAATGCAAATAGAATCAATATCGCTAAGAATATTTAATTGGTAATGGTTAACGATCAATAATTCCGACAATTATCATGCAGCGGTCATTATTCTAGAAAAGAGTGACTAGCATTTCTTTTATCAGAAGAAAAAGGTTGGGATGAATGGAGAGAGAGAGGAAGATGGAGAGAAAAGGAGGGTGAGAGAGGAAGAGGAAAAAAAAAGAGAGAGAGAGAGACAAAGAGAGAGAGAGAGGAAGAGAGAGAGAGAGGGAAGAGGGAGAGAGAAAGAAGGAGAAAGAGTGAAAGAGAAGGAGATTGAGAAAGAAGGAGATTGAGAGAGAGGTGTTGGCAAGGATCATCTTTCTATGGAAAATGTGAATAATACCAATTGCTTAAACAATTGGCTTAGTTGCTATCCAAAAATCGATTTGCAAACATTTACTCACAATATTATTCAGTCAATCAAACAATTGCTATCCGAAACCATTCATTGGCTCAATAAAACAAATCACTGCAACACAATTACAAATTACATGCAATTTACATAAGTACGCACAATATAATGCACAATTGCACAAATTAGCAACTTTTTAAGTTGATTAAACCAATTACGGCTAAGCATTTCTAAAATTAAATCCGAGATTCTCAGTTTTAACTTGCTCTCCGAACATTTTTTCTGGGTTAATATTCGGTTGTACTTGACAACAATTGTGCTATGAAACATTCAATTCTATAAGAGATAATTTCTGAATGTTGTGAAGTGATTTTGTAAAAATTTCTGAATGTTGTGAAGTGATTTCTATTGTAGCAGACGTTTTTTCAACATTTCCCAATTGTAAATATCCGAACACAAAAAAAACGAATTTTCTCCAAAAAATGAATTACATCGATTTGAATTAATCCTTGATTAGGTTGAACAATGTACAATAGATATCCATTGAATATGCAATGAAAGTGAAATTTTCTGCATTTTCATAATGTATATGCAAATGGTCTCATGACCCAAAGAAAGCAAGAGAAAGCGAGAGAGAGAGAGAGAGAGAGAGAGAGAGAGAGAGAGAGAGAGAGAGGGAGAGATAGAAAAAAAAGAAAGAAGGAGGGAGAAAGAAACGGAAAATAAAAACAGTTTCACTTGCATAATTTCTGATAATTTTTCTATTGAAATGTGGGTTGATTTGTCCTCGATAATATGTAATGTCATTTATTGTTGGTAGTGAGAACGAAGCGTTCAAATAACAATCGAAATAAAATTGATTTAATCGTGTGTGGCAAGAATTCGGTACGATATGTTCCATCCATGATACATTCCGGTGGAGCAATAAAAATTGTGGATAGAGATCAAGACGAATGAGTGGAGCGCACATTCGGGTCCACACACAAAAGAGCACATGTATCGGATATAAGCTATCGATAGCGAATACAACGAAAACATAGAGGCAAAAAGGAATTTCAATCATCAGATCGATTGTATGATGAGTGTTTTTTTTTTGTCAATCTCTCTCTCTCTCTCTCTCTCTCGCTTTTTGGTCTTTCTCATCTTTTATTCTCATCAATTGTGTGCTCGTGTTTATTTAGATAGGCAAACAAGCGCGTGCGGTCGAACGCTTGCATGAGATATTGTGAATTGAATATCTGTGCTTTGTGTGTATACAGCGACCGCTACATTTTTCTTCGTTGTTTTCTTTTTTAGTAAGTATATATATATATATCTCCTCCAAATGCTTGAAATTATCGTACGGTTATTGGTATTATTCTATCAAAGTATCATCGTTTACATATGTATATTCGAATAACAATAACATAACAATATATTGATAGAGATAGAGACAAAGAGAGAGAGAGAGAGAGAGAGAGAGAGAAAGAGAGAGAAAGCGAGAAAGAAAGCGAGAGTGAGAGAGAGAATGGAGAGATATCGAGATAGTGGGAGAGCAAATGCGAGAGAGAGAGAGAGAGAAATGAGGTTTTTCTCTGGTTTGACCCATCTTAGCAGCACCACCATGGCCGTCTCACCACCACTACAATTGCTCTCTCCGAGAGCTCACTGTTGCGCGCTATGTAATACCGCGAGCAGCAGCCGTTGACGCGCTTTTCTCTATAAAAGAGAGATGCTGACACTTTTTTGTTGCCATTATCAAATTGTATCTACACTCACACACCACATTCGGTTACACAATTTTCAATCCAGTCAGAGAATATCATAGAGAAAAACAGTGTTTGCCGTTTTTAACATTTTTGGTGGTTATTTTTTGTTAAATCAGTTAAGATTCAAATCTTTTTTCGCTTGTTTTATCATTTTAATTCTGTTTGCATAAAAACAGAAACATTTTCAGAACGAAAATTTTGTGAACGAAATTGTTTTTTTTTTTTCAAATCTGTACTGGAAATTGTTTTTTCAGTGGATCAGTATTGAAAAACGACAGTTAAACAAATTTGAAGAAGAAAAGAATAAAAGGAGGTTAAAACGTCCTTAAGTGCACTTTTACAAATAACAAAATAAAAAGTAAATAATTTCTCTATCATCGTATCAAATTTTGTCTACGAAAGCGAAAAAGCAGGTAAATTCCAAAATTATTTCTGTTATAATATTTATTCAGTCGTTTTTTTTTTTTTTTCCTTCATTTCTTTTTAAATGTATAATATATACAATTTACACAAATTTCTGATGCAATTGTCTATATTCAACTTCGTAATGCATTTTATATCGTTTCAAGGTGCCCATACACAAACGCTTCACTTTTTATTTATAAATAAGAGGTTTTTTTTTCTGTCGTTTTTTTTTGTCATTTCTTTCTTTTTAGGTTTTTCGGTTCTTTCAATTTGTCGCGTTTCAATGTTTTGGCGAAAGATAAAAAAGCCGACACCAATTTAGAAATAAATTACGGTAAAAAACATTTCACACGACATGATTCAACGGAATTTATTCATTGACAGTTTATGTTTTGTTTTTCTCTTTATTTCATTTCATTGTGTCTCTTTCTATCTATTACCGCTTAAGTTTCTGACGCAATTTTTACTATGATCGAGCGATATAAAATATGTATGCAACACGATTTAGTGGCTTGGTTTAAACAATCAAGAAATACACACAGATGTGTGAAGCACAGTGAGCACGAAATTAAAAACCCTTATCAAATACGATTTCAATAGAATTTCACAATGACTTTAGATTACAAGAAAAATTACACACGGGAAATTTCGCTAATATTGCGTTTCATTCATTATGTGTCGATTTTTTTGACGAACTTAATGATAACCGAACATCGGTTCAAGTGCAACAATTACACGCGATAGTTTTATTTAAAGCAATTTCTGATTTCTTTTTTTTTTTTTTTTCAATTTTTCATTTCTTTTCTCCTTTCTTCTTACTTTTTTTTGATTTTTCCTTTTTTATTTTTTCACTTTTTTTACCCTTTTTCCGCCTTTTTCCCATTTTTTTTTTAAATTTTTTTTGTTTTTTCCATTTTTTGCCATTTTCTTACTTTTTCATTAATTCTCTTCATTTTTGCTTCTTAATTAAAAAATACTTCATTAAGATGAATGTTCAAACAGTAAATTAAGTTCATAACATGCGCATTGTCAATCAACAATTTGGTAGTTGAAATGTTGCATGATTTTTTTTTTTTTCTTTTGCTTTTGAATCGTTGCATTCAATGGCACGTTTGTATGATTGACGTCATGCACAGAAACAAAAAAAAATTAAGAGAGTGATATGGTTGTGTGTTTTGTCTTCCGAAATGCTTGCGTATGAGATATAAAGGGTGATTTATAATTGGTAGAGTCCAAATTCAATATGATTGATACAGTTTTGAATCAGTTATCTCTGTTTTTTTTTTTTTTTTGCGATAAGATGTTCTCAATTCAGACGATCTCAAACGGCAGCCGAAGTGACAGTCAAGAAAAAAATTGTTCAAAAGTAATAGCAAGAAGAAAGCACAAAAGAAAAATGCTGACAAAAAAGTTTGCTTAGAAATAATTTTATTTTTAAAATTACTGTCGGTTAATGGAAATTCAAAGGAATCAATCAATGTTTCACAAAAAAAAAAAAGTTTCGATGAGACAGCCAAGTTGTTGGGGGTTAGCGACAGCAGAGATTGATAATAATTTTTCTTCTTCTGTTTTTACTCTTCGTGTTATTTTTGCCGTTTAATGCCCCCTTTTAATCACGTAACACACGATCAAATTTCAACAGCATAAAACATGTTTCATCATGTTACAAATGGAATTGTGTGTCGCTATTGACCACACAAGCAACTTACGATCGAATTCGTACATTACAACAACAGCAAAAAAACCGTATTCAATGACTTATGTCAAAAGAATGGAAGGGATTTCCGTTTGATTTCTCATAAAGGATACTTGAATTAATTCTGCAGAATTTGTTGCTCACACAAGTTCAGATGCATTCCCGACTGCATGCAATTGCTCATATCATTTTATGTGAAAAATGTATGGGAGAATATCGTGTAGAATAAGCACTAACTATATAATTAAAATGATTAATATGACTGGGAGGCATCGTTTCATTCATGCTCACGCGAATAATTGTCATGACGTAGATGCAAACGGCAAAAAAAAAAAAACACAAAATGTATTCAACATTCAATAAAGAGCCAATTTTGGAGCCATTATTAAGTGCGATTTGTCGAAACACTTTTTCATATTCTGAAAGGGAAATTCGTCATAGGCTCGTCATCGAGTTAATAATAATTGTTGCATCGCACATCGAAAAAAATTGAAGCAAAACTCGAAAATTATATCATCTTTGTTGGCAAATATCACATTGCAAGTTAAACAAGTGATTATGGTAACAAATTTAAATGAAAGTGAAGCATTAAAAATGATTTATTGACCATATTTATCGCCCCGGCATCGGCTATAATTATTAAGCCGGCGGTGACCGATTCGCACGAGATATAATCAAACCATAATATT
This sequence comes from Resseliella maxima, assembly GCA_029041755.1. NCBI lineage: Eukaryota > Metazoa > Arthropoda > Insecta > Diptera > Cecidomyiidae > Resseliella > Resseliella maxima. The sequence continues at coordinate 256,581 of JAQOWM010000130.1, read as the reverse complement.
ATGCTTCATCATCGTCATGCCATGACATGCCGTGCCAATTTGCCACAGACTAAATGAGCAAATATTTAAATAGGAAAAAGAAAAAAGAAAAAAAAAAAAACTATTTGTTGGAAATGTTCTACCTTCACAAAGCTAACTGACTGACTGACTGATTGATTAATTCAAATCAACGCTAAATGCTTCAAACGATACGGCTGGTTTTTAAGCCAAATCATGGTTGAATTTCATCTCAGCTCAGTATCTTAATCTGTTGTCATGTGCATAATGTGAAGAGGTAAAATGATGAGACTGTTGCATTGTTGCAACATAATCATTCAATTGGATTTGAAAAGATGACAGAAAATGGCACCAAATCAATTATGATTTGAACAATGAAATGTGGCCGTTAAATGGGCAAAAAAGGAGGCTTGCGGGCAAATTGAGCAATTTGTCGTTTACGGCTGAACGCAGTCGAAAGCGAATAAAGAAAAAGAGAGGAAGAGAGAGAGAGAGAGAAATTACAACAAGAACAAGCATACACGAACGATATCAGAGCGAATTATGAATTCAAGTAGTTAATAAACGTGCTGGTGCGGGGTCTTATCTCGTCAGTCATTGAGATCATGTGAATGATTTGCTACTGTGACAAACGTAGTCGAAGCAAAAACGAAGTATTACATGAAATGAATCGATTCAATGATTCCTGCTTCATTCATTTTTGATTCTTTGGATTTCCTCGCTTTTTTTCCGCTCATGACCAGCACATTTTTCATTTAATTTCAAACGGATTTCTTTTCTGCTCCTTGTCTCTGTAACTGTCTCTTTCTCTTTGTCTTTCCTAATTTGAACAAGAAAAAGTATTTTCTGTTCGTACAAAAATGAAAGAAAAAATCATGTCTCTATTCGCTTATACGAAAAAAAGTCAAATCGAATGCATGCGACAACGAATATGATGATTGATGACTTTAAAATGCTTGAAGCAAAAGAAACAGCAGTTACCGTGACAGCGAAATGAGAGCGCAACTGTTTCGGAAGTGGCTTAGCAACAGACAACTTGTATTTCATTCGATTTAGTTTTTGTTTCTTATTTTTATATCGTTTGAGCTGTGTGGCTGGCTGGCTGGCTGGCTTTCTGGTTGGATTGAATATGTGTCGTACCTGTTTCAACCACTTTCATTAGTTTGACTTTCGTCATTCTCATTCTCGTTCTTTTTATTTTTCATTGTTCGACACGTACATGTGCAATCGTCGTACAAAGTAAAGTGCAGCCAGCTGTTGCTAGCGACACTTTTTTTTTTCAGTTGTATATTGTCTCCGTCTTGATTATATAGGCACTTGACTGTCGTGCACGTTCAATTGCATCGCCCATTAATCTATAAATTAAATGTGACTTTTGTTCTTGGATTAATGTAAATCGCTGTGAATCGAGTGTCACTTACTCGATGTGTGAATTTATATTACAAAATGCAATTTTCAATGTCATTTACGGTAGAAAATTTCTATCGCACAGTTCCCCTAAGCACACACAGTTCATCATATATATTCATCAATTTGATACTTTGAGCTTTTTGATATTTCAACACAATGATTATTATGATAATTCAATAATCCCTTTTCGATTATGATTATCTCATCAAAACGTCAATGGAATTTGGTTAATCAAATATGAACAAATCGAAATGATAAATTTAGAAATAACAAGTATATGGTATACGTGAGATTTATCACGTGACCAATAGATATATTTCTATTTCTTTTATTCGCTCATACGCTCACTCGTTCACTCGCTCACACGGTCAATGTGTTTCTATATAATGTAATCTATATTATTTTCATGATATTTCATTTTAATTGGTCAACCCGTATATAAATCGACTCATCACTAGAAATGTGTTGTATAGTTGTGTAGGCGATTTATCTTTGGCAATAATTTTCAAACACATTAGAAAAGGATTAATTGAGAGGAGAAAACAAAAAGAAAATCAGAGAAAGAGAGAGAAAGAGAAAAAAAAATGAGAAAAAGAATGAGAAAGAGAAAGAAGAAAGAAGAAAGAAGAAAGAAGAAAGAGAAAGAGAAAGAAGAAAGAGAGCAGGCGAAAAGAGGAAAAAGATGGAGAGAGAAAATAAAGAAAGAAACAATGAAAGAAAGGAAGGGAGAGAGAGAGAGAAGAGACAGAGGACCAGAATAACATAAAGAAAGAGAGCGAAAGACTAAAAGGAAAAGCTAATAAAAGAAAGATGAATGAAAGTCATACATTTTGGCAAATGGCAAATGTCAAAAAATACAATAATTTAGAAAAATCATCACGGCGATTCGAAATTTAAAAAAAAAAAAAATTGTAAAATTTACCATAAAGTAGTTTCCGTCCATTCATTCGGAAATGTTTGAAATAAAATTAATGTTTTGAAGCAAGATGACTTTCAAAATATCCTCATCATTAAATGATGGATTTTTATTTTTGATTTTTTTTCTCGTTTGAATTTACTCTTCGATTCGAATTTGTGAATGAACATGATTTTTAGAATGAATATGTTTATGCAAAAAAAAAAGCGAAGAAAAAACTTGAAAAAAAAAAAAACATAAAATTAAGGAAGAAAAAATGAAGAAAAGAAAAAAAAATCCGCCCAAACGCCAATTAATACGTCACTGTTGTCGCCTTCTCGGAAATTCTTGGTGTGAGTCAGACCAAAGCATAAGGAAAAAGAGGAAAAGACAAAAAGAACACGAAAGAAATGTTTTCTAAGAAAATCGAATATAAAAGGCCAGTCATCCACTAAAAATTAGAGCGAAAAATTGAATTGTGTGTGTTGTCGGTATGTGTGTAAACATGACAAAACTTCAAAAAAATCTTTCGAAATAGATTACGAACAAAATGAAAAGGTATTTTATTACATTAAATAAATGCGGAAACAAAACTCAAAAGGACACACATTCCAAATATGTATGTACACCTAATAGTACACAATACACAAAAATCTATTGATGATACAGATCCATGTTTCAAGGGAAAAAAAAAAACAAAACTTGTTGCTATACATTTCAATAGATTAATGTTGAGAGCGTTGCGGCCAAAAAGTCTACCAAAAAGAAACGAACAAATCAACATTCCTTTATCATGACTAAAGAGAATAGTTGAGCGCACCCGATGCTACGATTTGTTCTGATGAAATACTGTTGAAAATGTGGCTAAACCAGGCTAAATAGATGTTTGAATGAGGTGTGTATTGTCACGCGCACAACAAAGCAAACAAACTCGTACGATAACTACCTTATGTCGAATCATGAGATTTCATTGGCCGTTACCATATCGCACCATGTATTCTTTTTTTTTTCATATTCATTCTTTCATCGATTCGATTGAAAGCGAAAGGGAGAAATGCCTAGGTATAGAATAGCTCTGTGAATGCATTATCGAAATCAGCATCATGCACACATACGCATACATATACAATTGACTAATAATAAGAATCTTAATACAACAAGAGCCACACATTGCGTCAGAGACGAGCCTCAATAAATACAGCTTAGGTAAACTATTTGATCAATCAACGATAATCAAACAACAAGAAAGGGCACATTTTTTTTTTTTTTTTTTCACAGAAATCAATGCAATGCAGAAGCAAACAAAATCCGTAATCGAATATGTAATTTATTAATCGAAATTGGCAAATCGCCTGATAATGATTGTTTACAGATACATTTTTTCGTTAATTAAAAAAAAAAAAAAAAAAAAAGAACAAGAACTACGGCCACATTCGGTCGGTTTGCGATCAAATTCATGCCATGGTGTCATTCTGCGCATTTATTATTGTCATTTTTAAGTTTGAGTTTGCGTTTTGCATGTTTGTGCCTCGCAGACGATCGGTCTCACTATACATCGTGTGTTCGTATTGTGTAAATAACGTCCGATTCGAAAGTAAAAGATCGAACCATCATAGCTTTGCGCTTTGGCTGTTTTTTTTTATATCGTATATCGACAAATCCGACTATAAATACGAAGCAAAGAAACCAAATTACCGTCAGTTTTCTCATTGCAGTTTATAAATGTTGATAAAAAAAAAAAAAGAATTATTCAAAGTTAAATCACCAATTCTTCGATCGATTTTATTTGAAAGCAAAGTAATAAAGATAAAGTTTGCCGCCGCATTTCTGATTTTCAATTAAGGATAACGACGGATATTTGCCATTTTTTGTTGAATTTTTTTTTCTTCACAAATTTCTGTATTTATGGCGCACCAGTGGGATTTAATTAGAGAAAAAACGGTAAATTTTTTTTTTTTTTCGTGAGAATTTGATCAAGCCACTTTCCGTTTTGTTTAGTTTTAATCAATTTTCTGGACGTGATATTTACTAAAATGGAAATATGCACGAATTTTTTATTATTTAATGCGCAGTTTAGTAGATTTACTTCGCATCTTGACCAATTTTGAATTGCTGATCATTCAAACAATTGTTTTTCCATCATCTTTAATTGATAATTCCAATCAGTTTTCAAGCTCAAAATTGAAACAATTTTCAAACAAAAATTTCAATCACTTTGAGAGCAAACATTTAAATCTCTTTTCATGCAGAATGTCAATTTTTCATTTCAATACACATGAAATCAAAACAATAATATTTTAAAACATGATATTTGTGTCGAAAAAATATCAGTTATTCAAGTTGAAAAAAACCTACAGAACATTTCTACATTTAAAGTTTTGCGATCGAATTGAAAACATGATTTTATAATGAACGAACGATCTAGAGAATTTCAAAGACAATGCCGCAATCAAGAAATGATAACCATAAAGATTGTGATTTTTTTCCATGGATCCCTTTGAAGGCAAGCTGCTTATATATATTTCAGCTCAAAAAAAAAAAAGAAAAAAAAAAAAAAACTGATAAATCTCTCTTAAAAACTCTTATTATTCTGCTAGAATTGTGTGAATGAATTTCGATTTAAATTAATTTCATAATTGTTATTCAAATATGCATTGCTCTAGATAAAATGTTTCATGATTGAATAAATCCAAAAACTGCACATCAAAAAATGTTAACAAGCAAAAAAAAGAAAGAAAAAATTATGTCGATATTTTGTTTGTTTCACATTTCAGCAAATAAGATCATATCAAATCGGCATAGCCAGATCGACAAGAGCAAAGGGAGAAAAAAAAAATTGATCCCAATGAGTAGAAAAAAAAAAATGCGACGAAAATTTATGATCGTCATAATCACACAGATTTGATTGTTGTTGTTGTATTTGTGTACGTCTGTCTTATGTTCCTTCGTTAATTCTTGCTCATTTCTTTTAACTCCGCTTAAATGGTCTTAACGAATGGCTCGAAATATGTGTTCATTTTGGGTGTATATGTATACGAGAGAGCTCCTCTAGGTACTTTTTTTTTTTTTTTTGTTGCCATCCGTATCGTTGTATTTGTCATTCATTCATGTTGAAATTTGTGTGTGCAGCGCAAACGATAAGCACCTAGTTACATATAACAATCGCCGCTACACACAGTAGTAAAATACACAGTTTCATAAAGAAGAACTCAAACAGAAAAAAAAACCGACAAAAAAAAGAAGAAGAAAAAGAAGAAGAGAGTATGTGTGAGAGGAAGAGATAGAGCAAAACAGAGATCAAAAGAGAGAGAGAGAGAGAGAGAGAGAGAGAGAAAGAAGAAGAAGAAGAAGAAGAAGAAGAAAAAAGTAACACACTATGCGAAGTGGGCACACATAACGTTTTGAGTCACTGAGTGTGTAGCTCTCGGTACATGAATAAATTTATTGTCGTTCATTCAGTCAGTTAGTTAAAAAAGTGGCAGCATTGGAAACAGTTGAGTTTGATCGTTCAAAGCCGACAGACGCATTTTTGAAAAGAAAGTCAAGCGAAAGTTATATTTCAAAGAATTTCTATCATTTCTCAAGCCATATAATTTACAATTTAAAAATCATCGAAGCGGGAAACTTATCAAAAAAAAAAAAAAAAAAAAAAGATTCCATATCGTTCAAAGATAAATAAATTATCAATTAAAAGCAAAACTAAAGCGAATTTTTTTTTAGTGAATTTATCTTTCAAAAAAGTGTGAAAAATTAATTTTCAAAGAGAAAATCATATCAAGAACTATTTCGTTTAATCAAAGTCAAAAAGAAAAAAAAAAGAAAATTTTTAAATTTCTTTCGTCAACATTTTTCATTTGAGGCAAAACTAAAAAATCAGAGGACCGTAAAAATCGTCCACTGAATTAAATAATAAATCGTTACATATGTTTTGCATGAAAGTGAATAGATTTTTCACAATATTTCCAATTGAGTTAAGCGATATAAACGTTAATAATTCGATCACATAGCATTGAGCTGAAAAAAGCATCGAAAAATCATTACGAAGAAAATTTAAATTTGAAAATTTGTGGAAAATTTCGTAGAAAAAGAAAACAAAACGAAAGGATCGAAATCCGTCAGAAAATTCCATAATTGAAGAAAATACTGCGCACCGTGAATATTTATCAGCGAGAAATTTTTTGTTTGAATCAAGATAACGAAGGAAAACGAATTCAAGAATCCAAAATTGAAGTTTCAAGAGAATCGAAAATCTAGATCGAAAAATACCAAGAAGAAAAGATATAGAAAGAAGAAAATTCAAAAAATCAGTATTGAAACATCGTCAGACGCACGCGTTTTAATCTTAATCGTTAAATCTACAGAGAAAAAGTTTTTTTTTTTTTGTCCGTTACGAGGAAAACTTACACACAAAAACTATGGTGAGTCTCTCATTTCATTGAAAAAAAGCCGACACGTATTCGGTTATCTTTCTGATGCAATAATTTCAAGCATGTGTTCACGTAGTACGGAAAGCGCATACCGTGTCCTATGTGCAAAGCGAGAGAAAAAAAGAAGCAAAGAGGGAAAAGAAGAAAGAGGAAGAGAGAGAGGGAGAGTGAAAAAAAGGTAAACGATGACGATTGCTGTCCTTCTCATTGATGGCCAATTACATTGTCTTTCACATATTTCTCTCTTTCTCTTGCATTTTTCACATATACGAAGGAAAGGAAAAAAAAAAATTTTTTTCTGTTCCACGTACGGCGTGCGAGTTCTCTGGTAGAATTGGTTGAATACCGTTTCAGTGAGAGACACACGCCATGTGTACAGAAAGCATGTTTGATTTGGTATAAAATGCACAGTACAAATTCCGTCAGCTAGACAATACAACAAATAGAATTAAATTGAATATATAGACCGTTAAATGCAGTTTTTTTTTGTTTCGTTCTCTTTTTTCTTCTCATTCATTTTCAGCATTTGAAATATGCGTGTGAAGTTGCATTTCAATGAATTTGATGTTAAATGTTCTGTTTAAGATCCGTTATAATTTGTCACATGCGAATAAATTCGCATCCATTTGATGTGAATTAAAGGGATTTTTTCTCTCTTTTTTGCTGGTCATGCACGCTGCCAGCCACATGACTTTTCTCGTTTTTTTTTTTTTTTTTTTTTTTTTTGGCAACCATATCACAGCATGCTGAAATTTTTTCTTTTGTATATAAAAAGAGAACATTCGTTACATTTTGCACTTGCACCAAAAATCATAGTCTCTCATCAAACGCGCGACATTCAAAGAGATTTTCACATTCAAATTTTATGGCGCGTGTAACATTTAAATGTATGAGCTAACATAACTGCCAATCTCATGCACCAAATGTGCTCAGTTGAGCGTTCAGCAAAAGTGGTTCGTTTTTTTTTTTTTATTCTTAATTCATTATTCACCGTCTCTCATTGATGTTTAATTTTAAAATTTACACAATTCTCTTTCACATTCTATGTGTTTGTGTGCCTTGCCGATTTTCATGCCTTGTTCATCGTATTTGCACACACTTAATATAGAAAATTTCTCTCTCTCTCTCCCTTTCTCTCTCTCTCTCTCTCTCTCTCTCTCTCTCTCTCTAAATATATACATATATATATCTTTCTGTTTTTTTATTTCATTATGAATTGAAAAAGTCAATGAACTGCATTGCTCGTCCGTTACGTTTATGCATTTTATTTCGTGAATTGATTGAATGAACAAGAGACAAAACGTTCGATCAATCAAATGAACGGTGATGTTTAGTGGTGGGAGAGGGGCAAATTGTGCGCAATTCTCATACCCATCAATAGCCACATTTATAATGGCATTCCAATGTAAGAACAATCAGTATCGACTATCGATAAATATTGCCTCATGTCATTCAATTAATTGTGAAGCGCGCGCGCGCTCGCGATCATTTCAGTTGAGATTTCACAACGACGGAGCAACAGAAGCAACATTTATCGTCGGCTGTCTGTCTACTGTGGCGGCTGTTGTTACTATATGTGCATGTTTCTTTGTTGCTTCATGAATATTTCTCTGTGTTTAGCGTAAATTGTCTCAATGCATAACCGTTGAAATGCGTTCAATTGAATATATCAAGAAGATGAAGAAGAAGAAGAAGAAAAATGCGGCCTCATTGTGGAATGCAAATGTGAAAATTATCAAAATTGATTGCGTATTTGTATATTCACATCAAAGAATGATAAATATCAAAGACGAGCCCCCCATTTCGAAACAAAATCTACGCACTTGCGATGAATCAAATAATTTTTTTTTTCGACTACAAACCAATTGATTGAATCATTTAGAACATAAAATCGTACGATCATAATTTTTGTAAATTAATTTGCGGCGCACCGAAAGAGAACCGATGACTGCACAAGTCGTCTCTTTTTTTTTATCGTACTTTGATTTATGCATGCTAATTGCTGAGTGTGCAAATGAATTCAAATCAATTGAATTGAGATGTAATGGCGGAAAAAGTTGATCATTTAAACATTGTCCATTCAATAGAGACAAGATATTGCGACTTTGATCAAAATGATCAAAAGTCAATAAATTAATTCCTCGTTCCTCCATTTATGTCAATTGATTGCAACTTAAGTTATTTTGCGTCGTACGAATGAATGATAAAAATAAATGAATGGAGAAAAGAAGGCGCACGAATAAAATGATAGCTATAGAGACTGTATATGTTTTGTGTATATCACACATAGAGACCATTTAATTAAATCCCGAGCGATCGATATTTGATTGACGTTCATTGATTTTATTCGCAATTTCATGGCGATTTATTTTTAAACATGTTTTTTTTTTCATTTTCTTTTAACTTGAAAAAAAAAAAAAAAATTACAAAATATCGAGGAAAAAAAACCAAACATCTAAATTATGATTTCTTTCTATCTCTTTTCAGAATATGAATTCAATTATCTACTTGAGCTTATTTGCCTTGTTGGCATGCAGCGTGAACGGTCGTGCAATTGACGAACCGGATAACACAATTTCTAATGATCGGGCCTTTGTCGAAATCAATGAATGGGTTAAAGTGAAACCCATTAAGATTCGTCCACACGTTGGTAATAGCGTTGAATTGGAGTGCGACGTGATTGGATCTCCACCGCCAAGCATCAGCTGGATACGCGGAGATCAGTCAACTGTTGATGTAAGTATTTTACATTACAAACTTCCTCATTTTTTCTTTTCTTCTTTTTTTCATGTAGAGAATACATATTTTCTATTGAAATGACAAAAATTCAAATTTCAACATTTCCGTTTAATTTTCTTAATAATTTCGGAAAACTTTCCAATTGACATTGATTAATTGTTCGTCATTTTGTTTTTTTTTTTTCTTTTCTTCATGCAAACAGTTGGGCTTTGAATCGAATACCATTTCTGAAAGAAATCCATCATCACGTGCACGTGCTATTTCACGTTTGATTGTTGATCGATCAGAAATTTCGGATCGTACATTCACTTGCGTTGGTAAATCGGGAAGTAAAACTGCTGTTGAAACAACAACCATTTTTTCAAACGAAGATAGTCCAGGCAGTTATTTGTCAAATGCCGGTGTTACAGGCGGAAATTCAAATGGGCCGAAAAAAGTGCGCATTTTATCATTCTATTCAACGATATTTGCATCGATTGGAAAAGCAATTTTACTACCATGCAAAGCGTCTGGACGACCAAGTGCGGATATCAAGTGGATGGATAATGAACAAAATATTATTGATACACAAAATCCACGTTTTAAAGTATTGCAAAATGGTGATTTGTATATTTCACCATTGAAATGGTCTGACATGGGCACTTACACATGCATAGCACGGAATCAAATCTCAAAGGATACCGCTGAAACATTCATTTATCCATCGGTAAGTTATCATCATTGAAAATTTAACAAATGTGTTGATCATTTTTTTGTTGTTGAAAATTTACCTAAAAAAATCGATTAAATTTTGAATTTGATCACAAATTTATTTGAAAATCTTTTTGAAAACAATTTGTTTTTTTTTTTTTTTTTTTTAAATAGTTTGAATTAATAGTTATTTCTTTCTCTTTACAGAGCGAATAATCAGTTAAATCAAATCGTCATTCGTTCATCAATGGATCGAAATGAAACCAGTTGAAATGAAATCGAAAACGAGCTCAAAACCTAAAAACAACAAAAAAAGAAATGAAAAAAAAAAAAAAAAAAAAAAAAACAACACACACAATCCTTATGCCAATTATAGTTCTTATGTACTTACTACAACTATTCTATTAATATTTCAATATTTATTTATGATTTAAGATTTATTATACAATAATATCCATGAAATGCTTCGTTCACAAACAAAGTGCAAATTAAATAAGTAAAAAAGGTACAGATGTGATGCGACATACGGGAGCACGCTAGACATTCTACATGTGTAAATTTCGCTTTGCAAACAATTTAACACATGTTTCATGCTAAATAGGCACGAATTGTTCACACAACAAGTGAATGATTTGCATTCAAATTTTGTTATTCAAAAGATTATTTTTTTTTTTTTTTTTAAATTTTCGTTTGAATTTCGTTACAAAGCAAATGCCGGATGCCAGTGGCTAAGTGTGATTTGTCAAAATATACGATAAACTTACATTGTGTCATATATAAATATAATTCTTAAGCCATCAACAAACACACGCATGCTCACACAAACACACACACACACACACACCATAAGCGAATAGCTAAAAATCAAATACCATTACCATTTCAAATGATTCCTATTAATTTATAGAAGCTCATACTAATTTCTCTTTCTTTTTTTTTATTTAAAAAAAAAAAAATATTGCATTTTTATCTAAATGTTTTTGAGATTTGACCCTGTTTGTGTGGTAAATGCCAAAAAAAAAAAAAAAAATAACGATTTCTACTTCAAACTAACCAAACGAGCAACAAGAAAGGGAAAAAAACGTGAGAAAAATTAACAACAAAATCAATAGCATCAATTTAATAGACAATTGCTTCATAGTATTACTATTTTAAAGACAGAACAAAAACCATTTTTTTAAATTAATTATTATTATTTTACTTATTTCTTTTTTCACGTCTATGTAAATATGTTTTAAGTTTTATTAATGTATAATTGTATCACAAAATACAACAACACTGATGGAAAAACGAAAAGAATAATCGAAAAATCTTTTTCTTTTTTTTTGTTTGAAATTATTACCATAAATGGATTACCTGCAAAAAATTAATGAGAAAATGAAAAGATTCAAAATCAAAAACGGCGTAAACAAAATAAATGGTTAATTTTCAGAAATAAATGCTGTTTTCTTTACATATTTTCTTTTTTAACTTTTTTTTGGGCTTTATCTTGAGTCAAGATTCTTGACCTGAACAACACATTTTGAAGATTTGAATAAACCCACGTCCTACTTCAACAATTGCCATTACCTAATTGACAAGATGTAATTCCGCTTGTTTCAATGATTTCGTTAAGAATTTTATTCAAAACACAGGAATTAATAACATTTCATAATTGAAACTATTGAACGGTCTCAATTCATAACAATAAAAATTATTAGTAGGTTGAAATCATCGATTGAAATTGTTGAACGATCACCTATTAGATAATATCTAACGTATTTTTGTTGAAGATTTTGAATGCATAACAATTTCATTAACCGCTTCAGTTGTCGATCTAGGATGTGCCACCTAGGGGGATTTGACTCTGTCGAATGGTTACGAATAATTGCTTCCTATTCCTGGAATGCTTCCTATTAAACATATAGAATTCGCGAATGCGAATTTCGTATAGAAATTCTTAAGTGCTTAACATTGTACATGCGAATTCTTACGAATGCGTTGGCATTCGGAAAGAGTCAAATCCCCCTCGTGTGCCGCCTTAATGACCACATTTCAAAATTACTATTGAAAAAAAAATCATGTAAAGGAGATTAGATCCCTAAATAAAGTCGTTGTCTTGCGAATCCATCTTTTCTTCGAAATGCTTTTTTTTTCATTCGAAAAAGATATTTTTTCTGTATCCAAAAGATTAATTGTTTGTTCCTTGAATCTAAAAATAGATTTCAAAAAAAAAAAAAAACTTCGTTGAATTTGTTTCATGTCAGGGGAGTTTATTATTATAATTTTGGCCGTACTTTGATATAATTTCACATTATTAAAAATGGCAATGTTGATTCCAACATATGTCATCATTTCACAGGTAAATTAAATATTTGCTACATGATACTAAAATCTTTGATTTGAATGAAACAAACTCATTCACATCTAACTTAGGAATTTCTATGATTACGTATTCGTTATAGTTGATATAATTTATTTTTTTTTTTTTTTTTTTTTCATATTTTGTTGATTTCATTTCATTTTGATAAAATTGCACATTCGTTCGTCAATAAAAATGTATTTTCGATTGGTTTGACACTGCCTTTATTTATTGTTAAAAATAACCAATCTACATATTAAAATCATAAAATGATGAAACATCTAGTAATATTATTTAAAAAAATTTGAAATGTATTGAATTGTCAATAATGTATTATTTTTATTATTATTATTATTATAATTTCTCTTGTGACATTGATGATCAATAAAATCAAAAATCGCTAATATTTTATCAATTGGCATTCGATTGAAATGTATTTTTTTTCTTTTTATTTTGTTGTAAAACGAATCTTTTTTATTTGTCTCTTTGTCTTCGTCTGTCTCATTTAATCTCTCCATTTGGATTTTTCTTATTATAACACAGAAATATTATTTCAATTCATTTATGATATATGCTACAAATGCAACATTTCTAATATCTCATCACGGCTAAATGATACATTTTCCTACGAGGTATATCCTATACATGTATTTTGATATATATATTTATTTGCTTTGTTTTGGATTATGTCATTATTTCTGAATAGAATGTTTTTTTTTTTTTTTTTCACTTTGAATATTTTCCATTTTCATATTTCATCATCTTCAATTTCATCTTATATATCATCGTTGTGTTTGAAGATAACTTCATTAATTTTATCAATCTTCATTTTGATCTTAATTTCCATTTTTGAGTTTTCCATTTTCAGTTTTATTGAAAAATCATATGTTGATTTATTGCTTTCGATTATCATGAATCTCATATTTCACTCAATGTGGGGGAAGGAGGCGTATATTTGGAAAAATTGCGAAGAAATGAGATATTCTAAACCACATTTTTGAGACAAAATTTATGTGAATCCTTAATAAAACAATGTGCAATCCATTTTACATGCAAAAGGCGCAAAATTTTTGGCAAACAAATTTCATCCGCTGGATTTGCAAAGAAATCACATTGGCAAGTGCATTATTTTAGCAAAATTCCGTGTTTCAGATAATAATTTCCAACAATTTTTTAATGAAAAAATATATATTTTATACAAAACATTTTTTCTTTTTTCTTTTTTTTTTTTTTTTTTTTTGGGTATTAAAATCTCTTATGGAACAATTGATTTTTTTTGTATAAAAAACATTTTGCGTTGACGTTGCTTGTGAAAAACAAATGGTATGGAAACGAAGTGTGTATGTGTTTCTGTGTAAATTTAAAAAGTGCACCGTTGTTCATTTAATTATTTCATACAAATTGTTTATGTTTACAGATCTTGAGATGAGCAGAAAACTCTTTAAAAAAAAAAAAAAAAAAAAATATTTAAAATTGATCAAGAAAATCATTGTTTTTCTCACTTGTTTAACATTTACAAAGGGAAAATTGAAAATTTTCTGCACAAAGCACACACACTTCCTTGACGGATTCACAGTTACAAAATTCACTATCATCATAGCGAATGCCAATAATCCGACAATTCGAACGAATCGACAAGAAAAATTCTTCAATCATGATGAATAAAATCATGAATTGATGTCTTAATTCTTCCCGTTATTTTCTTTTTACTTTATATAAATCGGCCACTTGCACAGAGTATGGGGAGGGCGCGTCATTTTCAGTGCATTGTAAAACAGGTGCTGTACAGTGTACACACAACTCGGTAGTGACAATTAATTCGTTTAATTGGTTTTTTTTTTTGTTTTTTGTTTTTCGCATTTTGGTTGTCTGTTGTGGCATTTCATTCAAAATTACATAATGGTTTATTTATATTTATTTTATCGCTTTTGCGTGGTTTTTTTTATATCATATTCTCTTCATGTTCGTTGCATTTGTTTTGTTTTTGATTCGTTTTCATGTTTTATCGACGAACGGCGAATAGGAAAACAAACATTGGATGGGTGGATTGGTAACGATTGCTGCTGCTGCTGCTCTTTTTTCATTTTCTTTGTTTTTTTTTTTTTCTTGTGGTTCTTATTGATGTGTATTTTTCTCTTTCTTCACGCCATATGACATCTGTGCACATATCGCACACATTTATCTCATCTGTCACAATATATTTATACACTTAATACGGAATGTTTGTTTTTCGTAGTTTTTGGCGTTGAAACACCAATAACAGCCAGTTTTCCATCACGCAACGGCGCTAATAAATGTGTATTTCCGGGTGTTACTACAATTGTCTGGATTGGTATATGCAACGGTATATCGAAAACTGGTTTCAGCCTATTTGATTTGTTCAGTTAGTCAGTCAGTCAGTCAATCAGCCAATTCAAATCGCAGTGAGTTAAGCACATAAAAGAGAAAGAAAGATAAAGAAAAGAGAGAAAAAAAAAAACAGAAAAAAACACACACAAAAATGAAAACAAACGCATACATTAAGCATTTAATAATATTTTGCAATTGCCGGAATTGCAATTAATTTGATGGAAAAGAATTGAATGAAATTTAAATTGAAGCATAATCTCTCTTGTCTTACCCATATAAACGAGACATGGTTATATCACCAGCATCATCAGCCACAACGAGATAATCGTTTGCTGTTGTCAAGCCTGTCACACGTCCCGATACGTATTTTGATCCCAAATGAGCTCCATTTATACTGTACACATGTACCGAATGTGATGTATCGTCAACTGCTGAGAAAGCTATATGACCTGTGATGTGGGAGTGTATTATGAAATTAGAAAATGTGCATTTATTTCAATTAAATCTTAAAATTGAACTGAACCAAATGCAAGTACCTTGATACGATAGTGCTAAAAATGTTATATTTATCGATGGACCTGTACAATCGATTGGTAATAATGTTCGAACAAATTGACCATCCTTGATTGTATGCACATTTACTGTTCCATCCTATTTTTTTAATCGAATTTGAATTACATTTTGAAAATAAATACGTTTTAAATGGAATTTTTGAAAAAGAAAATACAAATGTCAAACGAAGAAAACAATTTAAAACATTTGAAATAAAATAAAAAAAAAAAAAAAAAAAAAAATTGATAAAGTCTGAAAACATGTTCGAAGAAAGATATTTTTCTAAAATAAAAGTATATTTGCTTACCTCACTACCGGAAACAACCATATCCAATTCGGTGAAAATGGCAACGCATGAGATTGCTTTATCGTGACCGTACAGTGTGTTTACCGGTCGTGGTGTTAAACTGTTATGTGTGTTCATTTGGCTGTGACCAATCGCATGAGTCATGTGATGAGTTGGTGTCGTTGGTGGATTAGAGGATGTTGATGTTGTCACTGTACAATTACTTATTGACCATACGATACACGTGCAATCTTGTGACCCAGTCACAATATACGAACCACAATTATCAAGTGCAATGCACGTAATGATATCCATGTGTTTTGTTATTGTTGCGACTGGTTTGCCACGACTTACGCTTATCACTTTCAATGAATTATCCCAACAGCCAGCCGCATAAATGTATCGGCCATCTAAACTCACTGCAAACATTTGCGAATTTAAATTCATCGATGGATGGAATGGTCCGTTGATACGTTTGCGATTTCTTGGTGAAATGGAAATTTTATGATTTAAATTATTTTTTTTTCTTTTTAAGAAATGAAGAAGATTTTAGTCAATTACGATTTCTCTTGTTTATATCAAAATCTTGTTTTGATTGAACGTTTTATAGCAATAGATGATTGTTTTTTAAAGATAATAATCTACTTAATGGATGAAAATAAAAAGAAAAACTCACTTCAAATTTGTGGTTGTGGCATCAACTTCCAGTAGAAAACCTTTGTCCTTTTCCTGTGAAATCCATGAATTGCATCCCAAAATGGCTTTTTTCGAAATGGAAATCAAAAAATCTGGACTTGCTTGTAAAAATGATCTCGGTGGGCTGCGCGGTGTACTTAAGAAAACGATTGGATCTCTTTCATTGGAGAAATCGCAATTAACATGAGCAATTCGATCAAGAAATGCTGTTATATCTGGCCTTTTCAATTCAAATCGATACAATTTCGCTAAAACTTCATCTTGTGTAATACGTTTTGGATGCGGTTCACGTAATAATTGCGATGGTGTTTGACCAAAATTATTAATCATTCCTTCAACGGCTTCGCGTTCCATTTGATTGCTTATTTTATCCAAATCGACTGCTCCTTCGTACGAACAATAGTAAAATACATTCAATGCTTCAACTGCACGTGGTCCTTTCTGCTTATAGCTAAAAATAAATCATTTCGTATTCACTTATTACATTCAATTCATTTTAAATTGATGTTGATTAGAAAGTAGCATAAAATTACCCAAAAATTAAATCGATCCAATTGTGTAAATTTTGCGAAACGTATTCAGATTCGAGGGCTCGTCGATGTATTGAAATGAAATCTTCCGGTGATTTGGCCCATGGTGGTAATATGACATCATCGACACGCTCTTTTGTATTTTGCAATGTTCCCAAGTCAAATCTGAATTGAAATAAATGAATGAATGAATGAATGACTAAATGTGAGACAAAATCAAATAAAATTATTGTCGTTGACAACTCACTTGTTTAAATTTTTTAGCATGTCACTGAAATAAAAGAATTCTGGAATTAACTCCTTGCAATCATTTCCGGCAGTATTATCCATTAAAAGTTTGAATGTTTGCGGTATGGAATGAAATTGACGATCAGCAACATCAAATCGTCCACTCTGCAATTCAATATGCAACGATGTAAATGGCTCCACACGGATTAAATAATGTAAAACACCAGCTGAATTTGAATAATGGGTTCCATAGTGAAATTTTGGTATGACCCCAGTTGGATCTTCAAAAGCATCGTATTTGGCACGCACTTCGTCCTCATTTTTTGGATTTACAACACCAATCGGACGACTTAAATCACGAAATGATTTTTCATCATTTAAATCCAACATTGGGCTACTATAATCAGCTAAAATCCATGGAAAGATCGGATATTGACTGAGATCGTTGTATGAACGACCAGCAATTGTATTCAATTGCATCAAATATTCAAAGTTTGAAATTTCACGATTCACCCATTTTTGTGTGAGTCCCGATTGTTTCAATAATTCGGATGGTGAACGACCAGAACCAAGCAATAAATTTTGTGGCTGCAAACTCAATATTTTCGAAAAGATTTTGTTGCGCGTTTTTGTGGTAAAATTCAAAAAGTAACTTGTTTGATCAACCAAAAATATTTCCAATGCACTTCGACGCAAATTATATTTGCGTAAATGCACTTCTTTTATTTGACTCAATGGAAATCTGTGGGAGAATTATGAAATTTATGAACATTTTCACTTAAAATTTTTTTTTTTCTAGGCAAATATTTGTATTTTTTTAACTTTTTCTTCAATTTTTTTTTTTTAATAATTCCTGAAAATTATCTTCATTTTAAAGTAAAGTGTAACAAGAAACTTACTTGAAATCATAACTTTCGCCCTCTTCATTGGTTTGATCCAAATCGATAAATGAGAAAATGCGTGATGTTACTTCTAATCGTCCTTTGACTCGTGTCATCAACGTTACCAATTCGCAATCTTGCAAAATGACCACTTTTTCCACTGGAATTTCTTGCCTTTTAAGAAAATGAACAATGAACTTGAAATGAGGAAATTTCAAGTTCAAAAAACGTGTTTCGAAAATACTTACTGTTGTGGTTCAACGCTAGTTTTTAATTCTTCTTCGAGTAAAGCGGCTTCGTCTTCGGTGAAAATGTCATTGACGGCAGCTGGTACAATTGATGGGCCAAATTCATGAGATAAGCGACGTTCATCAGTATTTTGGCTGGCGGTGTTGTCACGCAAATTTGATGCAGCCGTATGTGGATCATGATATAATGATGGTTCGAGCTTCAAACGCATTCGAGCTGGATTCTCATGCTTTGACAAATGATAAAACTCATCTTTTTTTATGCTGTAAATAGAAAAAGAAACCAATGCAATTTTATATGAAATTTTTTTTTTTTGTTGAAAAATTATTCCTAGCACAAGAGCTCTTCTTCTTACAAACAGATTTTGAACATTATTTTCAAGACATTTCTTTTTTTTTTTTGAAAAAAATGAAGTTCAAAATAGAAATCATGACAAAGGAGATTTGTGAGTCAAAGACCTAGACGCTGTCAAAGACCTAGACAGACCAGACGCTGAAAGGCATTAATGGTCTTTAAATGATTGTTGTTGTTGTTGTTGTAAAGACCTAGACAAAGTAAAAACTTCCAAGAAAAAATCCAAATTGTTTAGTTTCAATTCATGTTTATTTTAAGAGAAAAAAAAAAATTATGAAATTTTTTTTTTATATACAAAAAATAGTATTCAACAATGGAATTATAAAAATATTGAATGAATCAATCCCTTGTATTGCGCAGTAGTGTTGCAATTGCCAATAATGTGAATTAGATGCTGGTTTGGCTTCAGTTGACTAGTGATTCAACATATAATCAACATATGTGATACACATGACAGCTTGTTTTTATATTTTCCCATTGGCAAATCACTTTATTTGGCCAATCGTCAATCGATGCGTTCAATTCTAAATGCGTTTATAAGAGAAAATTTTAAATACTATCGGAGGTGAAATTGTTTTGTGTAGGAAGTCAGGTTCAATTTGGAGAAATGGTTTAAACAACAACAGCTTTAGCTGCAACTGGTGCAGCTACAACTTGTTTAGCAGCAACAACTGGTGCGGCGGCAACAACTGGCAAGTCTTTTTGGACAACAGCGTTGAAACCGTTGACTGGATCCTGTTGAATTGAAGAATTTTTTTTTTTTTTTTTTGTGAAACTTCATTTCAAGAAAATAGAAAAACAGCATGATTTTATCGTATAAAAAAAGGATTATTTACAGCATAGTAGTTAACAGTACGGCGGGATCCGTCAGCTTCGATCAATGAATAGCTGCCTTTAACAACATCACCATCACGAGTTTCTTCTTGGGTTTTTGAGTCTCCGGTTAAACTGTCTTGAACATTGTAAGCGAATTGGTATTGTGGGTGTGCGTCAACTTCTTCAAGTTTAGCGGCAACAACTGGAGCAGCGGCAGCAACTGGAGCAGCAGCAGCAACAACTGGAGCAGCTTTGACCTTTGCATAAATTTTCGATGTTAACAAGATTTTGACAATTGGAACAAAAGAATCCAAACAAATGAGGTGGTTTTTTTTTTTTTTTTTTATTTGAACTTACTACTGGAGCGGCGGCGAAAACTGGTGCTGGTGCAGCAGCAACAACTGGAGCGGCTTTAAGAACTGGGGCTGGAGCGGCAACAATTGGAGCTTGAGCAACCAATGGAGCTGCTTTCAATACTGGAGCGGCATTGTATGCAACTGAGTTAGCAAGAACTGGTCCAGTTGAATAAGCCAATGATCGTCCAGCCAAAACTGGTTGGTAAGCAGCTGAACTGTATGCCAAAGGTGCGCTGTATGCGAGTGGTGCAGCAGCAGCATATTGAGCACTATAAGCCAAAGGAGCATTAGCATAAGCCAAAGGTGCGTTGTAAGCCAAAGGAGCAGCGGCTAATGGAGCACTAGCATAAGCCAATGGTGCATTGTATGCCAATGGAGCCAATGGTGCTGCCAATTGTCCAGCTTGGCAAATGGCGACAACTGAGAGTACGGTTGCAATCTAAAACAAAAAACAATGATTTTTTTTTTCGTTCGAAAATTAAAAATCCAACGTTTAAAAAACAACACTGAAATGATATCGATTTTATTCGAACCATTTTTTACTTCATTTCAATTCACAATTTACACAAAAATTTGTATCACAAAACACTGATCAATCCAATCAATCGAACATTTCAAAAAAAAGTTCGAAAATCCAAATTCGAATTTTACTTACACAGAGGGTATTCATTTTGCACTTAAAATTTGATACTTAATTCTCACTGTTTGAATGAGGAAGATGAACTGATATGCCAATTGGTTGGTTCGTCGTCTTTTTATACTCTCAAAAAATGCCACCAATTTTTATTTTTCCCACAGTATTCCGTATACAGTTGCGAATTTTAACTGTGAGCTATCGCAAGCAAGATATACACACAGGCCATTGTTAATTGTGCGTGTATTGATGACGGTCAATAGTTTTGTTGTTGTTTTTATTATTGGCTATGCTGTACCATTTAAGTATGTAAATAAATTGTCTATCTTTAGTCTTATTTTGCTGTGCGATATCGATATTTTGTCTCATTCAATCTTCATCGCTCTTGTTATAATTCTCTCCTTTTCCTTCTCCAACTCACTCTCCATTTAGATTTAAATTAGTATGTTTATTGGCCACACTATTTGTACATCACATAAAAAATTTCAAATGTTATTCCAGTTGCAATCATTTCTAGTAAAAATTGTGATGTACATTGAATCAATCCAAAAGATTGTATGACAACAGCCATCATAGAATCTGATCACGTTGTATTGAAATGTGCGCACGCACGTTTGCTTTGCTATGAATCAATGTAAACACCATCGTTTATGCAGAAATTAAACAGTAGTCACAGCAAACATCTATGAATCCATAGAAACGGATTTGGCATGAATCACGTGGCCGAATCGCAGACACACACACACACACACACACACAAAATAATAACGAAACAAAAATTTTATTCCGCAGATGACAGACATTCGCAATCTGTTTGATTTTGGCTGAAGCAATCCTCAGTTAAATCATTCCAACGACATCGCACAACGTGCTTCACTTCTTTGTCACTTTTTTTCCTTATGTTTTTACATTCAACAGTAGTGTTTTTTTTTTTTTGCTAATCGTATTGCATTTTTCATTGCAGTAAGGTCGATATGTTTCGAGTTTTAATTAAGTGAAAACATCTCGTGTAATACGCAATATCCGAACAAATTCGCATTGGTCAAATTCATATTAAACGAATGCGCATTTATTATTGGGCATATGAAGTGAACTGAGCTTAAGCTTATTGAATTCATTTTTAGTCACAAAGTCTGATGCGTTGATTCAATCCAGACGCACTGTTACCGTACACTTTTCGATGATACATTTTGTCATTCAATTATATGTTTGTGTCAAATCTAATTGAACCAAGAATGTCGAAGCGTCCGTGACAAAATGGTAAAAACGAAAGAATGCTGTCCAAGACTTGATGGCATCACTTCATCGATTTTGAAATTGAATCTGATGCATGCCAACGAATTGGAAATAATTCTTAAAGCTGCCATTTTATGTGTCAATCATTTTTTTTTTTTCTTCGAAAGAGCGACCGTTTAAAATTTTCATCATCGCATCAGGGTCATTCGCAAAAGTCTCATTTTCGTAGAAAAATTCAATGTTTTGTTGATTCTTGATTTTTGATTTTTTGAACTTTTAATCATTTCTCGTCATTCCTTTTTTTTCTCTGTCGTTCTGTTCTGTTCTCTTTCCTTCTTTTATCATTTTTTCTCTTTACTTTTCTTTTCTCTTCATCTTTTTCCATCAATCTGAAGTATTTTTCATTCAAGCACCAAAAAAAAAAAACGAAAAAAAAGAAAAAAAACTTGATACAGATTTTTCAAAATTGATAAAATGTGGTCTCTACCATTTTAGAATTGTTGATGACTTTAATTGATTTGTTTGAAATTCAATATCAATTGCAAAATATGATTTTATCGATAGTTTTGTATTGAATATCAAAGAAAAATGATTGTGAAATGGATTTGAGTAATACAGCAAATGACAATCGATTATCGTTACCAAATCGGTCATTTTTCAATAGCAATTATACATTTCAATAGTAAATTGTATTTTGTGTCACCACATCATACTCCCTTTGAATATTTAATGAAGCTGTAGCCTGTTTTGACATATCTTTTGCATTCAGCTACATAGCAAACAATCGCATATGAGAAAATGTAAACAGTGAAAAACCAATGTTTTTGTCACAAAAAAGAAAAAAAAAAAAAATTTCAAATACGTTCATTTGCGCGTTAAAATGCAAATCAATCACAATTCGATAACAAAGAAAATACCAGCGACGAAGGTAAAATGATTTCGGCATTGTTTTCGATCTCCAATCGTCTGACGGGCATACAGCATTGTGAGACAAAAATGAAAAAAAGTAAAAAAAAAAAATCGACTCTCCATTTGTGTTACACAAAAAAATGTCAAATTTACCATTTTAAATAATTTTGCCAATGTTAATTTGACAAAACCAAAAACCGTCGTGGGCCAAAAATTCTGCGCGCGCGCTTAAATCGATTAGACTAGAGACGAGACAAAAAAATTTCATGCAAATAAAAGATTTTTGATTTCGTATATAGATCATTCTACGCAAATTAACAATAGTTTCCTCGTTCATTTACAATGTATCGTAAATAAGATCGCTAAATGCTAACCGCCTTGATATGCCTATTTATTTTTATACGAAAGAGATTAACGACATGCTATTGAAACTCATCTTTTATTGAAAAAAAAAAAAAAATCGAAGAAAAAAAAAAACACATACACAAGAAAATAACAAAGCTATAGATACACTCACAAGTGTTTGTAACTAGTTAGCTCGATGTTCGATAAACGTTAGCTCAAAGACTTCTTTTACACTTCCTCATTTCTAATCACCAAGTGAATAAAAATGATCACATGAAAGAAAAAAACATAAGACTAGCAATCGATTGCTATAAAACTGAATGGTTGGACATAGTGCCATCCGTTTGTAATTGCACGAAAGTTCTCTCATATTAAAATCCAATAACAACAGATCAGATAAGATGCATTCCATTGGAATGATGTGTTTGATTTCGCTAATTAGACAACAAAAAGCATATGAAATAAAACATTAAAATGATTAAAACTCAACGTGTCTTGATGGAAACCATTCAAACAAATTGTTTTTTATTGAAACAAATTGAAAAAGCAGTTGAAACAAATTAGAAAAAAAAAAGGTTATAAAACAAAAAGCATTAACATATAGCATTATTTTATTCCCAGCCGGATTTTCCGATTAGACTCAATTTTAGCAACAATAACAACAAAGAAAGATGATTAACGTCAAAATGATTGCTTTAAAACCATGCTTTATGACGCATAAAAGATTATCTACCTTGGCCCATTACCTAAAGTCTGTGTGAAAAATCTAGCCAATTTTGCTCTAATTAATTGGATTCGGCATAGTTATTAAACTAGCTGACGCAAAAACTACGAATCCTGGTGTAATGCATACAAAATGTTTAAAAGAAACTGAATATTATTGAGATGAATATCAAGTGAATTCGATCAAAATACAAGTGAATTCGATCAAAAATTCGGTTGATGTGCGTTTTATTTTCTCGGCCAATTAAGCGAGATGTGTGCTGTGTTTTTTAAAACGATGCAAATATCGAAAACTCCAAATGCTTCTGTATTTGATTCTTGCTGAATGATCGCATTGCATTTAAATTGAATTTTGACATCGGGAACGGAATAAGCACACGGACAAATACACAGCATATTCCAATGAAATGGTTTTGCCGTTTTTTTTTTTTTTTTTTTCATTTTTTTCTTTGCAATTTTATATGGCGATCTACATATGTGCGATGCGAATTGAATCGATTACCCATTTCGAAAAGACAAGTCGATTACGACGAGTGAACTGAAAATCCACTTTGTAAATCGCATAACGTATCTCATTTTGCTAAACGAATTTAATGTATTTCAATCACGATATTCACAAATAGTGTGTATTGCGATTCACTGTTGTTGTTTCTTTTTTCCTTTTTCTTCTGGCATTTTTTTTTTGACTTTCCATATATCTATTTCATTTCATGAAGATATTCAAATGGGCGAACAAACGAACGGCGATTGAAAATTGATGCAGCCACCGCGCACACACAATTATACGCTTCTGTTCGTTTGCACAGCTCAATTTCAATTCCGATTGTCTGACCATAACAGTCTATATCTTTTACGTATAATTTTTTTGTTGTTTTTTTTTCATTCATTTCACTTTGTTTTTGCTGTTGAACGTTTGTTGTTTTATTGACAGTAACCGTTGCATATTTATTTATTACACATTCATTTATTTTCTCGCTTCAGTTTAGCTCATTTATTTCTCTTGCTTGATTTCTGGTCATGTCGTCGATAGTTGTTGTGTGTCGTTCAATATGCGTGTTTGTGAGCGCGCATTTATGCGACCAATCGTGCTCGATTTCTTTTCAAATCAAGGAAAATATATAAATATATTTATACAATTTGAAGAGAGAAAACAAAAAATTGAGTAAACAAAAAAAAAAAAAAAGAAAAAAAAACAAAAAAACTCAGAAAATAACAAACGAGAAAGACACAAATGACTACTTTGAATAATCCGGTACCGTGAACGATCATCAGGTGGCAAAATGAACCACACGATGAAAATTGTTTGTTCGATTGCAATTTTTTATGCGATGCCTAAGATGACTGTTTCTATCTACACCGAAACATTCAACCATAATACACACACATTGCATCGCATCACATCGCATATTGCAATTACGCGCTGTTTATTATTGTTATTATCAGTGTTATGCAAGACTTTATAATGTCATAGGCATTTTGTGATTCCACTGTTTTATTTCACTCTCTTTTTTCTTTCTTTCTCTTTCTTTCTCTTTCTATCAATTTTTCCATTTCGCTGAGCATGTGTGTATATGTGTGTCGTCAAGTGTTGTTTTAGAAGTAGAAATTTTCTATTACATCAATCGAAGCGATTTTTTCCACTCAATTGAATCTTACGTGGTGAATTTGTACGTCGATTCATTCCGTTTGATGCTAAACTGCTGCGGCTGCTGCTGTCGATATATTTTCGATTGAATGACGATAAAGTGATTGAATAATATAAAATTCGCATAATTTGTTTTTTTTTTTTTCGTTTGTGTGTTTTCGTTGAAAAAAAAAAAGAAACCAAAATTGACAAATTCTTTCTTCAAATATTTGCATGACATTCAATATAATGTGTTTATTACAGCAATTGGAAAAAGCACATAGCGTAAAAACGCCCATGAGCCATCAATAGTAAATTTAAATATGTGCAATAACTGTCGTGTTAATGGTGACCGCGCCATTTAAATGGCATTAACCACACATTATGTTCTTATGCGGTCCCATCAAATTCGATCGTGAATTGAAGTCGATCAGAAGAAAGAGAGAGAGAAAGAAAGAAAGAAAGAGAGAGAATGAGAGAGAGAGAGAGAGTGAGTGAAAAAAATTATAACCAGTCATTCTAAATAAACCGTAGCCTTCGCCTTAAAAATGCATTTACATATAATCAAACCGGGTGATTCGCATGTGCTCTCATGCCAATGATAGAATAAAAAATGGTTTAGTCGAAAGAGAAATGGAGAGAGAGAGAAAGAGAAATGGAGAGAGTGAGAAAGAGAGAGAGAGAGACGGAAAGAGAGAGAGAGAGAGAGAGAGAGAGAGAATAGTGCTTAGTATAGTATTTAATTCGTTTCACGAAATGTACTATTTGAATTGCATCAGTTCCACACCCAGTATTCAATGTGTGCTCGAACGTGTGTATGTCAATTTTCTTGTGGATCAAACGTACTTGGAATGCATCTTGACGACCTTGCAACTTTTGCTAACCAACTTTATTGCAATTATTAATTACACATTTAATGTTTCTTTCTCTCTCTTTTTCTTTTCGTTGTTGCCATTTAACAACCACACAATCATGCGGTTTGCGATGGTTTTTTATTTTCGGTTGATTGAATTTATTGGCCATGCCATTTTTACCTTTGTTGACCGCATACCAATTGCTTCCACATTCGTTACAGCGTACAAAATACCCTCCCTAAAACAATGGGCAACATTTTTTCTACTATTTCTCACCATCCGACATTTCGAGTTTAATTTGGAATTTAAATTTAAGTTGTATAATTGCCTATTGAATTGGTCACAAATTACATGTTTTCCTTTCAAAATTCCGTATCTATGGCTCATTCTTGAGCATTATTTGTTGATTTATTCAAAAGGTTTCTTTTGTTGTTAGTTTGGTTCTTGTTTTTTTTTTTTCTTTTATTCGTTTGAGTTGGAATGATTCTCGGTCGAATGTAATGAAGTTAATAAATACCAAAATTTTTCCGCTTTTGTGTTTTTGTATAAAAAATTTTGTTTTGTCTTTTTTTGGAACACAAGTGTTCTTTTGAAATTGGCTAATGCAAAAAAAAAACCCTAGACAAACAAAATGATGACGAAAAATTCAAGCCGAAAGAATGTCCACATTGAGTGCCGAAATGGCGTTGGTTTATAACCGTGTTTCTATCTCTATTCTTCACTTTCTCGCTCGCTCACTCTCTCTCTCTCTCTCATTCTCTCTCTCTCTCTATTTCTCTCTCCCCATGGCCAATTGTTGCAATGGATTCTTTATTCTCATTTGCCGCGTAGTGCTGTTCCTTCCCCCATGTCTTACGTAAAATTTTAATGAAATAAAGCAAACAACCGCGGCTTGTGTGCATTAAATGCGTGACGTAACCGTATGTCGCGCGCGCATTTAGCCAACAAACTAGAATCTATTCCACAAATCCGGCAAATGTTGTGTGTGGCGGCATTGACAACAAGACTCATTGCATGCTCGGGTTTGTTTTTTTTTTTTTATTTTTGTCTTCTTCCACTACTCTCATTAGACACAGATACAGTGTGCGGTTTGTCGACAAACAATAGACCGCTATTGCTTTGGTACTTTTGCTAACTTGCAGTCTAACTGTAATGCAATTAAATTCTAAACATAAGTTAGCAGCAACGATTGCCAAGTCTCGTTAATATGCTTTTAAAATTAATTGTGTGCACACAAGTCTCAATAAGCAAAAGCACCGAAATAAAAGAAGGAAAAAAAATACACAACACACGACAAAGTTATGCCAAACGATATATAGGTGCCGAGAGTTGGATAGAAGAAATACACAAAAAAACACGTTGGAAAGATTTCAACAGTCGTTGAAATGGCATAGTTTGATTCTTGCATGGTTTACCTCAATCTCTTTCTCTCTCATTCTCTCTCTCTCTCTCAGTTTTTCTATCTATTTTCTCCTTTTTCTCTTTCGCTATCGGTCTCAAACTCACTCTCTTTCTCTCATTCTTTTTATCTTGGTTTCAAACTTAAAACTTTGAATAAAATGCAAACATTTGAAATTGTGTTAGCAAGAATCTGTGCAAAAATATAGTAATTAATAAGGTATACGACGGGGAATATGTCGTATCCGCATAATAAAATGTCTCTAATGAATGATTGTGCTGCAATGCAATGCAATATACAATCTCGACCAGTATCGGTAATATGCGCAGCCGGGATTTGTGCCTTTTTTTGTTTTTTTTTTTTTTTTTTTTTTTGTTTTTTCATTAGCCATAGTATATAGTATTGGCGGATTGAGTGAAATCGACAAGCAAAGACTTTCGATAGTGAATGAAGAAAGAAAGAAGAAAAAAAAAAAATCACCGACATACAACAATATTCTTTCGGCATATGGAACGTGTACGCGGTCTCGATCTTTCTTGCATTACACTACATACTGTTGAAATCATTTAATATGCAGACAATGGCCATAGAAATGTTGTTTTTGCATATTATGTGGCCCGGATTGTGTACCGTATTTCTCTCTATGACACACCGACGACAAATCTGGTTTATATTTTCTGATTATTTCTTCTCTCGGTTGTTTCGCTTTCATTTTTCACTCGATTCTCGTTTAAATTGTGGGTCTCTAGTGCACCAAGTCACCGACACACAATGCAACAATGCCAATACATAGCCAGTTAACAAAAATAGCAACATCAACAGAATAGCATTCACTGTATGCTTTTCAAATTTAATCAATTGAATGCAATGAGAATGATGCTCACAATTATAGACAATTCAAAATGGACATTAATTGACTGCACATGAACGACGAAAATTCACAGATGATCAGAGTGCGGTCAACTATTCTATATTTGAATTACGATAACTTGATAATTGATAATTTATATATATTTCTTTTTAGTATGCATCGCATTTTACTCGACTCTTTGTAAATTCAATTTGAATACATGGCAATGAGATAAAAACGAAAAGAAATGTAACATTTTAACATAGAAGCAAAACGTGTGCGGTAACACGAAAACGGGTTTGTTTTTTTTCTCTTTGTACATTCCAAACGTTTTCATGATAAACAAATGATAACGTAACTATTGCGGTAATTGCATGAGCTTCTTGTATGCATTCTTTTTGGATGTCGGCCACACCACACTATTATACCAGATAACAACAAAATGCTTTTACATTTTGCAAACAACTGGCGTTCATGCAAGCGCGCAATTCACACACACACACACACAACAGAGACACAAAGAAATATCTAGTGCAATGTCATGGAACGTTTGATCGATTTCCATTGTCGTTTAATAATCAATTTATATGGATTTTATTGTCAATTTTATGCACATAATTATGTAATACATTTTGCACAAATCAACAAAATCGAAAAATAGAGAAAATAATTAAAATATGGAGAGTATGGGTACGAAATGGGTGTTTTTCTTTTCTCGATTAAATATGAGCGATTTTATCTCTGTCGTAAAGTTAGGTAAACGAAAGAAAATCAATTTTCGTTGGCTGTCATTTTTGCAGTTTTAATCAAATCAACCATCATTACAATTTTGTGTCTTATTTTGTTCAAGTTTGCTTTATTTTTGTGCAGAAAATCCAATGAAACATGGTGACTTGCTTATTCAACTGTAATCACTTAAATGTGGGTTTGGACACACATAAATCAATGGTACAGCTAAATATATTGGTGTTACAAGCGTGTGCCATTATTTGATTTAGTGTCTAATAGACACTGTCTATGCCCATGTGCTTACAGTTTTAGGTAATGAACTCTGTTTATTTATTAAACACTTTCATTCATTCGGTTGATCGCATTCATTTTCTCATTGATCATTTATTCCATGGGTCACTTGTTCAATTCATCCATTGCTCATTCCACTTGTCGATCGTCAATTCGCCAATCATCGATTTGTTGCAACACATTGTTGCTTAGCGCAATATAAAATAGATTGGCTAATTGGTGTGTACGTCTTTGCATTAAAAAAAAAAATAACAAAAATTCGTCCTTGCAATCATCAAATTGCCATTTTGTAATTCGACACACCGAAACGATAAATCGTGCACTGTCACATGCATTAAATCATGCATTTCATGCTCAAATCACCAAAATACAATACGACAAAGTACGTGCTTTGGAAAATGGAAAAAAAAAATGAATTAATTCAAGGAACATACACTAGCAGAAGCATTTTCATACTGAGAATGTGAAAAAAGAAGAACGAAAGAAGAAGAAGAAGAAGAAGAAGAAGCAAAAAAAACATCCAGCCTTGCTCTGGTTCAATGAATGACCTGACCCAAACAGCTACAAAAGCTGATTTTCCCACTTCGATTTCGGATCGTCATGAGCAAAGATTAGCGATTTGTACGTAAATGCGCATACGTAAAAATAGTCGATGTTACAAATATCGTCTATTTAACTTCACTTAATTAATTGAAAAATAAAATTTAATTGCGACGATGATTCTCATTAGTTAATCGTCGCGTCGTGCTCATATCACCATTCCGATTAGGAAAAAAAAAAACTCAATTTTATTTATTTCTGAACGATAATTTTGTGATGTAAGACAAGTTCATTTGACAATCGGCTTAAAATAGTGCTTTGTGTTTGATTTAATAATTTTGTCTGATTCATTTTTAACATTATATTGTAAACTGTCGACTTTTGTCTGTCTCGACTCAATACAATTTGGCCGATTAACAACACACTACTTAACAAAAGTTCGTCGAACGAAGCTGCTCTAAATTTATACATTTTTTTTTATTTTTTCCTTCATTTTCTACTTTTTACACACAAATTATGTAGATAAAAATTGCCGCAGAAAATCGTAGGCCGATTTTAATTCAATGACTTGACTTGCTAGCTGTGTGTATAGCATTCTAATTTGAAAACAGTGACAAGCATAAACGACAACAATATTTACTGATTAAATCGAAAAATGTGAATTGAACGTATCGCATTCATTGAATTATGAATAAATTCTAAACACAAAACAAAAAAATGACAGAAAAAATTTTGTGCAATTCGAGTTAACCAATGATATTGTCAATTTCCATTTCAATTTCAACAACAACAAAAAATGATCAATGCAAACTAGGTGAACGAAAGAACGAAAGAACGAAAGAACGAAAGAACGAAAGAACGAACAAGAGATGATTTTTTTTTTTCGAATGAAAACATGAAGAAAAATGCGAGGGAAATATTTAATAATGTCAAAAATGAAAACGTCTCAATTAAAGCGTTCGCGCGTTCATTGTAATATAAATTATGTATTATGCAGTTGAGCTGTAATTGGATGCATGCAGACTGCTGATAGCAAATTGAGAGAGAAAGAGAATGAAAAAATGAGATAAAGAAGAAAGACCCCAAAAGAGCAAGGGAGAAAGAGTGAGATTTAGAGGAAGAGAGAGAGAGAGAGAGAGAGAGAGAGAGAGAGAGAGAGAGAGAGAGAGAGAGAGAGAGAGAGAGAGAGAGAGAGAGAGAGAGAGAGAGAGAGAGAGAGAAATAAATAAATGAAAGAAAGACCTAGAAAGGGGGAGGGGAAGAGAAAGAGCGAAACATATAGAGTAAATGAACAACCAACAGACTCATAAATTGCGAAAGCCAAAAGGTAAATGCATTTTCCATATCGCCTATGCAGTTCTTTTGAACTGATTTCCATAAGAAGTCTTTATCATTCATGTCGAAGCAGTGTAAGAATTTATTGCGTTTGAATTTCGTCATATTTAATGCGGGTATGATTAATTACACCGCACCATACCGTACCTGCGATCCAAACAAGGAATGAAAACAAAAAATTACCCAAGAAATCCAAGACAATTGAATTGTGATTATTGCGTATACAATGTGCTTGAGTCATTTTCAGCATACATTTCTTATATACTCACTTTTCAAATTGGTGTGGTGTTTGCACATTGGAATTAGCCTTGTATTGTAATTATTCAAAAATTCACGCGTTAACTTGTATTGCTAATGCAAAAACTAAATGAGATTTTCAAGAACAAAAGCCGAAATTCGGAATTGGATAGCGGTTTGTGAGTGGTTTTTTTTTATTCATAGCAATGGATCCTGTCTATTTTTACTGGCACCGGTTGTCGTCAAATGGTCGTTGGCGAAACGTTGCACAAATATTCACATTGCTGCGGTTTTTTTTTTCAATTCTATCAATTATTATTGAATTCTTAAAATGGACCCAACTTCAATAGCCTCTGCTGTGCACCATACCAACAGCACATACATTGAATCATTTATTTAATTTGCAGTTTTGTCACTAGTCATTCTATGCTGAGATTCCGTTTTATAATTCGAATTAATGAATTGTTAAGTCATAGCATAACAATCATTACATTTGAAACTAGAGCATATGCCACTCTGAATTCATCATTGGCATGAGTTATACATACGATTTTGTTTATTTTTTTTTTTTTTTGCTCTTCTATTTCAATGCATTTTGTTTGCATGTTCTCTTGCCAATTGCAAAGTGAATTGAGAAAAATGCCGATTTAATTAGTGCAAAAAATGTAAAAAACAAACAGTGATCAGCATGAGATTTGTTTTATTCATTTAGCGTGATTTTTTTCCCTCGATGCAGTTTTTTTTTTTTTTGCAACGGTTCAAGAACCGAACTGACGGTGCACCCAAATCGTTATCACAATTAACAGAGCCCGTTTTGTTTGAACCAATTTTTTCTCTCGTTTTCTCTCTCTCTCCCTCTCTCTTGTTATTTATTTCTCTATCTCTTTCAATGCTGCTAAATAATCGATCGCCTGTTTGACATTTTGTATAAAAAAAAAACTATGAGCATTCAAGAAAAACATACACGAAATTTGTTATCTTGTATGATTTTTTTCAAATACTTTTGCCATGGTTGGTTATTCCATATCTATCAATCAACGACGATTGAAAAAATAAATCGCAGAAAAATCATTGAAATAAAAAAAAAATCGATGGCTAAAAAACTCTTTATGAATGAAAATGTGCATAGAGAAAAAAAAGTTATGAACAAAAGAACGTGCAGAGAAGAGAAGGAAAAAAAAAATACACACACACACTTAGCGACCACGGCCCGATAAAATTGCGGGTAATGCAACAAATGTGGTCAGTTGCATGTGCTCAAGGTTGTTTTTGTATATGTGGAATTCAAGTGATTTTTGCTTTTGCAAACAAATCTCAAGTATGAATTAGCTAAATCCTGATCACGTAATAACGATAAACATTAATTGCAAATCGAATAATATATCAAGATGAAACATGTAGAACATGCAGCTGCATATCGAATCAGTGCTGTGACCATTTGACTTCATGTTCCCAGACTATAGTCATAGAATATATTCCATTGAAACTAAGCTAATATACACAAATAAACCGAACACACATTACCAAACGAATCATATAATTTTCCCATAATTATTCAAAATAATTTTTTTTAGCGATTTTCATATAGTGTTCCGTCGTTCACATTTCAAAAATCATTCTTCGGCGAAAATTCCATTAATCATTTACCGCTTTGCAATTTTCCGATGAGTGTGTGCGTGTGTATGTATGTATGTGATAGTTGACCGGCCGGACGATGGGAAGAATACAAACACTATCGATCAACGAAAAGTGAAAAAAAAGCATCGTTAAAAACTTTGCAACACACAGTGCACACATTACTTGGCAATGAGTCAATTCTGGCTAAATGCCAAATTGCATGAACACCATTTTGTCTCAAATGAAATTTTAAGTGTCTGTGCAAAACGAACGAATAATGAAAACGATGAAACCCATACAAACAATTTGATAATCTATCCATTTTCACTCGCTTTGATGTGTCTCAAAATGTGTCGTTGAAATTAAAAGCGAACGCGTTACTGCACTGCTGTCGTCTTTTTTTTTTTCTCGTTCGAAATACTTCCTTTACTCTGTTTGTTATTGTTGTCGTGCATCGTTTTTCTTTTGCCGTCACTTTGTCTTGTTGTCACAAAAGCGTCGTTTTTTTTTTCCTTTCCTCTTTTTGCCCATTTCCTTTTCCATTCTTCGTATTTTTAGACTCTTTTTTTTTTGATCGTTTTTCTTCTTTTTTCCATTTTCTGTCATTTTTTTGGCTCATCAGGCTTTTGTGTAGCCACAATGTGAATAAAAATTCGACAAACTGCGTTTAGCAGTTGTGCGGTTGTAAAATTAGAATTTTACCGCATCATAAAAATGAATGACCTGCCAAAATGAGACATAGTTTTATTTTATTTTCGCACTTTCATCGTAATTCAAAACCGTCAACAGACAAAAAGTCTAGCGATTTGGCACATAAAAGCAAAAACCACTATCGAATTATTTTCTCTTCTTTACATTCACCAAAAGAAACAACGACAGAAAAAAAATGTGCTTACATCGTGTCTACTTAGTGTTTAATGAATAAATGTTCTGTTGCCAAGGTCCATCAAAGTACAAATGATTGAATAACAGCCAATCTGGCGATTTTAGTTGCCATTTCAAAGTAGAAAAACATCTGTTCATATTGTCGAAATAGATGAGTTGAACGAAATACAAGATTTCAAATGTTAACAAGATGAAATTTATCAAATGAAATATATATATCAATCCATTTGACATCTTCTTCTCTTCGTTGTGGTTTTTTTTTTTCTTTCACGCTTTTTCTTGGAAATGAATTGAAATTGTTGGTTGGTCGAAGCCACACAAAAGTTAAAAGAAAAAAGAGACAAAAAACGAAAAAAAAAAGGCTGACATAAAGCAATGTAATATAGACAGTTTATGATAAATGCGTGTCTCAGCTAATTGTAATTAGAAAATTGGAAATAAATATAGACATGGTATTGGCATGGCTTCAGCGTGTGTGCAACATTTTATGCAAAACTATTCATTAAATGTATGGGCGAAAAAGAGTGTCCGCAACGAAGGCTACCTCCTCGCATAATGTAAAAAACCTCAACACGAAACCTCAACTAAAAAAGGCGAAGAAAAAAAAAATCGCTCAAAAATACTAAATCGCAAATTGAATATCGAGAACAACACACATACACAAAAATGTCATTTTATGCATGCTTAAAATTATACAGCAAATCGCGTCGTGCTGATTTATTCAATTGAGCATTGTTCTGTTATCGCATGCAACAATCGACGTAATCCAAATGCGATCACATTCCGATACACATATCTCTTGTGTGCACTTCTCCATATTAACACAGACATTTCAATGGTAATAATCGTCAATAAGCCGATTTTCTCACCTTTTTCTTTCATTCTTGCTCTTTTCTTCTCTCTCTCTCTCTCTCTCTCTCTCTCCTCCCTGTCTGTCTGTCTCTCTATCTATCTATCTATCTGTTGATCTCTTGGCACGGTAATTCATTTTGCTTCTAAATAAGTGATTCAATCGCAATTCGATTGATATAATGCCCTGTACATAATTGGATTTTGTTTTGTACGAAATGGGAAAATAGGTGATCGACGAATATGATTGTGATCGATAAATACATAGCACTATCTCTCTTTCTCTGATTTCTGTCTCGAAGTAAAAGAAAAAAAAAAATACTGGAAAATTATAGGCATGGTGTAAATCCATCGAGTGCTTC
The DNA here is from genome assembly GCA_029041755.1 of Resseliella maxima. Classification (NCBI taxonomy): domain Eukaryota; kingdom Metazoa; phylum Arthropoda; class Insecta; order Diptera; family Cecidomyiidae; genus Resseliella; species Resseliella maxima. The sequence continues at coordinate 221,366 of JAQOWM010000130.1, read as the reverse complement.
TCGATGGCTGTGCAATTTTAATTATTACAAACATCTTGCAAAATCCATAACACGGAGAAGGAGAGAAAGAGGGAGGAAGAGAGAGAGAGAGAGAGTAGAATCGAAACAAAACATTAGATCGAACGAAGATCACACACCGACAGCCAATAATCATTGCAAGCGAATAATCAAATGTATTGCAAATAAATAATCAAATACAAATGGCCGAGATGCAAAAGCTTGATGATTCATTGCTTGAAATGTAGTGCACAATTTTAATTCGTGAAACTGAAATAAAATGAGCTGAACGAAAGAGAAGAGAAAAAAAAACTGAACCTCAGCGGACGATCGACAGGCAGATACATAAAATTGAATAAATAATAATTGTAATATGCCCACTAAAAATTATTGGTATTTATTGTTAATAAGCACGTTTAATCTGCTTTTCGTTGTTTTCGCATTGGTCTTTTTCGCTCTTGTTGGCTCTTTCTCTTTCCATTGCACTCATAATTTACTAGTGTGGCAAAGTGACTATGTGTATGTGTGTTGTTTGTCAGATACACACAGTTTCAGCACACCGAATTTCTTATGTCATTGCATGCCATAACATTTAAAGATCTAATTAAAGGTAAATAATTGCATATTATATGTGGTGCATGTAATACATTTCGTTTCAATTTTTTTTTTTTTTTCTTTTTTGCTTCTCTTTTCGCAAAGCGAGAAGTGTCATTTGTATGCGCGCTCGCGCTTTTGTGATGTGTGTGGATGTTATGGTTGATTGTGTGCGCGTCCATGGAAAACCAATCATTCATATGTGGATCATTTGTTCTCACACATGAAAATGTGTTATTTATTTTTTTTTTTTTTAGCAAGGCACCAAATCGAAAAACAGAAGAGAAGCAATGAAAAAAATAAAATTCTTCGCATCCAGTAAGTAAGTGTTTGCTGTCTCTGTTTTGCAGCCAGCCCATTTTCATCGAATTCTGTTTGTTGCTGTAGTTTTTCCATCATCAATGGAGTCACACTTTTTGCAGTCACACACATTTCATACCGATTTTTACCAATAGCGGCAATATGAGTACGACAGACTACATAATGCATATGACTCGACACAGAAAGTGCAAGTCAATCGGTTGCTGTACACATTTTATATTTACTTAATGCTATGCGCCGTTGTTGTCGTCGTCGACGCTGCTGCTGTTGATTTTTTCTCAGTCGTTTTTGCGCACATTTTTTTTATTTCTTTCATTTTTTTTTTATATTCGTAATGAATGCACGTTTGTTATTAAATACGATGAAATGCGATGCTTTTATGTCTTTCCTTATTCATCTTTCATCTTATGATCGCTTTTCCATTCGTTTGCGTTATTTGTTATGTATTTTGATACTAAATGTGTGTGTTTGTTGTTCTCTGTTGCACTTAAAAGCCAACATTCGCATATGGTTTGCATCTTTTAAAGCCATTATTGTACTTACTAACTATGGACTATGTATTACATTTGAAAACAATAATAATCATTTTTTTTTTTTTCTGTTTCTATCTTCTTTTCGCCTCAGCACACCAATATTGAATACTCTTTGGTGGGATTATTATGTGTTGTGTGTTGTGCATTTTATGCTTCAATCTTTCCTCAAACTTGTACACAATTGGCAGTGGTGCACCAAGTTGTTGTTGCTTTTCTTCTATTCGCATTAATGTGCGATCGATTCCCTTCTAAATGCTTTTCATCGAAATGCCGCATTTTGGCGGAAAATGCTGAAAGAGAGAAAAAATCAATGTGACGCACACACACACACACATATACTGAAATTAACACAGTCATGACAAAATGTACCACGCCAGAACATATAAATTCCGTACTCCAAAGTGCAATTGACTCAAACCAAAGCTGTGATTTAAACAATATAGTCATCATGAACACAAAGGTAAAAATACATTTTACCGCTTTTTTTTCGCACCAAAATATCCAAGTGATTTTTTTCAAGTGTTTGAATTTTTTGTTTGCATTGAAACAAATCAAAAATAAAACTGACAAAGTCTTTAAAGTGAAATAAGAAAAATAGACTTGGAAAATTTTGTTGTGACAATTCTATTTTTTTTTTTTTTTTTTTTTTGTTTTTGATGTTTTGTGAGAAAATGTGCTTTTGAAAAATGGAAATTTTCAATACATCGTCTATTTGATGTTTGAAGAATTGAGAGAAATGTTGGTTTTTTCCAAAAGAAATTCTTCCAAAACAAATTTTTAAACAGTTTCATAAGTAGTTAAGTTTTCTGTTCTTCTTGGTGTATTAGGTCGTGCTATTTATGTGCTTTGTCACTTTGGTGACTGCATCACCGATTGGTCCAGTTTATCCAGGCGCTTATCCATACGGTCTTGCCGCACCTGTTGTTCATGCAGCACCTGTTGTTCATGCAGCTCCTGTTCTGCATGCACCTCTCGTGGCTCATGCTCCGGTTATTGCCAAACATATCGAACCAATCGATCCAAATCCACAATATAGGTGAGGAAAATTCACTCTTTGATCATTTTATTCAGTTTAGTTTAAATTTTTTTCATTCTCATTTTCCACGAATGGAATTTCCTTGCCAAAATCTGTAATTCAGTTAGAAAAATAACAAGAATTTCTCCTTTTTTTTGCAAAATTAGTCTTTTTCTTAATAAGAAAAAAAAAAGTAGAGAACTTCGTTTTTGGAAAGAAATATTTCTTTCTTTCAACGAAAAACTTTGGAAAACATTTCTTCCTTCAACAAAAATTTATCAATTTCTAAATTTTTTTCCCGGATTTAAAAGTGCTCATTAAATTTGCAATATTTTCTCATTAAATTTTCAACATTTTCTCCTTCTTTTTCAAATTCAATTTGAAAAATAAAACAAACAGCTTCAGCTATGGTGTAAGTGATCCACATACAGGTGACAATAAGCATGCAGAGGAAACTTTGGTAAACGGTGTTGTCCATGGAAGTTATTCATTAACTGAACCCGATGGTACAATTCGTAAAGTAACATATACCGCTGATAAAATCAACGGATTTAATGCAGTTGTTGAGAAAGCTGGAGTAGCTCATCATGTAGCTCCAGTTGCAAAAGTCGTTGCACATGCACCAGCCGTTGTAGCACATGCTCCATTGATTGCGCACGCACCAGCTTATCATGGTGGTCTTGGTTATTTGCATTAAGCAAATCAATACACAAACATAACTCATTCGCCGCATGAAAAAAAGCAAAACAAACAATTATCGAGATAAGAAAGAAATGTTTATAAATGCCTAATAATCAATTTTCAATATGTCTTCATTCTCATTGTGCTAGGATTTTAATTTATTTCTCTTCTTTGTTAAGCAATGTGACAAAATTTTTCATTTTTTTTTTTTTTTGTTTAAATCACATACACCACATGCACCGTCCATCAGACAGAGTGCACAAATCATCCCAATTCAATTTTCGGTCATTCGTATTATATTATTATTTACATTTTACTTTTTATTTCTTTGCATTCTTAAGAGGAATATAAGCAAATTGACAAATATTTAGAAAAATAAAATCTATGAAAAGAAAATGGAAAAAAAAAATATTTGAAATCAAATCATCCATGTCATGTGTGTTAATTTTATGTACTCAGAATATTTTTCAACTAAAACCAAAACAACTTTACTCATCACACTACTATTTGTTTTTTTTTTAATTTCTTCTTTTCTTCTCTCTAATTTTGCTATTTTATACACGTTTATAATACGCCAATGTGCGGCCACCAACATAAACAACAACAAACAACAAATATCTACATCTTTCTTAATTTAAATGCATTTAGCTGAATAAAGGAATGTCAGTATTAAAAAAAAAAAAAAAAAAAACATTGAATTCAATTGAGTATTTTTATTTCGTTTCAACTGAAAAGAAGTTAACAACAAGAAAAAGTCATTTTGAGACGGCACTAAAAAGACAGTTAGACAGGATTTTCAGGATATTATGGCAAATAACAATGCGATTTAATTAAAAAGCACGCTCGAACCAATCGTAACATCAACACAATCGTATAATCTGATTTATTTGATGATCAAAACTGTTTTTTTTTCTCTCTCTTTTATTTCTTTTTTAACTTGGTTTTATTGCGCTCCATTGATTTTAATCAGCGTGTCGTTTCGAAAATTGGTAGAGAAGCAAAAAAGAAAAAAAAAAAAAAAAAACTCAATTTTTTTTTCTTCTCTCCTTCGGCAATTCTCTCACAAAATTATCATTGGACATTTCGATGAAGGTCACTTTCTTTCAATTTAAAGGGATTATTAATGAGTTTCGAACAAGCGGAATATTTTGAATGTGCACATTTTATTTCATAATGGCTTCTTTTAATGTCTTCAATTCAAACAAATCGAAATATTTCATTATCTTTAATAATTTACGAAAAGCCATAAGAGAATGATTTGCAGCGAACCACTTAAGCTAATATGCGATGCAAAAAAAAAAGTGGAACACAAAAATTTGAGAAAAAAAAGGCACGAAATAAAAATAAAAGATAAATGAATCCAACAGAAAAACGAGAGTTTGAATTAATCTAAATGTGGAGGAAGCAAAATGACCGAAAACTTCGCTTCAGTGGAGCTTCACTTGTGCATTTCATTCTAATGTCATAAATTATTTCTTTTTCTGTCTCTTTCACGTTCGATTATATAATTGCCCAAAGAATAATCGACAATGAGTACGACTACTCTCGAAATCACGTCAATGCAATGAAATATGGTTTGGCGATAAAAAAAAAACCAATTCAGAATCGTTCATTTAGTTTACAGCGGCCAATTGTCTTATATGTGAGTGTTCAAATGATTAAGTTTTTGGTTTTGTAACCGCAAGCAAATGATTTTGGTTTGGACTTGATGAAAAAATCCTTGAACATCGGAATTTCAAATTACATCAATCGAATGAAAAAAAAGAGACAAACATTTCATAGCAAACGAAGCAAACAGATCGTCAAACAACAATCGAATGCGAATTATTATTGCATTGCATGGAAAAACAGGTGAATTCCATTTCGATCCGAATATTGCATCGTATCCAAAATGTTGCATGCTCTTACCTCAAGCCATAATAACTTCCATAATTCATAAGTCATAAGTGAATAATTCAAGTTGCTCTGTGTCTGTTCAGCGATCTAAATAGCCATTTTTGGTATTTGAATTGATCAATCAATGATAGTAAATTTATATGTAGATCTTGCTGTCGATCTCTCTTGTTGCTCTATTTCTTAGACTCTTTCAATCTCATTGCTTCTCTCTCTCTTTCTCGCACTCTCTCCATATTTCTTGCTCAAAAGTGACTCTCTATCTCTCTCTCTTCTCTCTTGCTTGAATTCAAGCTCATTTCATCTCTCCTTTTTGTAAGCGATTTGTTTTTTTTTTTCGTCTGAAATTCAATTTGCTGTTGTTTTGAATCTGACGCCATCAGTGATCGCCAGTGTCTTTAATTACAAGCCATTTGTGCGCTTATGTTGTCCGGTTCATGTGAAAATCAAATTCGCCTCAACACATGACTTGCTAAATGACACAACGTGTTTTCAATCGCAATCAACAAGCAAAAGAGACACACAAACCAACAACAATAACGAAGTAGTAAAAAAAAAATGTTACAATTTATTATTAATAAATTGATTTGGTATTTTTTCCGTGCGCTCATTTTATGTTTACATTGGCAGATCATTTTGTGTCCAAAGGCCCCCTTCGTCCAATCGCGCTGGTAATTTGCGTAACGAACAAAGAGCAAATTAAGTTGAATGCAAGTCGTTTCGAATCAATGTGAACATGATTGGTTTGGATTTTGTTCTTTTTATGTCACATTTGGAATGTGCATTAAAATGAATGAAAAAAAAAGTACAAATTGTCATTCGGCAATGATTCAATTGATGGTGCAAATATTGTGCATCTAAATATGTGAAATAAAAATGCCCCCGTTTAAAATGATAATTAACGGATCGACTGCATGTGACAGCATCTAATTCTCAAGAAATGCAACCAATTGTATCTTTAATGCTTATGCAGTTGATATCAACGAAAATCTTAATAGACTTTGAATGTCGACCAATTCAAATGTAAAGTGATTTACATGGCAAACGTGTCGTCTAAGAGAGAAAAAAAAAACATTTTTTTCCAAAAAATGTCCGCTGCTGCATTTTCTCAAAGTCAAACATCGATTCAAAGTCATTTCAATGCAATAATGCCAGAGATAAAACAGATAGAGACTGCAAAGTCATTTAAGTGTTTGGCCATTGTTAGTTAAATCATTACCAGAAAATTGCTGATCTCATCCGGTTTGGTTGCGTGCCAAATATATTGAAAATTGTGAAGAAGAGCGTGCGCACCAAAAAACACATATTCATATGACCAAATTAAATGCATCTCTTACTCTCAACTGAACAACATTTGTCATTCGACTTTATTAGCCGAGAATCGCTTCGCCCGCATTTTGCAAAATGTCATATTGATTATTCTTCCATCTTTTGATGCTTTTCTTCGTTTTCATCTTCTCAATTTTTTTCTTTTTCTTTTATTGCATAAATTTGCTTGCGTTTTTGTTTTTCGTTTTTCTTGCTCTTTCTCTCTCTCTCTTTCTCTCTCTATCTCTCCCTAATCATGAAAAATGCAATCATAAAACGGCTAAATAAGCGGCCGGTGTGTGTGTGAGTGTGTCCGCTTATCTGTGAATGTAAAATGAAATGAAATTTTTTTGGGGTAACCATTATGTACTGTGCGGATTTTTATCGCTTGCGACGTTTCTTATTTTTCGCCTACGAAATTGCACACAGAATTAATATGACATACGCTTTATAATTTAACTGAAATTATTACAGTAAAATGTAAGAGCGTCACCGTGTCTCCATGCTTGAAATGACATTGTCAATTGCATGTCAAACAAACTCGAAATACAAATAGAATAAATGGAAGGAGACATGAAGAGTGAAAAAGAGAGTCAATCAGAGAGACAACGGAAAATAAATAGGTAGAAAGAGAGGCAGTAAATCAGAGATTGAGCCTGGTTTTAACAAAACAAAAAAAAAAAACAATTGCATTGCGGGACTTAGTCTGTTCTCATGGCAAACATAGTGCAAATCAAATACGTGCAAAAAACGTCTGTCCAAACACAGCAATCGAATGAGTCATTGAGGGCAGCAACAACAATAATAATAACATCAAAAAATCACAAACACACAAAAACGACGACGGTTTGTGACAACGTTTGGCAAAGAAAGAATATAACAAAAATGATATCATTCGATTAGCCGGCATCTCGTGTGAACAATTTTACAATCATTTTTGCCAGTTGAATTTTCGCTTTTACTCTTGTCTTTATTGTGTGTTGTTTCTTTTATGTCTTGTCGTCGCAGTTGCATAAATTAATTTATTGACGAAAAGAATCGCAATAGATAACGCGAGACTGAATGAATGAGAAAGCAACAGTTGAAAAAAAAAGAGTGAATAAAACGATGGAAAAAGTTTGCAAATAAAGACTAGTTATTAGTGGTGGCATGCGCACGTAATAATAGAGAGAAAGATATAGAGCGAATTAATAGAAAATGTATATCACACAAATCTGAATAAAAACCTCCGACGCTATAAATTGTTTGACTTTTTAACATTTGCTTTGAAAATGAAAAAAAAAAAAAAAAAAAAACACAAATTAAATTGTACCAAAAACTGAAAATTATATATATTTTATCGCACCTTTATCAAATGTGACGGACTTTTTTTCTTTTCAGACAGCAAGCAAAAAGAATTCTGCCTTTTCCATCGACACATGGATTTTGAAAGAGCCAGAAGAAAATGAAGAAAAAAAAGAAGAAGAAAAAAAGCGTCCGCATTGAATTACAATCGCAGCTGTTAACATATATTAAATGTTGTTGGGGCAAATAAAACTGAATATGTACAACAAAACTGTGCAAGTAAACGCCATACAATTACCTCAATAAATTTCAACGGAAAGTCAAGAGAACAGAAGACAAAATGCAAAATAAAACAAAAGAAAAAAAAAAATTCGTAACGCAAAATTGCGCCGATGGCTGTGATACTGATAAAAAAAAAAGAACATAATATTTTATTAGCCACTGAGGAAACCGTAAATATCGGTTTTATAAGCAAAGAGAATCAATTTTTTTTCCCACTGCTTGTCGCTGTTATTTGGCATTAAAATATGAAACAAACGTGTTAACTAGCATGACTAGAAGAGAAAAAGAAATATGATTTACGCAAAAAAACTGGTCAATTTTATGGCCTATCTGTGTCTCTCTTGCACTTGCTCTTGCCTCTCGCTTTATCTCTTACTCTTTATTTTCTTCATTCGCTATTTACCCTTTCTTTGCTTTGCCAATCGATCAGTCAAAGAAAAAGCAAAAAAAAAAAATCATTTAGAAAAAGTATCTTATCATTTGGCCCAGATTTAGGGAACGTTGAATTGAAATTAAAAATAAAGAATGTCAAACACGAAATGATATGTTTTGATCTCTTTAATAATTCTCATTATATAAATATTGTGTTTTTTTTACACATTCAGAACAAGCATGCGACAATGCCACATTCATACATCGACAAATCAATAGATCTAAACATACAACGAACTAACCGATAATGATATTAATAAAACAAAAACTGAATTACGTAACAACAACAAAAAGTATAAAAAAAAAAAGTCTTTTGCAGGAGCAGTTCGTAGACGAGCACGTTAATCATGTGATTTGTTCGTATGTTGCCGACAGTTATACTAATGTATTTGAGAAAGTCACATTATGCTCGTTGATATGGGTTTATTTTTTTCTCTTTTAAATCGGTGTTGATGTGTATATTTTTAGAAAACACGTGTTGCTGGTGCAACAAGACGCGATGCGAACGGAGCATATGCCGGAGCGGCAAATGCGGCTGGGAATGCTGGAGCAGCAAAAGCTGGTGCAAGTGGAGCTGGTAATGCATGTGGAACTGGAATGGCTGGAGCGATTGGTGCTGGCACTGCATGTGGAATTGGTGCAATTGGTGCTGGCACTGCTGGATGAAGTGGAACGGCTGGTGCAACTGGAACAGCAGCCTTGTGGACGAGTGGTGTTTTTTCAACAACAGCATTGAAACCATTCAATGGATCGGCTGTGTAGATAACAGTACGAAGGCTACCATCAGGTTCAACCAATGAATATGATCCTAATTACGAATTTCATTCAATTAATTTTTTTTCCACACTTTTTTCCGCTTACAAATTTACAAAAAAAAAAAAAAAAAAAAAAAAAAATACCTTTAACAACATCACCATCGCGTGTTTCTTGTTGGCTTTTATGATCACCAGTCAATTGATCTTGAATATTGTATGCGAAAGCATATTGTGGCAATGGATCGTATGGTTCAGGACGAACAGCAACGGCGGCTGGTGCAGCCAAAACACGCGGAGCAAATGGAGCGATTGGAGCAACACCTGGCACCAAAACACTGCACATACATCCACCGAATAAAGCAACCAACACAATTGATGTCTGAACATAAAAGAAATCAACGTTTAATGAGGCGACCAAAAGAAAAAAAAAAAAAAAATAACAAAACGAGAAACAACTCAACATTCAACGTTAGAAGTGAAACGTTCAAAATGTTGCTTTTGATTAATAGAAAATTGCCTGAATTTATGCACTGAACTGATGTTTGTGCTTTAGCACAAAACTTTTATTTGAAAATAAACACTTGAATTTGAAAACTACACTGTTTGTTTTGTTTGGAACCAACCTTAATGAAAGCCATTGTTTTGCACTTGAATCAAAATTTCGTTGATAAAAATGAAAAAAAATTGAAAAATTTTTCAATTAATTGAAGACAATAAACCGAAGACTTGTTGACTGAACTAATTGTACGAATGCACAAATCAGATTGATGCTTCTTCAGTTGGATGACGGTCAATTTATAACGAAAAATGTTAAAAGATTTCGAGCCGATTAAGCGCCAATCGTTAATCCCTACTGCCATATTTACAGCCGAAAAAAAAAAACGTCCGCCAATTGAATAACAATTGCGGAAAGTGTAAAGAAATTGGTGTTTTTTTAGTCTGATGAAATAAATCTATATTCGATTTGTGTGGTGCTTCCTGACATGTTGTCGATATGTGTGGATGTTATGTTGTTATAAAATAAAAACGCGTACAAAATATCAATAGAAAAATGCATTGAGCAACCTTCAATGCGTGATGGGATGAAGAAAAACAAAAATGGTTCAATTGCATAGATGCATGCAAATCACATCCAAATTATAGTCGCTTCAAAAATTCATTTCCATCGACACTGATACCGACACCAAATTGAATCACTTTCGTTGGAACGGAACAACGGAGTGAATTAAAAAAAAAAACAACAAGAAAAAAAGTTTCCATGAAAAGTGAAATTTAATCACACGATACCAATTATAAGTACGTGTACGCTACTGATGAAATTCGTTAACATTACTAGAAAAGCGCGTTGTCGCCAACACAACAACAACCGACCGAAAAAATGAAAAAAAAAAAACTCCAAAAAATTAGTATTCCATATAGCAGCGACAAATGTTTGAATGGCTCACAGCGAATATGCTTGTTTTGTGAATGAAACCATAACGGAGCTATTTGTTACATTAAGAAATCCAGCGGAAAAAACTAACATTCGGGTGAATGAGTATTCCGAAATCTTGTGTCATATGATTTTTCATTTCAAGTTGACATGGATATAATGTCATCATTTAAATTGTTTTGTAAGCAATTTACAGATGAATGCGTCTAAATAGCATTAAAATTAGCTTAATTACATTTTAGCTCTAATCATATTACAATTTCTTTTCTTTATTTTTTTTTCTGTACCTTTCCGCACACGATACATTGATGATGGGAATTCATTGTCTACTCTGCTTATGCTACTCACAATTAGGCTCAATTAAATGTTACGTGGCCAAAATTCCGCATTTTTCACAAAGAGAAAAAAAAAAATTGAATTCGCTTTTAGAATAAAATTTTAAAGTCTTTCGTTTCGTTTCATTCGAAAATTCAACATTTTTTTTCCGTTCATCGTTGAAATGTGACATTTGCTGTGAGTTGAGCTCAAAGCAAACAAAAACCATTCTAGCATTTTAATCAAGTCTCAACATTCATTTTTCACTTTGATCGAATAAAATTTATTTGTTTATTATGCACGCATGTCCGTAGGTTAAACAAATTTGATATTAATGCTGGCACCGATTTATCCGATCGTATTGAAAACGTTGTTAATTTTTTTTTTTTTTTTGCTTTCTTGTTTTCGATGCATTAGAGCTCGAACGCGATGCGATGATGCATAGGCGTTAAATCAGCATAACCATATACTTTGCTTATGACAACAACAAATCGCATTAATTGCTTATAAATGATACATTTACACCATTTTTAAAGCCAATTGCTCATTGTTTTCAATGCAAATGAGCTAATCTAATGCTCTGTCAAAATTCAATGAATGAGACCGTGTGTGCGTGCGTGCGCGAATTTTATTCAATTATATAATGTTTTCTTTTTCTTTCGCTCTCTCTCTCTCTCTCTCTCTCTCTCTCTCTCTCTCTCTCTCATCTATTTTCGTTTCTATTTGAAAACAGAAAAGGAACTCACAATTCAATTACATAAAATATTGCACTCTTTGGCGGTGGAATATTTTATAAATCGCCCAAACAGGAACATGTTATAAATGACATCACGAATTTGATTTCATTTTCGTTTAAAATGCCACACATTGAATGAAGTTTTTATATGAGATCCGTAAATGATTCATTGAAATACAAACAGATTTATCATGAAAATGCAAATGGAAAAAGGAACAATTGTTTACAGAAATCACACAAAATTTTATCTAAATCCGTAAAATTGCAATTGCATGTAGTTATTCATTCTGCATTATATTTTTGTTCCCAATTTGTTAGATACTATCATAATTTATGGATGACAAAATGTTTTCAGGTCTTCGATGATTTTTTTTTTTTTTTTTTTTTTTTGCATTAAGATAACGAAAACTGATTCTTATCAATTTTTAACACTTTTTGGATGTGTATAAATTAGAACGATGCAACTAACTCTGATATCAGTTCATCAAGTCACAATCTAGAACTCACAGTTCATTATCGTGAAGGAGAATATACAAAAATTCATTTGAAGAAGGCATTCGAGAAATTGAAAAATCAATTTGCTCTGAAAATTAAATTTGAAAACCAAAAAGAAATTTAATTTTTCTAAGAAAAAGTTCCATTGGAAAACGTGCACAAAATGAACTTCACATTATTTGGTGCAATTGCCTTGTTTGCGTTTGTTTCTGATACAACCGCACAATTTGGGCCATCAAGTTTTGCAAATTTTTTTTCACCGCAAGCAGCAAATCCAGGTTGGTTAATGGGCCAAGAATCGTCTAAAAATGCGGTTAATCTTGCTGTAAACAATGCAATAACGAAAATAAATGCAACGGAATTATCACCAGAGCTTCAGGTAATTTGAGATTTATTTGAAAATGGAAGAAATGCAAAGTGTTAAAAATGGAAAGTATTTTATAAAGAACGACAAATAGACAAAAACAAAAGAAAAAAAAACAAAAACAAAAAATATCTTCAGATGATAAAAAATAGACAATAATTTATGAAAATTCGAATTTTTTTTTGCATAAATTATAATTTTACATTCAAATTATTTTTCAAATTTGAAAAACAAAAAAAATGAAGAAAATAGATTTCCGGAAAAAAATTATACTTTAATACTAAAATGGAGTCCAGATTACAGAATGAATGGTAATAAAATACGAAATTTTTCAAATTTTTAGGATGAATTGCAATTGGCATTGCAAGAAGCTGAATTGGGATTGACGGCATGCGATGAATTGCTATTGTCATGGAATGTTTGGCGTTACAAGATTTGTAAATTCCAAGAGTTGGCCAAGTTAAAATTGAAAATGCAAGAAATCAAATTAAAAGCTCAACAAGCAGCATCAACAACAACAACAACAGCACAATCGACAACGGCATTTCAATCCCCTACAACTGGTCAATCAGGCAGTATTGCAGCTTAACTATCTCATAACGGATTTTTTACGCGATGCACAACGAAATATCTACATGATGTTTAAAATGGATTCACAAAATGTCACTCTAATATTTAAGCTGCAATAATTCATGAAAAATAAAAGAAGAAAAAACGACAATTATTATGCATGATGATGAGTTTCTACTCTGTTTTATTGTTTATTACAGATATTTCATGCTTTTCATTCTTTCATTTGTCTTTTGTTTTGTTCATTTTTGCCATTCCATGGATTGTTTGCAAAAATTTGGTTTTTGAATGAAAAGAAAACAACATGACAATTGGGTGATCTGCTTTTATCTCGTTTGAAGAATGAAAAAAAGGAGTCCGTGCGAATAGTTCAAGTTCTTGTTTTTTTTTTTTTTTGACGCTTTTGCTAAATTCCAGCGACAATTATTATTTATGCAAATTAATAAGTGCACACAAATATCTATTTGTATTACGAGGTAAACCACAATGCCAAGCGTATATATTATGAACAATCGCAAGAAAGCAAAGCAATAAGAAAAAAACACATCGTTATTATGGCACAAAATTATCTAAACCATTGAAACGATATCTGTTTTGAATATCTCTTTGCAAAATGGAGCTCATAATGTTTACAAGATATCAAAAAGCGCAACCAATTACAATTAAAATTGTCAAAGGTACCGAGTTGGTAGTGGATTTAACGAAAAAAAAAAAAAAAAAAAAACATAATTGTGCTACAAAAATATAATAACTAATTGCTGAAATTATACACGAATTTATGATCTCCAGTTGCGAGTGAAGAAAGAAAAAAAAAAAAAACATCGACAAGTGATCGTTCAAAATCATTGCATGGTAAAGTGGTGTCGTTTATTTTTGTATGAAAAATATTAAAATTAGATTTCAATTATCAAAATAATGTTTGCATCGATTCACATATTTACATATATTTAAATGAAATCACGCAGCGAATGAAAAATAAAAAAAAAACAAATGCAAAAGAAACAAATGTAAAGCGGAATTGTGAGTCAGTTTGTTGTAGCTGTTGACTGACAAACAGCAGTTCATTGCGGTTTAAGATTTAATCAAAAAGATGAACGGCGTCTTGAAAAATGATTATATTTAAACGAAACAGATCATGATTGTTTACAATTGTAAATTTTTCATTTTAACGAATGAATGAATGAATGAAGCAAGCTCCCTGCGATGACGATGACGACGACGACGGCGACAACATTGACGTTATCAATTGTTGTTATCGCATTGCAAGAAAAATTGTTACACATATGAAATTTGTGTCTTTTCATTTGCATGAAACTTGTACAAGTCCAGTGTTTGATTGAATTGAATATTCTCATTGTGTTTATGTAATTAATTTTAGCAGTTCTTCGCTGAATAATTCAGTTATTTTCTTTGTTGAGAACGATTCAATTCATTTTTTAATTAAAATTTGGTTGAAGTTGAAATTGAAAGCTTCACATTTGCATCGTTTAAAGATTCAAGGTCATTCGATCGATTGGAAAATGCTATTTTTTTTTTTGTCGATGCTGCATTAAATGCTGTCGAAAGTGTTTGCAAAATTGCATAAAAACGGAAAATTGCAAATTACATGAAATTATTATTCAAAATGAAAGCGAATGAACGATGGATACAGCACGCAGTTATGTGTTTGAAATTCCTTTGAATTCGCAGCCGTTGTCATTGCATTTTTTTTTTTCTCCATTTCAATCGGTTAATTCATTCAACCTTTAACGAGACTCCCATTCACATTCACCCAATCAGCTATTTTTTTTCTTTCGTTTATTCTTTGTGTAAATAGTTACAACGCATTAACTGGATGGATTTTTTTCGAGTTTTTAAAATTAAAACGAACGAAAGAGAAAAAAAAATGTGGGACATTTTTAAAGAAGAAGAAAAAAAAAATGCGAAAAAGAAACGGTCGCACTGACCTAATAGAAAAACGGAAAAAATCATTGCGCGCACTGAAAAATGTCAGAGCATGTACGAACAAATGAAATCGAGTTAAAACACCGTTAAACGATATGTAGTTCGTGAGGTTCACACGAATTATATGCGCTTGCACTCACACACAAAAATACATACATTGATTCAAAGACAAAAACGCCGTCGCCTGCAAACGTGTGTCTTTTAATGCAAAAATTGCGTAAATGGAAAATCAGTCACGTTGAGAAGAAAAAAAAACAAATCATTTATGGCTTGTGGTCTTGACGGCACTCGATATAAATCGCCACCACCGCCGCACCAATAGCACATTCTCAGGCACTTTATTCGCTCTCCATCTCTTATGAGCATACCTCTCACGCGCTTTCCATATTTTCAACACATTTCACTATCATTACAAGCACTTGGGCACTGAAACATTATGTCATAATTGCACCACATGTTCTTCGCACACTTTTCGTTCTCGTTGTATATGACAAAGTTTACGACTTTCAAAGTTCATTTTTAATCGCAGGCATAAGAATGCGTTTCTCGCATATTTAGCGTGAGCTCTTTCTTTGGTGCGCTGTACTTATTACTTTGAAATGACAGATCAACCGTTAGGTGGATTTTGTTTTTCATTTCGTCTGAATGTTCATCGCTTTAATAAATGAGAATTGTGTTGTGATCGAAATGAATAACGATTCTATCGATTCAATTCTTTTGGGCAATTGCTATTAGACCTTCTATTTGAAATCCATCTTTTTCTCTCTCCATCTCAATCTCTCTCTCTCTCTCTCATTCTCTCTCTCTCTTTCTCTCTCAATATCTGTTTCTCTCCCGATATTTCTCTGTTTCTCTCTATGTACCGTTCTCTTTCCATCTCATCAAGGCCAATTCATCTCTTTCTCTTCAATAAATTCGAAAAAAGATCAATAAAGTTTAAGACCTTTACGATTGACTTGAAAAAAAATTCAGTTCACGCAGGGCGTGGTGTACAATTATTTTTGATTAGTTGTTGTTGTTTTTTTTTTCGTTAGTTCATGTCTATAATTTGTATACACCTCTTGACCAATTCTAATAGATTAAATTTCAATTGACTTGGCCAAATATTGCAATTTTACGCAATTTTTCAACATATTTTATTGAGTACGCGCACACTCAACACACAAAAAGAAAACAACAACATAAATCGTTTGCATTGCGCCGCATTTTGCATTCTATTGAAAAGAACATATGATTATTGGTATCGTGACATGATAAATGGCGTTTGCATTTTCATTATAATAAATATTATGTTAACGGCGAATAAAAATGTTCCTATTGCGAGATTTTTCAATGAACATGCGTCAACGACGAAATTACAAAATGTTTCATTTGTTAGGTCGGCAAATCTTCAGACCATTTTTTTTTTTTTGTTCCTTCGCTTTTAACTGACATAAATTGTGGCATATTTTTCTGTTTATCGCTTCAATTGATCGGAAAGACAAAGAAAAAACAGAAAAGAAAAGCAAGAGTGTAAAAGAGTAAAAAGATCAAATGGCAAAATGAAACAGAAGAGTATTTGGAATAGAAAAACATTAGAAACAAAGGCCAAATTATCGTAAGGCAATTTTTGGCGTTATCGTCGACAAAATCGATAGACTTGTTTTCGGTGCATATGGCAAGAATGGCCATTCGCATAAGTTACTCGCATTGGTTACATTAGAAAATCAGAAGCAAGTCACTTTTGAGACACACAAATTATTTATTTTTTTTTTCTTTTTTCATTTTGTTTTTGAACCAAATTAAAAAACTAGCTGACTTGTTTTCATAAAAATAAAAATACATGTCGAACGTGCTCCAGTTTAACATTTTGCATTCGTGGTACAGCCAAATAAAAAAAAAATGAAGCAGAAAAAAAAGAATTCGCAAACACACACAAACGCTAAAACTGCGAGTTGAGATTGAAATGATTCAATTTAAGTGCCACCAACAAATGCGTCTCGCAGCAACATGCATCGAAAAATGAAAAAAAAAAAAAAAAAAAAAAAAAGAGCAATAGATTTAATGGCGAACGTTAAGTTTAATTTTTCAATAAGCCAATCAATAACCCAGATTTCGTTCTTTTTTTTTCTTCTCTTTTCTCTCTTGCTCTCTTCCTCTCTCTCTTTTCCCCTCTCTTTTTCTTGATCTTAAATTAAACTTTGTACGTTTTGTCTAATGGCCAATTTCATACAGATTGTGAATGGTTGTTAACATGTAATGGATGTTAAGTGTGATATATTCGGCATTTTGAATTATAATTAAAACAACTTTGCTACGCAGATTTATCGATTTATATACTAAAACGGATCGATAGCATATTCGAGCGTGACAAATTCCCATTTCAAAAAAAATAGAAAAAAAAATGTAGATTAACACAAAATACATATCATCAGTTGATGGCAATAATCAGTTTTATTTTGATACTTTATGTTCATTATGATACACAATATCCGTTTAAGATACTCTTTGATGTCCATTCAATTCTCTCTATCGCCCATTTAATACACTAAGTCCAATTGATGTCTGACAATGTGATTGGTTGTTAACAAGCCGCCATTCAATGCATTGCCACGCATGTTATAAAATGTACAATTATTAGAATCAATTGTGTGTTTGATGTGAAAATTACTCGATCGTTGTCAGTAAACACTTAATTAATCCAATTCGTTCATTGTGTCAATTTATTTTCCGCATTCAACGTCAAAAACCGAGAGCGAGAAGAGAAAAGATAGAGAGAGAAAAAGAGAGAGAGAGAGAGAGAGAGAGAGAGAGAGAGAGAGAGAGAGAGAGAAAGAAATATAAACGTATTTGCCACTAGAATGAATATTTGCCACTAGATTTAAACTCGATTGCATCATATGAAATTTCGTAAGGAATATGACAACGAAGTAAAAAGCTCCTTTCCAAATGATAAATAAATAATGTGATTTCGTTATTTTTTTTTCTTGCGCTTTTCAATTCGCATTATATTTATCCAACGCACAACAACCCGAATACAGATTATGAATGCGACCAGTTAGTTTTAATTGACGTATTTATTAACGGTATAAAATATTAATTTTGGTTTTACTTTTATAAAATATCAATTAGAAACAAGAAAAGACTATTTCAAAATGTTTGCAAATCGGGCAAAAATTGGCTTGCCAACAGAGAGAAGAGAGCAAATTTGTAGGGAAAAAAAAAATTAGTGACTGAAAATGCCAGCCTATCCAGTACGCACAGCACACATACACACACACACACACACGCATAAAACGGGCTCAAAATGTCAATCGAAATGAAAGATTTATATCGGCATCGTGTTTTCTTGTACCAAAAAACTGATTCGGAAAAACAAAATGCACATTCGGTGCCCACATGCAAAACTTACACACAATTCAAGTACCAGTTAATGCCATACGATAAGTAATTATATGCGTGCAAACTGCAAATTGTGCAAAATCACCACAAAAATAAATGAATTTATCAATTTCAATTAGATAAAGCAATTACCACAGGCTTGCAGCTATGCGACATGAACAATTTTGGATGAAACAATAAAAAAAAAAAAAAAAAAAACAGTAACAGCAATGAGAACTACAACAACGAAGATAACGTCGATAAATGATCAAAAAAATGGAATTTTTATGAAATATCGAGTGAAAATATGCTCATAAGTAATTTGAGCCGAATTGTGACCTGTTCGATTGCACTCTTGGGAATGTGAAATGTGCGGCATGAATTAAAACTAGCACATGTCACCATGCGCAAACTACATGATACCTTAATCTCCGTTGCTCTATCGACACATTATTATTATTTCGTTGTTGGTGTTGTTAATGCCGTTTGTTTTTTTTAAGTATTTTTTTTTTTCCTTTTTGAATGAACTGTTAATTTTCTACTTAGAGTCAAATCAAATTCGTCAGCCATTATACAAAATTGTTTGCGGCTACGTATGAAACAAAAAAAAAAGAAGAAATAGTAGAAAAAATACGAGTACAACAACAACATATGTTGCCATTTTCATGTATCGCTGCACCTAAATGTGTGCCGATAAATGGCCTCTCATTGAAAGACATTAAATAAAGGAATATGGTTAATAATCTTACTAAATTGATCCGAATATGAACGATGGTGATTGAATGGAGAGACACACAAGAGGAACAAACACGAATTGAAAATAAGAAGAAAATGAACCAAACGAACTAACGAACGAATGAAAAAAAACGGACCTCGTTCGCATGGGCCTTAAGAATTGTCAGTCATGTGTAAGTGTTAATCGGCGCGGGTAGTTGATATTGAATACGCAATGAACTCTCTGTGTTGAATTCCGTAGTCGGCGGCACTTCTCTCTCTCTCTCTCTCTCTCTTGTATCTCTCTCTCTCTTTCTCTTTCTCTCTCTCTCTTTCTCACTCTCTCTCTCTCTCTCTCTCTCTCTCTCTCTCTCTCTCTCTCTTCTCTCTCTCTCTACCTATCCTCTCTTGGCTTCATACAAAAAAGCATTTAACCATATTGGCGATTAAGCGATTGTACTTTTAGAGCATTTCATACATATGTATATGCAGATGCTAAGCACTCCCATATGATCAACAACCAATACAATTCATCACCACTTGAAATCGCTCGAGCCCAATTTGAAGTAAATGCAATTTTTGGGTATAAATACGCGTTATTGCAATGAACGAAATCAATCTAAGGTTTTAGTTCGAACAATTCAGTCATGGCATTCAAAGTGAGTGAAAAAAACCATTTCTTTCAATTTGTTTTTAAAATTTTTGAAAAAATGGTTGGAGAACAAAAATCAGCTAGTTTCGTGAAATTAAGGGGCAAATTTTTCATAGAAAAGAATAAACTGATGAAAAGCATCAAAAAAGGAAAAAAAAAAATTATCGACAGATTGAAAAAAAATTTAAAAAATAAGAATAGAAGAAAGAGTGTTTAATTTGTGCAATCATTTTGTGTGATGCAACAACTAATTCGGCAATGTTTTTGTTTATTAGCTGATTTTCAGTGTTTTATTTGATTATTTTGTTCAATCAATTTGATTGTGTTTTATAGTGAACGAAAAAAACATAGTGTATTTTCTTATTCTTTTATGTTATTTTTGTGTTTAGTTGGTCTTGTTAGCTGCTATCATTGCTGTCAGTCAGGCAGTTGTTATTCCAGGTGCCGGTATAGTTGCTCCAGGTTTAGTTGGACATGGTGTTGTTAGCCCATATGGCTATCCAGGTGTTGCAAAGGTTACTTTCACTATTTTTATCTCGTTTTTCCCAAAAGTTATTAGCTTTTACCAGTTCCTTCAATAAAAGTTCATTTTTTTCGCTCAAAAGCGTAAAAAAACAAAAAAAAAAAAATTGTCAACGATTACCTCTTTGGAGATTCGTTGATATTATAGTGCTCCGGTATTGTGAACTATAAATTAAATACATTTTTCAGGTTGCAGCAGTTGCCAAAGCCGTTGTTCCAGGTGATGACTACGATCCAAACCCACAATACAGCTACAGCTATGACATTAATGTAAACAGAGTCCTTGCTTTTTTCACAATGAGAATTTAATAAACATTTAAATTTGTCAACAGGATGCTTTGACCGGAGATTCCAAAAGTCAACAAGAATCACGTTCAGGAGATGTTGTACAAGGATCATACTCATTGGTTGAACCAGACGGTAAGCAAAATAACAGATGAGGGATTTTTATTAGTTTTTTTTTTTTCTAATGAAAATGGATTCATTTGTCTGTTATAGGTACCCGGCGTATTGTTGAATATACAGCAGAGCAAGTTTCAAGTTTTTTTTCTTATTTCTTGATTAGAGAATATGTTTCGTTCTGATTTGCAACTCAAACAAATTATTTCAATTTGAATGAGTGCCAAAAGCTGCAACTTCTCACATTAGAAAATGTTGCAAAGCAGAACAAAATATATCTTCTTAACATAGAACATAATGTATTTTTTATTTGAATTAATTTCTAATCGATGTGTTCTTTCCTGATGAAATTGTAGTCCAGTGCAAGGTACGATTTATTTTTTAGCCTTAAAATCCATTGAATTCCAATTATTTCAATTAAACACTAATTCCAATTCGAATTTTAAATAGGTTTTAATGCTGTTGTCCACAAAGAGCCATTAGTAGCCAAAGCAGTTGTTGCAGCTCCAGCTGTCGCTAAATTCGGTAAATGATTGAAATTCCATATAACTAACACCGGGAAAATAAACTGCTTTTCTTTAAGAAAATAAGACAAAGATATTCTCTGTGACACAAACCAATTTGAATGCACAGACAATATTTTCCCTTTATTTTTCAACTACTTTTCCCTGATAATACTAAAATTATGCAATTGAATTTAATCACAACACAATAAATTAATCAAACTATCCGAACTAAATATGTAGACATTTGAATTAACGTGATTTTTGCTAATTTTGTAGCTGCTCCAGTAGTTGGTGCTCCAATAGCTAAAGTCGGTACGTAACGATAATATCGTTTATTGATCGAACAATAGCCAGAAATCCTCCTTATTTATCCATCCAATTCTTCTTCTTTCATTGTGTTGATGATTTTAAATTAAATATTTTCTCTCAATCGTCACAAATGGTCACATATGGCTCTAATAATCATTTATTGCATTGAATTTATTTATGTGTAGCCGCATATGGTGCTCCAGCCGTTGTCAATCCATACGGACCACGTGTAGCCGGTCCATTGGGTCTTCCAGTAGCCTACCACTAAAAATCGATTACCACTGAACTACGCACAACATCCACCAACAAATAATAATACGAAATTGAATGAAAAAAAAAAACACACAAAAAAACAAAAATCACAAAAAATGTAAATATGATTGCAATGTCATCTACCACATGTCACCTCTATCGCTTTTTTTTATAAACAAAACATTTTCCACTTTCTTCTTAAAAAGCACGACTAAATGGCTTGGTCGAAATTCTATTCTCTTAATATTCTTACGTGTATATTATAACTATGTAATTATTTCATTATCGTCATCAAGCAACATCAAGAATTAAAAAAAAAAAAAATAAATAAATAAACATCTCAACATCAACACACAGCGTGAGTGTGATAGAAAGAGAGTGTATGTGTGTGTGTGTGTGTGTGTTTGCCTGCGTTGAAACGATCGAACGAGAGCCGTACACACATACACACAAACAAAAATCGATCGAATACAAAACCACGAATTTATTGTGAACTATCAATATTTTGAATTGTAAATAAAAATTATCCTTGGAATTCATTTGATCACAATAAAAACGATTCGAAAATAAACAACATGGAAAATGTGTTTTTAAAAACACCCTTTCTTCTTTTCATTAGATCATCACAATTTTTGAAGGAATCGTTTCTTCAAACTTTTTTCCATCATTTTTTTTTTTTACATTTGTCATTTTCGTCTGAACACTGAATAATATCGTCCACTTGTATTTTCTTTTTGTATTATTTTATTATTATTATGATTACTCTTTATTAACGGTTAGTTGATCATTGTGTGAGCTTCAATATGTTTTATTTGTTAAGACTGTAGACCATGAGATATAATATTCTTTAATATCAAAAGAAAAAATCCCATTGATTTTTCTTTTTTATACCTATATTAATCAATAAAATGCAATTAAATGAATGTATTGAATTGAAAAAAAAAAAAAAAAAAAATCTTGTTTTTCTCTTTGTGTGTTTTCAGATCTTTTTCTACAAGATTTTCGACTAGATTTTCGATTGAGATTACTTTTTTCATGAGATTACGAAATTTATACGGTTTACATCAGCCAATTTCCAATGCATTGGTTTGATATCGATGGGAAAAATTGTATTTTTTTCTAATTTAACTTTGATTTGCTGGATATTCGGTGTCAGATTGCTCAATTATTTCTATTCATTTTTTTTCAGATTTTAGTTTTTACTCACTGATTTTTTTCATTTTTTTTTTTTTTTTTATTTCATCAGATCACTTATTTTGTGATTTGAAGTCAATAAATTTCCAAGTTGATCTGCATTAATAAAACTAATGCGTATGAACACAGTGCGTGCACAAATAACTGAAACCGGTTTCGAGAGTTCATAACTCGTCATCTGTTTCAGTTGAAAACCGATATATGTTTCTAGTTGGAAATACATTTTAAAAAAATGAGAAACCGTTACAAATCAATTTTATTACGCGGTTTGATCTAAAAACAAAATTGCCAATTGAATTAAAATCGCAAATCATATCTTGAAAAAATCAAGCAGATTTTTTTTTTTTTTTTAATTTACTTCTCAAGCTGAAAAGAAAGAAAAATGCATTCTGATTGAAAAATAGTCGAATCAATACGTGCTCATTTCAAATCGAACTAATTTCAATGCGTGAGTTCGAATGCGAAAAATGTAATTTATATTGGCGCCTATTGATGAGGTCGCCATCATTTGGATGCATGCAGTTGCTCAAGAACAACAAACATTCAGTGAATTAATTCACATAAAATATTAAACAATTTGGCTTCGAATCAACCAAATTGAATGGTGCAATGCGATTCCATCAGCAATTTGTCGCATTTCCCAAAAAAACATACTTGAATTAAATTCATGTCCACTGCAGGTGGATGATAAAGGAAAAAAAAAAAAAACAAACATCGAACAATAATATTGAAAATAAGGTGAATTGTACTCACTCATTGCAGAATGCTCCTTTTTTACTGTGCAAAAATCGTTTGGCACAACGCCATTTGCGCTCGATTTGCTTTTCGTGCACCTTTTTTGCTGATTGAATGCCATTTAATCGACTGACCTCATCATTTTGCCGCATTCGCCATTGCTTTATGATTTTTAGCTGGAAATTATTGAAAACATTTATTTGCAAATTGTAATTATTCTGAAATTATTTGCAAATTTTTTTAATTAAGAATTATAAGGAAAAATTCGGAACCGTTTAAAGAGAAACACAAAAAAAAAAAAATGTGAACTGAAATCATTCGAAAAAAAAGTTTAAAAATGTTTAAAAAAAAAAATTGTATCGAAATTTACCTGGAATTTTCGTCGACTTTCCATCAAATTATTCGTTCGGATTTGTGATGATGCTTTGCATGCTTCGTATGATTCAGCCCAGAAACGATTCAATTGCTCCCATATCATGGACGAAACTTCGTCCAAATATGCATCATTCAATGGTTTTATCTATATGTAAAATGAACAAATTTCAATTGGCGAGAAACATATTGCGCTCATTTTTTTTTTTTTTTCTTTTTGTTATTTATATTGACTACTGACATTATTTTAGACACCAACATGTGATTAGAAAGTTTTCAAGTTGCCATTTATATACAAATACAAGAGAAAAAATTGCATGAAGACGAGAGAGATGAAAAAAAAAAAAAAAAAAAAACGATTCAGAAAGACGCCAACTGTAGAGGTGTTTTAGTGCTGCTTAGAAACAAGTATTAGAGAGCACCGAGATGCGCGCAATTTCTGCGATAATGTCGGTCATTCAATCAGAAGCAAACGCTTGAATGTAATGCATCTCTCAATTTCAAGTTCAATATCATTTTCAATCGTGAAAATCTGCCATGCAGCGGGACAGAAGAAAAAAACATGTACACAGAGTATTTATTGTATTAACAAAAAAAAAAAAAAAAAAAAAAAAAACACCGTACCGAATGAATTATTAATCGTTCGTGATTATTACAACGAATGCAATGAACACACTATATACAACTGGTTTTCCGACTTAACAGTTTACCAACGTAAATTTTCATATTGCGGACGTGTTCATTTATCAGTGCTTAGCTCGTTCACAAACTAATCTATCAACTTTTCTATTTGCAACGAGCAATGAACAATAAGCAATATGCTCCATCGCATTTTATTCAATTGAACAAGCCTCAAGTTGTTTTACCATGAATTGTATTAAATTTGTTAACTACTTATTGTCCATTGTGAGCAGATAATTTTTTTTCATAACATCAACTTAGAGTAAAATCTCTATACATGATTTGAACGAAGAAAAAAACCCCTTTTGAACAATGATCAAAATCTAAATATTTCTACTATTATTCATATCAATTTCTGTGAACGATTCGAAATTTTTTGAACATAAAACCGAGTTCAACTCTTGAATAAAAGAGAAAAGAGACAAATGCAGAAATAAAAGTGAAAATTTTAATCTTTTCCCATCATTTCTCGTGAATAAAATCACGAAAGAAAAGTTATAATAATTTGTTCTCTTCGCTGATTATATAAAGTATTTTGTAATCAGTTTTAATGACTAAACAAAGAATCAAAGCCAAATATCCAATACTCAGTGATTTCGAATTCAAATAGAAGAAAAAGAATTCGTACCACTTCGATTCTAATGAAAATTACAAAATATTTTCATTGAATTCATCTCATTAAGCACTTGAAACACGTTTGTTAACAGTTCAATCACTTTCTTTATGTGAATTCAAAGTCTGTCATTCATTAAATTTCTGCCGTTAGGATGCCATCATCGGTGATGTTATTTCTAAGACATTGGAGATGTTTTGCGGTATTAATATGCAAATTCACTTCAAAAAAAAAAAAAAAATCATCTAAACTATTCACTCCAAAACAGAAAACATGAATTTCACATCAAAATACTAATCATAACGGCTTTCTTAGATATGAATTTTACGTTATAAACTGGCGACCCCATGTATTGCATGCAATTCTGCGATTGTTGATTCCATAAGAGAAACCATTGTATCGGCATTTATTTCGAATGTGCTAACAAAAGACGATTATTGAATTAGTTTTGAAAAAAAAAAGGAAATTATAATAATAATTTGTTTGAAGATTTGTTGACTA
Source organism: Resseliella maxima (assembly GCA_029041755.1). NCBI lineage: Eukaryota > Metazoa > Arthropoda > Insecta > Diptera > Cecidomyiidae > Resseliella > Resseliella maxima. The sequence goes on along the minus strand of JAQOWM010000130.1, from coordinate 195,605 downwards.
TGATGGAGAAAGTGCACGCATAATAATGGTCAATATTCATAATATTGATGAGATTGCGTTGAAACTGTATGTTTTCCATTAAATTCACAATCAAAGTACAAAACCACTTTTTTTTTTTCGTTCGTCCATTGCATTTGGATTTAATGAGTTAACATCTTGATTGGTGCAAATAAGTCCTAATTAGACAGAGTGCAGTTATATTCTACGATTAATTGATGATATGTATATTTATATCGAAAAAAAAAAAAATCAGTTTTAATCAAAATGTCCAAATCGGGTGTTTGCAACTTTTTCTAATGTCAATCGTTACAAAGTAACATGCGTTGTATGTGGTCAAATGTGTCAAATTTTTATGGAAATGCACATTAATTATGCCAAAGTCAAATTCGTCGATAATTTATCAGGAAATTTTGAAAACATTAGCAATTAATGGCACTTGTGAAATATTTTAGCACATAATTTTTACCTAAAAAAGACTTTTTGCAAACCAATCGGAATGCATTATTTTTCATTTTTCTCTTCTTGTTTATTGTATGTTTTCATTTAAGCTATCGATTACATAGATTGTTTTTGTGCTAAAATAGTGAACGAAAGAAGAGACAAAAAAAAATCGACCCAATTTTTCATAAAAGTAAGAGTTTGAATTTCAATTTCGTCAAGCTTCAAATTTGCAGAAGAATTACAAAAAAAAAAAAAAGAAAATTCTTCAAAGTGAAAAATACCGTATGTTTTGATATATCCGCATTGGGATCATGTTTCAATTTCAAAATCAGTTGCTTTGCAAACACTATTTTTTGAGCTTTATTTGCAACCGCGCTTGGCCTGCTTCTACATTTCGAAAATTAAATCTCCATTTGCATGAAGAAAAAGTAAAAGATTTTTTTTTCTTTTTTCGTTGTCATTATGATTTTTTTTTCCTGTTTCAGTTCTTATGTTTCTCAGTTAGTTTGAAATGAATGAAATTGAATGTAATTGCTGGTTGCGATTATAATTTCGTGTGTCATGAGAGGCAAATTCATATTCATACTCTGACTGTTTGTTTGTTGTTTTTTGTTTGTATCTATTTTGTTGACTCCCAAGTCTGTCTCTTTACCATCATCATTATGGTTTTTTCTCTCTCTCTCTCTCTCTCTCTCTCTCTCTCTCTCTCTCTCTCTCTCTCTTTCATGTGCGAATTTCATTTTATATGTGCCTTTTTTTTTGTTGTTTTTCGTCTCTTTATCAAGTAAAAGTCTTTTACATGCGGCTTAAGCGCGGTAACTTGATTACTACGGATGATCATAAAAATCAGTGGAAGCGAAGCGAGTCGAGCTGTAAGAGATCAAACAAACAGATCGGCTACAGTTCATCGTTCGTTTATTGTGTTTGTGTTTGTGCTGTTTGCAATCTTGTGCGCTCAGCCACAAGCAAATTTTCTCCTAAGTTGATAAAAAGAAGAGCCACTTTATGGAAATAGTTCAGTTATTCGTGATGTTTTACCATGTTGACATCGGATTTTATGAACGTATCGCATTCGATTAACATATAAAAAAAATAGAAAAAAAAATAAACAACACACTTTTCACGCCTTATTTATTTGGTTGTAAAAAGCAAAAAAAGATTACAACTGCATTTACAAACCGATTTTAACATTTATGGTATTCAAATTGAATTGAAAATAAGTGCAAGAACAAAACGGAAGCAAACAATGTGAAGTTCGAACAATTCATAATTTTCTAAGTTCTCGAGAGAAAAAAAAGGAGCATTTTCGAAATACAAAAAAAAAAGTGTCCTTTGCGAAAATATCATTCAGAGTGACTGAAAATTGTCTGGAAAAAAGAAGAATTGTTAAACAAAAAAAAACAATTTCCATGGAATTTAGTTTGAAATATTTCGGTGAAATGATAAAGTGAACCCAAAAACAAAAACATTGGAAAAACGTTAAACAAAACAGACATTAGTGAATCATTTTACATCTAAATGAATGAAAAGTAAAAGTTAAAACAGAATCCAAAAAAAAAAAAGACAAAAAATATGTTTTTACTAAACATACGATGTAGCTTCAGTTGTTTGCTCATTGTAAGTTTCCGTCAAAATTAATGAATCAAAAATAAGATAAAAACCCGAAAAAAGAGAGAAAAGAAAAGATACAAAAAGTCCAATTCTGTGTGTGAGCGAGACAATTTTAATAATGATTCGAATGAAAGTGGCAGTAAGAAATGGCTATTAACATAATATATGTAGCGCGCGATATTCGACTCTGACTAGACTGATTTATGCACATTTTTTACATTTATTGTGAATATTTTCTTTTATTTTCTTTCTTTTTCTCAATTAAATCATTTTGGGTGGCAGTTCACCTTTTTTTCACTCATTCAAGTGAAATTCTTTTCTTATATCTTTAATTATGGTCATAAACGACATAATTGATGGGTCATGGCACTTGAATGTATACAATTTTGGTTGATTCGCAGTTAAGAATGAAGCACGCACTAGAAATAACACCATCCAGAAGAATTTTTTTTTTTCTTTTGCATATGCGTTTTATTGTTAAACTGTTGTCTTCCATAAACTTTCTATTCGTTTCTGTATTAGATTCCCCAGATAATAAACCACGACACAAGATAATTATGTGCTTCGAAAGAAGTTGCAATTACCGGTTCTGCATTGTATTTTTTTTTTCTCGTTAGAAATACAAAATAACTTGAAAATTACAAGGCGAGTGCATTTATTGATTGAAAATTCCATACAATTTAAAGCAAATGGTGACGCACTTGTCGAGAAATAATGTTAAGAAGCGTGTATATTGCACTATAACGGGTTATCGATGATAGACTTTCTGTTTTAATGTAACAAAATATACCATTTTCTTCTTTCGTCGTTTGTTTTCCTAGAGATGGAAAGGTTTTTTCCAAAGAAATCGACCTTTTTGTGTCAGATAGAAATGGAAATTCTATTTATAAAACGAAATTTAAAAAATCAATGCAACCCACCTTTTCGTGTTCATTTTACAAAAGCAAAAATTGTTGAATTTGATAGTGGAAAACCGGTTTGCCAAGAAAATATGATTAGAAAAAGCGATGCATTCAATCGTATATTTGATATCGGCAAAGTGAATTAAATCTTAATTGCATTGTATGCACCGTTTACACACAATTCCATTCAATTTACGTTAAACATATTCTGTGTCGTTCGCCTGTATTTTCTAATTTATTCCACTTTTTCTTGATTCGTTTATAGATCGCATTAACCGGATTGCTGCACATTGTACGCGCTGAATCATTTAGACCGATATTTAATCCAAATATTGGCTTGAAATCATCGGCGCAAAAGTTAACAGCAATTGCAACAACAACAACAACAACAACGACTATTCGTCCATTAACAACAATATCAACTGTATTGAAATCAAGGGTATCGTTCACCAACAAACATGCGCCATCATATCAACAGCCTCGATTGCCAGTAAAACCATTATCATCACCGGAACCACCTCGTTCGTCTGTATTAAAACCAGCTGCTTTGAATCCAAACGCATCAAAGTCAATTGCATTGAAATCAGCTCCATCAAAACCAGCGGATAATGCACCTTCTGAAACGGCTGATGCACCCGTTGCCGAAGCACTACGAGGAGATCCATACTATAGACGGGGCTATTATCGACGACCATATTACTATCCAAACAATAATTTATATTATAATACACGTAGTCGTCGACGACCAAAACCATACTATTCGCCACCAAATTACAACTACAACAATGCACCCTATGAAGATTATCGATTTGAAATGGATTTCGCTGATCAAAGCGGTTACGTTCCAAAATCAAAATTGAAAACACCATCAACGGATAATACCAAGGATTATATGGGCGTAATTGACACTGATATTGGTCAATTTTATGATTCACAATCGGCAACGTACAATGTGCCACCGTTGAAAAGCTATGAACAAACTGGATATTATACAGGTGGATCGAGCCAATCGACGGCGAATCTTGGAAGTAGCATTGGAACCGGTATAGGAACTGGTGCCGAAACAGGCATTTTATATGGTGATTATGGTGATTTAGATGATTACAAGTATTCAACGGCAAAACCAAAATCAAGCTACAAAAGTCTACCGTCCAGGCAAACAATTAAACAAACAAAAACAAGAACGAAATATAATTACGATGACAATGATTACAGATATTCGGGTGATTCAAGTGGTTATGCAACATCTGGTCCGGATATTGAAGAAATTACCACCGATCCAGCAACATTAGCAAAATACAATAATATTTATTTACCACAGCATACGATTTATCAAACGGCACCGAAATCAAAACCTAAACCAAAACCGAAGCCAAAACCAATCAAAACTACACCGACAACAACAACTTATACACCTCCGATTAAGTTCAGTGACCAATCGATTGATGTTTTTACAAAGCCACTTGGATCAGCTACATTTAATTTGAATTTATCGCCGGGCACTGTGTACAATCCACCACCGCAAATAAGCTATAATCCAATTCAGCCAAACTATAAAGCGATTCCAATTCAACCACCATCAACAAGCTACGGTGTACCAATTGCACCACCGTTAAACACTTATACATATCAAAATGCATATTCCAATCAATATTTACCACCATCCAATGGTTATCCACCATCAAATAGTTATGTGAATCCATCTGAAATTTCAATTACAAATCCAACACCCCGAGCTCCGGGCCCATTTGCTGAACCACCACCAATAAATCAAGTTAAACTAACAAATATTGATGTGAATTATAACAATGCACAATCATCATATGATGCAACTCCGAAACAACCACGTCCAACCAAACGGAAACCATCAAAAGTAAATTCAAAACGTGTATCGACCAAACCACCGCCACTAAATACTGATGAAGAAATTCTCGATGACGAACATGAACAAAATGATTATACTGGTGAATCGTATTCATATTTTAAAACAATGCCACAACCATCACTGCCCAATACATATGATCAAGAGGAATTTCATACGATTAAAAATAAGCGAAAACAAACAAAACAATCGCCAAATGTTTATGAACGAGATGAAAAAGTGCGATCATCAAAAAAACCCAAGCAACCAGTTGAAGTAACACTTCGTATACCCGACGAAGATTATCTCGATGATTTGGTGAAAGTAGTGCAAACAACAAGACGACCGAAAAAGAAAAACAAACCAACTACTGCTCATGTATTAGACACGGAAGATTTACGCGATGCTTATGACAGTAATTCTGCATACTATCCAACCAAATCGAAAAAGAATAAACCACGAACACGTGATCAACCGACTAACGATTATGACAATTATGATAACGATGATGTAAGTGATGAAGATTATGACAATGATCGTATTTCGCACATAACCAGCAAAGAACAGGAAAAAATTAAATCACAAAACACCGATACAAACAATGAGCATGAACATGGACAGGAAGAGCCAGTCGAACCAAGGTATTGGGATAAATCGTCAAGCATTTACAAACAATATGGAATTCGTGCAAGAAATGATAACTTTGGAAGCAGCTATGAAATGTACAATAATAATAATGGTTTTCGTCCCATTCGCAAAGGTGACCATTCTGATATCTACTCAGCCAGTTCGTCAAATAATCATAATTCATATGTTGCACAGCTAAACAACAATAAATATTCAAACGGAAATCGAATAGTAAGCACATTACGTTCAGTTACAACAACAACACAACCAACAACACTGTATGTTTGGGACGGCAAAGAGCTTCCAAAAAATCATAAAATGATCTGATTGATGATGTGCTTTGTGTGTGCATGAGTACATTTACAACAACTTGTTTACTTTTTAGCTTAACAATTTGATATGTATAATTTTAGCCGTACATTAATTTATTTTTAACAACAAAAGAAAAAAAAAATGAATAAAAATAAAGAGAGGAAAAAAAAATCGCAATTCTCACCTTTTTTTCAATGAATGTTGTCCATTGTTTGCTGGTATTGTACATTTGGAAATCGTTAAAGAAGACTGGACCTGATGACGTAGGTGGTAAATCTGGCACATTCACAGATAGATTTAAAATGGAACGAGACTTTTCGAGCAAAGCCTTTAGAACTGGCATCAAAAATGAATAACCTTCGGTATCACCAACTGGAATTAAAAAAAAAAAACAAGTTTCATTGGAGTTTCTTGGATTTTTTTGAATATAAAAATAAATTGGAATTTTTTTTCTTCAAATTTCTTTTCCAAAAAGAAATTTTTTTTTTTTAAATTTTCTTTTTAAATTTTAATTTTTTTATTTTCTTATTTTTAAAAAAATTTAATTTAATCTTCATTCTCTTTTTATAAATAGAAGGTTCCGAAAGTTTTGATACATTTTGGTAAATAGCTGATTGAATTTTTAATCAAAAATATCTATTTGCTAATAAAAAAAGGAAATAATTTTTTAAGAAAATTACCTTCGATAGCTGTATTTAATGCTTTATTAATGCTGTACATAAGATACCCAAGTTCATGTAAATCTTCACTGGCTCGAAGTTGAAGAACGGTATGCAATTTGGCTGTAGCCATTGCAACAATTTCTGGATTTGGGTGACACGAGCATTTCATGAGCAAACCTAAACAAATTCGTGACATTTCGACCCATTCATCGACTGCTTGTTGCTGGAATATCATCAATGAATCTGAAAGCAAAAAATTTGATTTTGTGAATATTTTCATATTAAAAATGTACGAAGAAAAACTTTGAAAAAGAAACAAACGAAAATCCTAAGAAAATTAAGAAAAAAAATCAAGAAATAAAAATGATTTTTACCCATCAATGCCAAAACTCCATCCAGTAATTTCGGTGAGCATTTTTTCAGTTGATCTTCATTTGGATCTAAAACAACTAAATCATAGATCATTCGAAGTAATTGAGCAGCATTCTCTTGATGAATATGATTTTGTGTATTATTTTCTGATAAATCCATGAGTGAAGCTTGAACGCCCAATTCAAAAATTTTCAAACGCAATGTCAAATGTGAACAATATAATTCATTGTTTAAACCAAGTAAATTAATGCATGCAATGACTTGACCACGTTCCTTCCACGAATCACCACCATTATTTTCAATGCCATGCCACAAAACTGTATACAAAATGTTTGTCACCAAATAAATCAATTGTTCTTCTTTGTCAATATTCTCTTCGGTGAGAAGACTGTCTGGTGCGGATTTTTCAGTTTTTGTTTGACTTGATGAATTGTCACAAAGTGAATCCGATTCGGTGGAATCGACACGAGTCATTGATTTGGTTTCTAGCGAAGTGGTTTTTGTAGATTTTAACGATAGATTTTCATCAGATGTTGAATTAGATGACAGTGTTCCTAAGCTCTTTTGCTTATCATTCATATTCGAGCCATGTGTTAATGATTCGAATGTTTCTTGTATATCGGATGTCTTTTGCCGAATCATTGAATACATTGATGAAATATTACCGGCCACTTTTCCACTAACCGTTTCAGCCATTTCTGTGAAAAGAAACAAAATCGTTAGAAAATTAAACATTTTGTTTTTGGAAAAAGTGCTTACCTTTGATTTCATGCTCAATAACATTGGCTGCTTCAGTAAAATTTGCTTGAATTTCATTTAACAACAAATTGGAATTATTCATCGAGCTTTGGCTACCCAATTCCATGGTTTTTTCATCAAATGTCAACATATCCATAGCAAATTCAACGCCAGACTCATCAAATGTACTGTCCTGAGTATCTTTTCCAATAACATAATTTCCTTCGACCGTAAAATTACTTGAAATATGCTTTCGAACCAATAAACGTGCCACGCTTTCTTGCCACCCAATTTGTTTTGCAATGTGAATGGATGAATTTAATTTACTAAATGCAACGGTGACAATTTTCTTAGCTATTTCCAATTTGAGATCGATATCAGCCTCACTCAAATGATAAATTAGATGCAATGCACCACAGTAGCCAACACCCGAATCGTCAGCCAGTGCCATGTCGAGCATCATAAGAATTATATCGGTATTGTGATCAAATGGAAGCATATGAGATATTAAACCAGGGAATAAGGTTTGGCAACTAATGGTTGGATCATGCAAACGCACGGCCCATTTGTGCTTCTTTGATACACGTTTCGTGCTTAACAAACAATTGAGAAACTGAAAACGAAGAGAAAGAGAATGTGATTTTTGTTTTTTTTTTTTAAAAAAAAGTGAAAAAAAAAATGAGAGAAAAAAAAAGAATTTGTTTCAACTCACTTTCAAAATGGTCAAATGCAATCGGCTGCTGTATTTGCGATCGGTGAGAAGTGCATAGCACAGTTCAGCTGTATTTGGTTCATGCATAAGCAAAAACACTTGATCTAAACAATGTTTGCTATTCATTTGTGTCCAAATTAAATCAACCAATTCGACGATTAAATATTCATGATTCACCGATGCTATGTATGAAATGATGATGCACACTTCTTTAATATTCAAATCTTTATGAATGTAATATTTAATGATTTCCAACAATGCAACACGAACAGCTTGAGCATCTTCTTCGCCAAGTCGATCTGGCACTGCATAATATTGCCGAATAATATCCAAAAAGTATTGAATACCAAATTTTTTCCTTAAAAGAATCAAAAATATATCAATTTTAATTTGCTTTTCTTCTTCGCGCAAAAATTCATTAAAAAAAAAAAAAAATAGTATTTTTCATTAGAAAAAAAATATTGACTCACTTAAAGTACTTTCGATCATCTTTAATCATCGTATTGATATACTGAATATGACCAATTGTAACTTGAAATGGAGCTCGAGACCAGATTTTGAAATCAAAAATTAATTCATTGTAAAGTGTTTCGAGTAATTCCTTATTAGTACACGGTAGTTGATTTTGAACGGCTTCAAGTAGTAAATGTGAAGCCATTAAAACATTGACATCAATCAATTCTGGATCGCATTTTGTAAGCATTGATGCAATGATACCGATACAATCGAATTTCAAAAATTGCTCTTGATTCAAATCATGATTGCTTATAAAGTATCGTATCAAACATAAAAAACAACCAATTGGATTTTGAATCATTTTGTATTCCGTGTATGTGTTTGATGATAAAATTTCCCAATCGATAAGCTCTTCACCCAGTAAACTGGATGTTTCTGGTGGTAATGAATCAAGTGTTGGATCAAACACAAGATTCAATTGATTTGATTTAACTACTGTTTCAAGAATTGGCAATAGGGTTGTGATACCACCAATGCTATTTATTGAATCTTGAATTTTGGTCGTTTTACAATAGTTTCCAATGAATTGCCCATTGTATTTACTACCAGGAACAAGATCTTTACATACACCATTATAACAAGCCGATGGTGAAAAGCAAAAAATATATTTCGAACTTAAATCATATGGTTCAATATCTTGTGATATTATCGATGCAAATTCAACGCCAGCATCTAAAATTGTTTTGATATTTGTTATTGGTTCGGCTAAAAGAACCGATCCAATTTGGCCGCGCAAACATGCCTGCGGACCAAATATACCATCCTGCATTCCCATTGGATAACATTTTACATTTGGATCATTTGATGATGTACTTCGTAATGGTAGCGAAAAGTAACTTGGAACCTGAAAAAAAAAAAAATGGACGAAAAATTCAATTGTTACTTTTAGAATAAAGTCAAGAAGATTTGAAGCCAATTTTATTGACATTTACCTGCGAAACAATTTGAGGTAAAAATGCACGCTCAATGAGACTCGGAAACATTCCACGATGTGTACTGCTTCCACTGTCAACTGAAGATGATGTTTGTAACTGCTTTTCTTTATCATTCTCATTATTCGATGATGGTCGACGCAGTTTTTGATATGACATTCCAATGGTACAATGCAAAAATGGATCTGTAAATGCTCCGAATTTTATTGTTGCGCCTAGCTTCTGATGGCCATCAATGTAACCAAGAATTTGAGTGTATGCGAAAGGACGTTTTGGCGGAATAATTCCAACCGTTATTAAATGCCACCTATTTTAAACAAGAAATATTTGTTAATTTTGTGATAAAAATCATTTGGAAAAAAAATGCCCATTCAATCAACAATTTCAAAAAAGATTTTGAAAAATTGGAAATTTTTCAAGAAATTTAACAATTTGAAATGTTTTTCAAAATTTCAAAATTTCATCGAAAATTATGGGCAAAAGTCTTTTTTCTAATAATTTCGAGTTTCCAAGAATTTCATTGTTCGTTCTTACTTCTTATCAATAAGCGATGGTGATGAAACCGATGTTGCATAATATTCTTTTTTTGTTAGAATTCCAATGATTAGCTTTCCATTATTGTCTATAAAAATTTCGTAGCCAGTTCCTTGCGGCGTTAATAAGCTGAAAAGGAACGTTTTAGTATTTTGCATTGAAAAAAAAATTTAAAAAGTAAAAAGAAAAAATTACCTGAAAATGACCCGACGATATCGTGTGCTGTCGATGAATGGATCAGATTCCCATTCAGTGACTTCATCCAAACGAATCCATGCATGAAATATGAAACCAAATGCACCCGACGCTGTCCATTTGTTGATATCAGGAACGGTGATTCCATCGTCACGTGACTGAATATCAAGAAATTCGCTGCAGGTATTCTGATTGCTCGGAATGTTTTGAAGTGATATGCTTGCCAGAGACTGAAAACAATTAATTCCAAATGGCAAAAAAAAAAAATATAAAAAAATAAAAAAATAAAAATAAAAAAATTCAAATGAAACCAACCTGAAGTAATTGCTTTCGATAGTCAAAGTTTTCCTTCTCTCTTAATAAATAAAACAAACTTTTCAATTCGATTGGGCTAATACTGTAACGTGCTAGCTCTTCAATTAATTTAATTAAATCAATGGCACATTTGCTGCTCAACACATTGGAATGTCTTAGCACATCACATATGGTTTGAATAAATCCACGATTTGATACAGTTCGTTTGCTGAAATACAAAACAAATGTTATTAAAAATAAAAATCATTCATAAAATGCAAAAATAAAGAAATTATATTTAATTTACCAGCTAATATTTTGTGAGCAAATTTTCAGCATCGTTTCAGCCACATAAAGTTGTTCCGATTTATTCATATCTTTAATCCAGCTAACCAATTGCATGATAATTTCGCCATAAATAATTTCCTTTTTATCGGAATCATATGCAAGTTCGATGCATTGTTCGATGAGTGTTTTTGTTGGTTTTCCCAATGATTTGATGCCATCAAATAGTATGTCAATATGAGTATCATTGCTCAATACATGTTTAGCTGCAATTAGTGCGGTTCGTCGAAGCGTTGCCAATGCTTTCATTACACTTGTTGCAAGTTTTTGACGATCAAATTCCCATTTTTGAACACGTTTCGGTATGCCAGCCAATGTTGGTATAAAATGTGCATCGACAATAATTTGACTGATTGGAAGACGGCTTTGTGTTTCCGATAAAATGCATTCAATATTATCAACAACAGCAGTTAATGCATTCACATCAATGTAATCATCATTGTTAGCAGTTACATCAAATTTCTCATCGAATGGACGCCGTTCAAATTGTCGCGTTTTCAATAATGTCAACATCATATCCAAATACAATTGGAACACCATTAATAAATCGATTTGACGTTCAACGGGATTTGAACGATGCAATACGATTACCATTTTTGCAAAACATTTTAATATTATCAAACGTAATTCTGCATTGCATTCCCATTTTGATAAAATATTTATGAGAACTGTTACAGTTGCTGGACACACAGCTCTCATTCCATTTGGCTACGAAAAAAAAAAAAAAAAAATCACAGAGAAATTTAATTTCCATTTTATTTGTTTTTTTGTGTTCGTTGTGAAAAATAAAGCGAAGGTCAGTGTTAAGCAAATTTTTAAAAGTTTGTTATGTTTATCGAAAGAGAGCGAAAGAAAGAAAGAGAGAGGGAGAGAATTTAACCAAAAATTATAAATAAGCTTAATGATACATACAGCGGCATGTGTTTGCTGTTTACTTTCACCAATTTGATTAGATGCAACATTACTAGAAGTAGAAACATTTGCAGAAATGGATGATTTTGCTGAACTGATGCTAGGACTAATAGTTGTACTCAATGATGTTGCTTGTGAATCGTTAGTGCATGAGTCACTCTATTGGTTTGTTTTGGTTTTGTTTTTGTTTTTTTTTTTTTAGTCAATTTGATTTGTATGTGTAATGTAGCCCAATATTCCATCACCAAAAGAAGAAAATGAAAGAAAAATGTTTAGCTCACCAAATTTATCCAAAATGAAATGCATTTTGAATTGTATAACAAAAATAATTAAATTAACCGGAATTGTTTAGAATGTTTTTGTGTGGAAGAAAATGAATTCAAACTACTTACTACCAAATAATTCATACTACAAATAAATTTAAATGAAGTAAAATTGTAGGAAATTTACAATATAGATGAGAAGAATTATGGAATTTATACTAGAAAATAAATGAAAATAAACTGAAAATGTCTACTGTGTACTAGTTAGCAACAAGATAAAGTGGCATGAGAGAAAAACAAGTTGAAATGTGAGAAGAATCGATTGGAATGTTAGAAAAATTCAAAGAGGAAAATTTTTGCGAATAAAAACCTAAAGAAATGCTCTATGATAAGCGCACAATATTATGTGAAACAGTTCTTAAAAGACGTTTTTGGGTCAGTTACAAAGTTTGAAATAAAGAATTCCTTTATGTAATCAAGTAAATACTGTTAGAAACATAGTATTGCAAACACAAAGGTTTGTCAAATTAACAATGTGGTTTTTCTACTACAATTTTGAAATAATCTTTATGAACAAAAACTAGAAAATAAATATTCAAATAAAAACATGAAAGAAAAAAAAAAAAGAATAAAAAGAACAAAAAACTATACAAAGAATATGATTGTAAATAATACATCCAACACCGATACTCATCATAGAAAAATCAATCAAGCTTCAGTAATGATGAAGTCATAAAACTGCATTGAAAATACCTGTGAACCAGATATAATTGCGCCTAACATATGAACTAAGGGGACTCCAATTTCTGGTAAATGGATGATCGTTTCAAATTGAAAGCAGTCTGAAATAGAAAGAAGAACAGGTTTTTTTTTTAGACGAAATGCATAGATATATCTATGTTTAATGCAATATAATGTTTCTATTTAATTGAAACAAAACAAACCATAGATGAATGGCACCAATTCGACATGCAATTGTACGATGGTAGTTAGAATGCGTCGGTAATCGGCAAAATGACCGTGCAAAAAATTTCGCCATGTTAAATATGGGTCATAAATGACTTCAATCAATTGGCTAAATGATTTGATATATTCAACTTCCTGTGCGCTTGGTTTTCGTTTGTCCTTGAACAGCTACAAAAAGAGAATGCGAGCGAGAAAGAAAGAAAGAGAGAGAGAGAGAGAGAGAGAGAGAGAGAGAGAGAGAGAGAGAAAGAATGAGAAAATAAATCAAATGAAAAATTATTAAAAATATTTTCAAACAAAAATCTCTTACCAATACAATAATATTCATAGATATTTGAACGGCACAGCTGATGTATTGATAATTGGCAACAGTTTGTATATTGTCAAAATGACGGCAAATCATTGTGAGACATTTGAGTAATAATGTTGTTTCAGCCAGCTCATCATCATTTAGCGGCATTTCACTTTGATATGAATCTTTGGCAACAATTAAAAATTTTCCAATCGCCGGCAACAATTCATCCGGCAATCGTTTTAGATGCGGTCCAAGATCATTCTTTATCTCGTTCCATAATGGTGGCTGTTCGAAATTTAAATTCAATTGCTCTGTCCATATCTCAACGAAACCAGCAACAAATTGACGAAAACAACTCTTATCATTCTACAAATAGAAAAATATAGAAAAAGCATTAAAAATGGAAAATATACATTTTATTTACATAAACTATCATTTTCAGTAGTCATTCATATAAAGTTTGTTAAATTAAATGCTGGATTAATGCCAAACTGTTTATGAAGGTGTCATTATTAATCCACGGCTAGTGGCTATGCATGCAAACATTCATATTATATATGTGCTGTATATTGTCATTTCGACAAAACATATACAGAAACACAGACAAAAAGTGAGATAGAAAGCACAAAATACAGAGATAGACAGAGTAAACTTAATTCAATTTATTTGCGAATACATGTTTATTCAATGTTTAATAATGCAAGAGGCTTCGCAGTCGACAGGTTTTACGAACTACGTGAGAATATTTTAGAGGAAATATTATTCCGTTTGTTCTATAGGCGATACTATTTTTAAACCACAATCGTTGAGTGTTCATATTGTGTTATTAAAATGTGGTTATGAATTTCCATACATTCAAAAAAGAAAATAACAAATTGTCATCTGTTTTTCATCATTGCATGAAACATCATCATATGTATAATCAAATATGGACGACTTATGAGTTTGTTTGTGAAAATTTACTTAATAAAATAACATGATGATGAACACAACGAGTCCGCCTTTTTATGACTCTGTCAGTGAATCATATACAATTCGATTATCTGATAACATTCATAGTTTATCACACATTTGCAAGCATACATGCATTGTTTCTTTTTTCACACTCTGGCATTGTGTATCGGAGCTGTGTGCTGTGAGTTGTGTGCACACAACGATATGAAAGCATTCAATTGTCATTATCCATGGAAAAAAAAGTGAATGGTCGAAGCTGTACATTTCATTGTCAATGATCGCATTTAAATAGGCCTGTTTACAAGTACACTTGACGGTGCGCGCTCTCTCCCTCCCTCTTCTTTTTCTTCTCTCTCTCTCTCTCTCTCTCTCTCTCTCTCTCTCTATGTCTATATGTCTCTCTTCCTCACTTTCTAACTCCCTCATTTTCTTTCTTTCTTTCGTTCTTTTTTTTCTTCTCATTTTATCTCCCGCCCTATCGCTCTCGTGCCCTTTCCGCCTCTTTCAATAATTTCAATTCGATAATTCACATCGATAATTCAAGTTTTGCGATACATCACGAATCAAATGTCTTCGATCGTTCACCCATCGACTATCGCAAAACTAATGCATCGAATATGTAATCAACACTGACATCATGGACATACATTGTTTACATTACAATTAATATTGATAGACCGACTGAGAATGAGTAAACGAAACAGATTGAAAAAGAGTACGGAGTGAGAGAAAGTGAGACAAGAATGTGTCAGAGTCAAGAAGAGAGAAAATGGAAATGAGAACGATAGAAAGAGACAGAGATTGAACGAGTGTGAAAGATATAGAGAAAGATAAAAGAGAGAAAGATATAAATATAGGAAAAGAAAGAGAGCAAAAGATATGAAATGAAAAGAAAGGTGAATGCCACAACAACAACAAAAAATGCTAAAAAATAGTCATTCAATCAGACGAAAGTGCAATGCATTAGGTAATAATCCAGCAGTGCTTACAAAATTGAATCGACAACACCACAAAATTACTGGCACAACATTATTATACGCAGACATGATTAATGAGCATAAAATTATAAACAGTTAGTGTCAGCAGAACGAATACAAGCGAATAATGACTTGAAGTTAAATAGACAAAAAAAAAACAACAATGTAAACAGGAAAAAGAAAACAAATGTTATTTGTTTCAGCAAAACTGAAAATAAAAACATGCACAAAAATACAATTATCAAATGGTTGATTTACTTGTGTTGTATATTGAATCCACAAGTTGTAAATATCTTTGCGATTTTCCATTTTCTATTAAAAATAAGTAAAACACAATTCCTCCAAATCAATGCGCTTCTTTTCCAATTTCTTTCCACTTGAAATTCACGTATCAAGATTTGATTTTCTTCTTTGTGATTTCTCCACACTCTCACAAATTCACATTAAAAAATTTTTTTTCTTCTTCTTCTTGTCATTTCACACAAATTATCACATTTTTGATGACAATATTCATCAATGTTCGATGTTTTGAAATTTTAATTAAATTCGATTTTTATGTGTTTTATCACTTCCAAACCCAAAAAAAAAAAAAAATACAAAAACAACAACAACCGGAGAAGAAATAAAATAAACCAATGCAACAAATCAAATACACAGTGACAGAAACGAATTGACAAACAAAAATAAATTAAAAACACTATTCTCTCTATCTATATTTGCGACTTTTTTCCCCTGTGCTATTGGTATTGTTGCGATATTCACGGTCGATGTGCACTCTCTTACTGCCAATTGACAGTACAAAACATACTTTATTACGACGAATAAGAAAATGCTCAAGTGTGTTTTGACAGTTGTATTCGTACTTGAATTCCATTAGAATGAAATACACTCTCAGGACGGCTCTCTTTGCTGTTTTGTCTCTCTCTCTCTCTCTCTCTCTCTCTCTCTCTCTCTCTCTCTCTCTCTCTCTCTCTCTCTCTCTCCTGTATGTATGTGTCTTCGTGAGCCTATATCTTTCGCTCTCTATCCAATAAACAGTGTTGTCTTCCAGAAAATCAACCGCCACTTCAAAACAATCACTATTCACTGTCATAACTAACACATGCTGTTACTCAGTTGTCAATATTACACAACAACACAATGGAAACTTGAATTTGTACATGGCGCCGCCTGGTGTACAGTGGAAGAAGTTGCAGTTTTGGTGAAAAACATCTGAATCTCAAGCGAATTTACGTTTTTCATGAAGAATTAAGAAAATTTTGATGATTTTTATAAAAATTTCGTAATTTTTTTTGAATTAGAAAAAAAAGAACGGGTTTTCTTCATATGAAAATAATGGCAAAATGAATAAATAAAGTCACAAAAATGACAAAAATAAGATTTTAGGGTAATAAACAATCTCAATTTATGTTTTTACATGTCTTGTCCTCAATTACTTATAAATTTCAATATGTAATATAACATTTGAATATGCATGTTGAATTGATATGGTAACCGAAATGAAAGTAAAAACCAAAAAAAAAAAGTATGGAAAAGACTGTAAAATTGAGAAAATTCGAAAAAAAACATAAGAAAGAGATATGAAATGTAGAAATCATTAAGTACAAACAGCCACATGTGTTCTTAAAGTATGTTGCTCGAAATATTGAATTTGATTTATCTCGCGAACGCCAAACTGAGAATATAATGATTTTTGGAGTAAAAATTAATTTATTTAAGATGATCCTTAAATGCATTATCTTATGGAAATATTCATTTTTTTAGACCTTTTGCACTGGCGTATTTTCTAAGACAGATTTTTGGCACAACACACATTTGGATTACCATAAATAAGATGCACGTGTGTGTGTGTGTGTGTGTGTGTCTGTTTTCGGCGATGGCAGGTGAAATCGTGTAAATTCCACTTTTAAGAGTAAATCTACCCAGTTGATATTCAAATATGAATATTTTATTATGCATGAATATTACGTGGCATCAAATATGTTGCACAAAGTCAGAAATGATGTTGGCACCCCGTGCTAGCTCTCATGATTCCTTAAATTGAATATTATATCACAAAATTACCTTTTCTTCGCATACTTACATTGTCTAGATGTTCCGGAATGAAGGATTTTAATCTTTCCAATTTCAATTTAGAACGGGAATTAATTTCAAAAGCAATTGTTTTAAAACTGAAAGCATGCAAATTGAAATGCGAATGGAAATGAAACGCAATTTCTTAATTATTTTCGTTAGGAGTTTAAGTTGGTTTTTAAAGCTTTTTCAACAACATTATTTATTTATTTTATTTTATTTGTTTGTTTTGTCATTATTTTGCATCATCTTTTGTTTTTTTTTTTTTTTTTTTTTTTAATTTTATTATTAGATGAATGAGTCCAGTAGTAGCTGTACTATTTATTCTTGTTTTGTATGCTTTTGACATTTATTTTCGTTCATATATCAAGACTGCTTGCAAATTTACAACTTTATTCTACTATATTTTCTTCTTTCGATAGTCGTCTTCTCGCTTAAATTTGCAATTTATATTTCTCGCATAAAAATGGATCATTTCCCCCTCTTTTCGGCTACGTTCAAAACTTTGCTTTGCCATTTCACCTAGCCCAAAAAGTACCCCCTTTTTAAAATACTATGTAAAATGTGCATTCATTTAAAAGATATATATTCGGTGATGAATTTTTGTTGTTGTCCATTGTATATAATTGCCTCTAAAGTTCAGAGTTTGAAGTCAGATTTAATGAATTATTTTGTGATTGATGCTCACAGTAAGGTGCAGTGTTAAGAGGATAAAAGAAGAATGTGAATTTTCGCATTCAAGTAGCATTTCGACGATGTTTTTGGTCGTCGTTCGTTCGTTTGTTCGTACATTCGTTGCAAGAAATTCAAAAGAATTTGATTTATAGAAATACAATTCCCTGACGAAACGGCTTTGCGCATTCTTTTTTTTTTCTCTTCTGCATGATTCAAAAAGGAGAGAACTATTACATCCGCTAACTTGGAATGGCATGTGAAATCAAAAGGTATCCAAATAGAAACCAAAAGATGTTTCAAAGGAATTTCAAAATGTGATGTTTCCGGTGGAATGTTCTTTTTTTGAGCTTAAATTTCCGCTTAACGACCCCGGAGGCATTCTTCATAGATAACGTTCTGAGAGTATAAAGTGGTCGCGAATAGCATTTGATGTCACATCACTATTTCGAAAAAAAAAAAAAATATCTCACAATGATTCTTCTGCACGGTCTCTGTGAAAGTGAACCAAGAATATTTCATTTGAAATAAATTCATGACATGAAATTTCTCTTTTGTTCGCTTGTTTCTTTTGCAATTTACTAAAGGTGTGTAATATG
The DNA here is from genome assembly GCA_029041755.1 of Resseliella maxima. NCBI lineage: Eukaryota > Metazoa > Arthropoda > Insecta > Diptera > Cecidomyiidae > Resseliella > Resseliella maxima. Next base: position 176,840 of record JAQOWM010000130.1, on the reverse strand, counting down.
GTTTAGCAATATTTATCGGTGATGAATGAATGCAGTTTTTGTGCAATGGTGTTTATGGCCTGAATCCAACATTTTTTTTTTTTTTTTTTTTTTCGAAAAAATTCCATTTCCACTATTTTGTCGAGAATATTCATTCGGTTTTTACTCATTTTCATCAGAAAAAATTTGTTTATTGATCGATAAAATCGATGAAAGTAAGCGATATAGAGATAACGGAAAAATGTGAACGTTTATGAAAATGACATGGTCCGTATAGAATGTGTTTGCACACACAGGTGGCGAATGTCAATTGAACAATATTCTTTTTTTTTTTTTTGATATTTGGAATGAATATCGATAATCGTGGATGGGTTTGATGAATACTTCCGTCAAAAATATTTTCAATAGCGTGTCAAATTAATTAATTTGATTGGGTTGCGCATTTTATGATGGCTCTCTCGACTCGATTCCATATGATCGATTTCATATATAATTCGTTTACATACAGTGCATTGCAATTCACGTTGAAATATCATTTACGCCCCGAAAATATGCTTATCATATGTGAAAAATATATACTGAATAATGTAGTGTATTTTCCTCTCTACGCTTGAAATATGTCAGAACATTTCAATGGAACGAATCTGATTCGCTGGGGGGGGGGGGGGTGTGGTTAAAAATTCTACTTTTGTTTTTTCTTTTTCTTTTATTTTTTTTTGTTTGTATTAGTGTGGGTTTTTGTGTGTATGTGTGTGTGTGTGTGTGTCTGTGCAGTTTGCGAAACGGAATTTCATCGAACACAGCTAAATCCAAAAATGGTTTTTCAAATTGTTTATCTAATAGCATATATAATTTTTAGTAGATTTTTTTTTTCTTTATCTCATTGTTTCCATATTAATACGTATCGTATGTTTATACTTGTATGTGTTTGTGTGTGTGTGTGTTTTTTTTTTATTAAATAGAATTAGTTTTGTAATTTTGTTCCATTAATTTATAACTTTTTTTCTAAATCTCTCAAATAGTTGTTTTTTTTTTTTTTTTGTTTCAATAAAGCACTAGAATTTCTTCTTTAAATTGTTCAAACATTTGTTTTTTTTTCACTTTTTTTTTTGTAACGTTGGTTTAGTCTATTTTTACATATAAAAATTGGTATTTTAAAAATTTCAATAGAGATTTTGTTGTTGTCAATATAATATTTTTCTTGTTGTTTTGACTTGTTGTTGTTGTTGTTGTTTTTTTGTTTATTTGTTTTGTTGTTGTTGCTTTTATATGCGCATCAAAAAATTTATTTACAAAAATTTTAAACGTAAAACGTAAACGAAAAAAATTCACGGAATATTTCACAATTAGCTAGCTTAATGAAGGAAAAGAGCAGCAAAATCTTTCATAAAAGCTGATCATGTATATATTTTTGTTTTTTAATTTATTTTTTTTATTTTAGTCTCTAATAAATCATTTATTTTATCTTTCGTTGGTTGCATTTTCGAATCCTAATTGCATTCTTTACTACTAGTATTTATCTCATTTTTAGCATTGCACATTCTTTTTTTTTTTTTTTTTTTTTTTCTTAAATAGATTTCACTTCGTCACGCATTGTTCATGGGGGAAAATTTACTTCTAATATTTTTTGGTTTTTTTCTGTACTCAGTTTAAAAATGTATCTATTTTGAAGCCCGTCTCTTTTTTCTATTTATTATGATAAATAGTTAGATTTTGACTTAAAAATTGCACATTTCGATTTCCAAAGGGAATTTCATCCAACCATCGGTTCGGTTGGTGTGCATAGGACAGAGACAATTGATTTTCATGTACTTTGCTTCAAATCATTATTTGTACTGAGCCAGTTTAACTAGTTTTGCACATCAAAATGAAAACAAAATGGTGATCAACAGGATTTATGCTGAATGATATGCAAATGAACCAAGTCGTTTCTTTTTAATTGATTTACGATATTACAAAAAAAAAAAAAAAAAAAAAACAAATATCTTTTTTCATCGGATTTAAAATATGTCTGGTATTATTGCTTATCGGATTCATCGATCAAGTCTTGAAATTAAAAATAAAACAACAAGATATATTGGAATAACAAAAACAAATATTTTACCAATAATCAATTGATTTGGTGACAGTCAATCTGTTCATTTTATATTCGTTCTAATTGCAACCAATTCGAATGAACGAGTTTTGCTTTCTATGAATTATAATTTAATTTTCAATCATTTCCATTCATTCTTAGGACAGACTAAATCACAGGCAATAGTCCCTTTCATTTATCATTTTTATACACTAAAGGTGTGTCCATAGAGCACAATATTTTAACTGAGTTAATTTCTATTATTTTTTTTTTTCGCTTACCTTGCACAATTCACAGTTTGATTCTGTTACTGTTACTGTTGAGCTTTAAATTTAACGATCATAAACCGACTGAATTCAATTCAAAGTAAAAACTATTCGATTCAAATGAAAAATGCTCGATTAAACCAGAATATATTCGATTCATACAGAGAATGTTCCGTTCGAAACGAGAATTTTCGGCTCAATTGTAGAATATTTCGTTCAAATCGTGTATTGAACAAGGTAAACGAAATAAAGAGAAAAAAAAATGCACATTCTTGCACATAAATAATTAGTTTCCATTGTTTACAATGAATTTTAAGTATTTTTCTCTCTCTTGAGATAAAATGATTGTTTTGGGTCAGTTTTGAGTTAAAAGTGGAATATGTTCCCATTTCATTAATTTAGACAGATGGCCTCTTTCTCAATTTCCTTTCTTTCTTTGCACTTCCGTTTCCTTTTCCTTGCTTTTCTTCCCTTTTTACCCTATACCATTATTCCCCTCTTCGTGTTTTTTGGTTTCTTTCTCTTTCATCATTTTCCATTCCGTATATCTCATAATCTCATTCTCTTCTCAGAGAGAAACCATTTTTCATTTCTTTTCCGTCTACAATGTTCAATCTTCTAACAAAAATGCCCAATGAAAAATATCCAAAGAAGTATGATTTTGAAAAAATATCCACTAAATTACTCAAAAAACAACAATAGAAATAGAGATAAAATTTGATTTGAAAAATATCTTCATTTGACGATTATTAAATATTATGCGAGGACCAAAAATATGTTTAGACAATTTCTTATTATTTTATTTTGTTTTGTTTAAATATATAATATATATTTCGCTACGTAGAGGGTGAATGCTATAAGTAATCTGTCAAATTGTACTGTAAATCGATAAAATTCGCCAAAAAAAAAAAGAGGGAATGAGAACACTCGAGAACGTAATAACTTAAAACATATTTCGCCGATAACATTTTACTTTTTTAGTTGAGTTTGTTTGTTTGCTTGTTTGTGTGTATGTGAGTTTTGTTGTTGAATTTGTGCTTAATTATTATATATAATATACGCTCATATTTGACTGTTTCTTTAATATTTAATTTATATACAAAGAAAACAAAAATGTTGAAAGCTTCAATTGTAGCCCATTTATAGAACGATAAAAATATGAATAGCGTTTCTAATAGAATATTTGCGCGCAATGTAAAACAACTCAAACTCAAATTAGATGCATTTCTAAACAATTTACAGGCGTTTCAAGTTTTAGTTTTCGTTTTTTGTTTTTTTTTTTTTTGTTTTTTTGTTTTTTTGTGTTGTTTCATTTTGGTTTTTTTCATTTTTTGTTTCTTTGTGAGCCATTTCAATACACACCACAACTTATTTAAATGTATATGAGAACTAGAACAGCAGCAAATATTACGTCACACGCGTTTAACTATAGGTACTTGTGAAGCATTTTAATTATAAGTATTTTTCAACCCTGATGAATACATTTTAAATTGAATTTCGTCTCTTGCTCACACTCTCTCTCTCTCTCTCTCGTTTCTCTCTCACAATCTCTATTCTTCTCTCTCTCTCTTTCTTTCATTCTTTCTATTACTCTCTCACTCTTTTTCATTTTCTCTGGATTCGTTTCACACATTGAATGCTTGGCGATAGCATTTCAATTCTCTTTGGTACAAAAATTTGTTTCACATTTGAAACTTTGGTCATGAATCAATTTATCTAAGTTGAGTTGTTGCTTGCTGTTAAGAACCGAATTACATTAAGAACTTGCCAATCAAAAAAGTTGTTTTGTAAAGTTAATTGAAAGAGAGTGTGAGAGAAATGTGGACATTTAAATGTATCGTCCTTATTTCTGTTTCTTAAATGAAATTTCAATTGGTAATTTTTTTCGGTGCGATTGCTCTCGTAGCACACCAAGCTTCACAAATACAAAGCCTCTTTTAAACAACAAAATAACAATGATTTTAATAACTAAGCGCTTTTGACAAGAATGAAGGCAGTTTATTTTTATGACATTCTATTTGCACGGCAATTCCATTTGATTTTGTCTCATTCTCATTCCAAATTCATTTATATTTTTTCTTTCTTTCTTCTTTGGTTAATAAATCAATAACTTGGCCCTCTAAATCATTCATAAAGGCTGTATTAAACCATCGGCAAAATGAAATGGAATTATTTTTCTTTTCTTGTTTGTATCTGATTAAACTTCGCTCTGTCTGTATGAAATTCAAAATTTGGCTATAATTCTATCGTTTGTTATATTTTGAATATAATCGAAAAAACGTTAAACATATCTCGATATCATACTGGAAAATAAGTTATTTTTTCTTAATGTTGTAACTTTTTGTTGTTGTTGTTGTTGTTTTTTTTTTTTTTTTTTTTTGTTTCTATGTCTCTCTTTCTTTTTCTCTCTATTTCGCGCAATCTTGCTCTTTATTTTGATAAAATCTAAATAAAATATGCCGATCGTCTAAGCAATAGCCGATGGCACTCGAACACCATTCTATGTTCGAACATTACAGTCTATAATTTCTATTAGATTTCCTTAAAAATGTCTTTTTTGACTTGTTCAATTTCCCAAGAAATATTTTTAACTTTGATTTCCTTGGAAATTTCAATTTCTTTCTAACGGAAAAATACATTGCACTAAACAATTTTAAGGAAATAAATGTTATAAATTACATAATGTAATTTAGCTGGTTGGTTTTGTGTTGTTATCCATTATGTGATGTTTGATTCTCGTTTGTTCTTTGCCAGCAAGTTGCATGCGCGTATGTATTTGTGTTGTGTAAGAGAGATAAAGTTTTGTTGTGGTTGTGTGTAGCGATTTCGTATGGCTCGATTGTACAAATATTATTTATGAATAGTTGTTTAGTGAAAAACTTAATTGCATTTGTGGTTTTTGAATAGAATTCGATCGTCCATGAAATTGTGTGATAATGTTCCCCAACAAAATGGCTAAAACGTGGCTTCTTTTTTGCTTCATTCATTTTTGCATTTTACATTTGGCTGGCTTCATTTTTCGGTTAATATTTATTTACCACAATTTAAACCATTTTCTTCAGTTTCTTGTTCATTATTTCGAATAAAATATTTGCGCATCATTAATTTATATTTTGAAGAAAGGAATGAAAAAAAAAAAAATATTTATGAAAAGCCTAAAATCACATTCGAGTTTTTAGACAGCGGCTGTTGGTCCGGGGGGTGTTGAGATGCTGGTTGTCATCGTTTTACTTAAATTTCTGTTTCGAAAATTGTTATGTGTACACATGTTGGGGTGGATGTTGGGCATGACGACAAGTTAAAATTGAATGAAAAGAGAAATCCAAAAAAAAAAAAAAAAAAAAAACAAGAACGGGAGAAAAGAACAAAAGAGTTTGAGTTATTTGGTCGACATTCTATACGCTTACAACACTTATAATGTGCGGTATTTTTCTCTTAGCGTGTGTTAATTAGAATGTAAATTAAATTTATGCCACAAGATAAATTCAATGAGAAAAAAAAAAAACATAAAAGATGTGAAGCAATTAAGTTACAAAGTGTCGCATAAAAAGAAAAGAAAAGCAAAAAATAGGACTAAACATTTTCATCACTTTAATGAAAAGTGCTTCTCATTCTGGAACGTTGTTATATTCATATTCCATTTATATATCGATGTTTCATATTTTGTTTCGTTGCCGCTGTTTTGTGATGTTGGAATTGGTTTTTAAACCAAAAAGCAGTCATTAAATCTTGTATGTACTAGGGACTTGAATGGCAATGAATTTAGAAAGTGAGAGAGAGAGCTCTTGAAATTTCTGTTTTTGTATGGGATGCTTTTCGCGCCTCTTACTCATGCAAAATGAAAGAAAAAACCGTATACAATTTGTGTCAAATGACTACTTAATAAACAAACAAAATCATAAAGTAGTATGTTGGTTGACTTTTTGCGTATCATCAATTTTATTCAAATTGTTAGCGTGCAATGAGATAAGATGACGACGAAAAATAAGATGATGGAAAAGAAGAAGAAGAAGAAGAAAAGTAGATGATGATGAAGTAGAGAAAAAGAAGTACGTCGGAGAGTTCGAGAACCACGTGCAGTCCACAAGGGGCGAGCAATGAAAGAAGGGAAAAAATGCGGCACATTGTACAAGCATGTAATCAGGCTCTGCTAATGACAGAATTATGTTTCGACAACAAGAAGCAGAAAAGCTGCAAACATTTTCCATGGCAGTTTATTTCAGCAGATGATGCTCAAAGCTCAAATCAAAACATGTCATTTGCAAACACATTGAAATTCTCAGTCGTAGTCGTCGTCATCGTCTTCGTGGTCTTGTGCATTTCAAAAAGCGAATGGGAAAAAATGCTGAGTGAAAAAAAAAGTGAATTCGCGTTGAAAACAGAAATAATTCTCGAGAGAAATCAGCGTCGAATCAACGTTTACGAATTTTGACGCGAAATAAAAACATTTATTATTGAATCGAGTTTATTTCCTCCGGCCAATGCTTACATTTAACAATCAAATTTGTTGGTTCTCTTTCTTTTGCACTTTTTCCTCATGATTTCGCACATTTCTACGTATGTATTTCTTTTTCTTTTGCTGCTTTTGATTTTCGTTGTCTCATCTCTCAATGGACAAGTACATTTCATTATGGTATGGAATCATTCGTGCATAGTCAAGACCAATTTGAGTATGCGAATTGTGGAAATTGTAAATTCCTTTGTGAATAAATAAATATGTAGATAATTCGGGTTGATGTTGTTTGTTTTGTTGATTTTCGGCACCATAGCCAATTTCAATTCATATTGAATTAAACCAACACAGCGAAACGTAAATAAATTCACAACGAAGATTTTTCATCATAAATATGTAATATAATGAAAAGCATAAAATTGTATTTTCATAATATAAAATGATAAATAGATACACTTACCCTTGTATTGAACCTGAATTTGAAATGAAACCTCCGTCTAAACTTTCGCGACTCATTTCATCGGCCATTTTTACTTTGAGCTGATGACCAAACGATTCCATATCATTTGATGTTGGTGTTATTGGTACAGATGCAACTGATATCGTAGCCGTTCCGTTTGGTACGATAATATCGACATGCTCTTTGGCCGCAGCCATATCATCTTCACCCGCAATATCTTCGGCATTTTGACCATTACACAGCGGCGCCGCCTCTTCGTCTTCATTATAAATTTTAAAATAAGCAAACGTCAAATAAATTACCGACACAATAAATGATGGAATTGGAATGGCCATGGCATAAATTAAATTGAGCGTATTTTGTCTCATATCTAAATCACTAATTACAAGTCCTGGATCGACACGCGAATAATAGCACGAAAAATTTGTGCCGATCCTAACATATTTTTTTGTCCATATACTACAGTTAAGCATCGGTGGGTAACCGCAACCTATTAAAAATGAAAAGAAAAGAATAAATTAGAAAAAAGAAAAAAAAAAAAAAACAAAAATCTAAATTTTTCTCATTATGCAAAATCAAAAGAGAAAAAATGCTGAATTAAAGCGGAATTAAATACCTTTAACATTTGGAAATAATCTAGCGCCTAAAAACCAATCGGACATATTTTCAGATTGACTATCAATGCCACCAGCCGCATCTTGTACATCTGGATATTCCATAAATTCTAATCCATCGGCATTCTTGTATGATTCACGATGTAAATGATCGTAACTATCAACATATTCATAATCACGAATCCCCCGTTCGCTACGTAACTGATGCTCACGCCAATGCTGCTGCTGCTGCTGCTGTTGTTGTTGTTGATGTTGATAATAATGATTCATATGATGTAGCGATTTTTTATTATCATTAGGCAATGACTTCGGTGGCAATTGACCCGTGTCCAATTTAATAACTGTTCTTTCATCATGTTCATCTGTTGTATGATTGTCGGAACTATTGTTGATCAAATAATTGACACGAATTTGGGTGCATTCGTAAACTTCTTTGGTGCATCCTTCTCTACAAGATGTCCACGAACAATTCGATGCACCCTTGAAATGTTCCACTTCAGATGTCACACATTGCACTGGCGAAAGAAATAAAAATGTGAAAAGAATAAAAAAAAAAAAAGAGAAAAAGAATCGAAAAATAAATCAGTCATGACAAAATTGAATTATCGAGAGAGATTTCGATACTCGTAATACTTGATTAGGCTTATACATGAACATGTATAGCCATAAACATGAACATGAGCCATAAACATGAAAATGAGTTTGAGGCATATAGGCATGAGTATGTACGTGGGCATGAACATGAGTATAAGTATAATCAAATTTTGCAAGTATTTTGTCGTAAAAGCAGCAAAAAAAAAGTTTTAATTTAAAAACAATTGAAGAGCCCAAAAAAAAAAACAAAAAGAGATCCGAACGGAAAAAATCAAGTCTAACCTGGATTTTCGTCAAACTCCATGAATATGGTAGTAAAGGCTGGCTCAATCACAAATGGCACGAGAAAAAGAAATGCGAATAAACTGAATGTGCCTAAAAGTACGAAGAATGCTGTTATATAAAATAACAGTTTCTCTTTGAATGTTTCTTTTTGTAAAATTGGCTCGTCAGCCATTTTTGGATACTGATTTTTCTCTGTGTAGGTTCCTTTTTATTGCTATTTTTTGTTGCTGTTGTTGTAGTTTGTTGTTTGTGTCAGATAAAATACATTTACTGCACTTTAATTATTCCGATACGATGTATTCGAGATGTCGTATGTTTCTTTTTTCGTTCTTCTTCTTCTTCTTCTTCTTCTTCTTCTTCTTCTTCTTTCTCCTTCTTTTCCTTCTGTCGGTTGTGTTCACATTTTGCCACACCAATATTTTACCAACAGAGAGATGGTTAAATATGTTATTTCAACTGTTCAAACTTTCGATGCACGTTCCCCGAAGAAATTTGTTCAACAATTTTCCATTATGGTAAGTAAAAATAATTGTGTTTGCATCATAAAAACGGGTACATTTATGGTGTCACCTTCATCACTTTGCAATATATCCCATTTGATGTGAATGGCTGTGGAAATAATGGAAAAATTGAAAACAAATGGATGAACGAAAAAATAAACAGAAAAAAAAAAAACAAGAAAATACACATGAAGAATCATTGATATGGTTAGTGAACTGTGAAAGCCAATGTGAATAATTGAAAAAGCCTTTGGAAGGCTTATTTACACTGTGCTTGATGATCGGTGGCAATGGCCACACCTTCATCGACATTTTGCCATTAAATTTTAATGATTAAGAACTTCGGATCTTCACGCGATCCGCATATTTCCCTACTGTATTTTGGTTTACTTCAATGTTGTTGAGGTTTTCGTTTTTTTTTTTTTTTCAATTTTTTTTTTTTCGTTTCTCTTTTTTCATTCAAATAAAATATTTGTATGAGGCAATAAACTTTTTATACTAGTTTCGTGGTGTATTTTTATGTATCGTTCATGTACCATGTACATAATTTCACGATGAAAAAAAAGGTTTCAATTGAAACAGAAAGAGAAAGAGAGTACGTGTATTTATGCCTCAGCACTACTCAATGTACGCTTTAAGCATAAGCAAAACAACTGATACATCACCATATGCAACAGTACATATGCTTGTAGCGTCAGTACAAAATCGATTTCTGATTAAATATTAACAATTTTTCGTGTTTTTGTCCCTTTACTATCTCTCTCTCTCTCTCTCTCTCTCTCTCTCTCTCTCTCTCTCTCTCTCTCCTATCTCTCCCTATCTCTCTCTCTCTCTCTCTCTCTCTCTCTCTCTTTCTCTATTTCTCTATTTCTCTTACTAACTCTACTTTTGGCTCAGTTCCATTGTAAAATTTCATCAGCTCGTCCTTACCATAAACTGTTCACTTTTGTACACAGTTTGAATTTTGAAAGCGATACACTTCATTTTGCAATCTATGTACATTTCCGTGCTTCCGAAAATTTTGATTGAATGAAAGCTGCTTTTTTGATAGCTATTTCAATCGAACCCGAAATATTCGTCGACTTGACAGACTAATTTTTTTTTTTTTTCTTTTTTTGTGAATGGGAATTCCATTAAATTTTTAAAGCAACGGAAATTCCATTTCTCAGTTCATATTCGCACTTCATTTGATCGCTCTCTTTGTTCTCTTCCTTTTTCTCTTTCGTATCTTTCTTTATTCCTCTCTCTCTCTCTCTCTCTCTCTCTCTTTTTCTTTCTCTCACTTTTTCTCTCTTTCCTTCTCTTTTTCTTTTTTTTTTCATTCTCTTCCTTTCATCTCACCATTTTTCACTTGAGACAACTCTATTCTCGCTCACCGTTTTTCTCTTTCTGCGTCATAAGCAGAAAAACGAAAACTGAGAAAAACCTTTTTCAATAATATTTAAGGTTCTTTTGATTTGTGGTTGATGTGTTATGAAAAAACAATTTTGTTATTCAATGATCCATTTGTTGTCACAATGGATGAAAACTGTCAAAAAAACATTGATGAGCATGAGATTGCAACAGAGCAAAGCGCTTATTGTCGTGTGTCGATTGAACGATTGCGTAAGTGTATACTATATACTAAACCGATAAATCAATCAAGTGTCAAAATAGCGCTTGAAGCTTCTCCACATTGTCATATCAAATTTAAAATCGAATCAAACCAAAAGCTAATCGTCACATTTTTCTGCATAACCTTACTGCTGATGTTGCTACCGTTTATGATTGCTAACATTTCTCCGTTCCGCTTTGATGGTTTTTAATAATAAGATTTCACTCTTCCTTGCAAAAGATCATATTGGTTCATGGAACTTTTCTTTTTTAACTTTCATCACTTCAGATTGATAATAAGTTTATGAAATTCCATAGAAAATTGAATTATGCTCGAGAATGTCAAGCAAAAAGAATGTATCAAAACGAGCTGTTGTTATCAATGTGAAGAGGCCTCGAGAAAACAAGTTTTTTTTTTTTTCTTCTTTTTGTATTTTGAATGAATGAATGTGATGTGATACAAAATTGACGTGATATAATATGAAATGAGAAGAAAAATGAAAAAATGTGTGAGAAAATAGAAAATCGCCGAATTGCCGAGAACCGAGCATTGGCATGATTCAAGCAAATGATTACGATGTGGCTGCGGAACCAGTGACGGCAAATGGAAAATGAAATTTGACGCGTAGACATTACGGCGACATAATGAATTACACACACGAGACGATTGTGCATGGAACCCTCATCACGAAATGTATTTGCTTTGGCTTTGGTTTTGGAAGCAAAAGCTTTAAACGAACCATACAAGGCAACTACTATACAGTACAGCAACTTTAACTCGCAATAGGCGTTCTGCTTGAAATGGACTTATTTCTTCTCTTTCTCGTCTCACTCTCTCTCTCTCGCTCTCCCTCTCTCTCACTCAAAGCAATTTTTTTTGCTGCTATTTTTGCCATTCGCTATTCTACAATGTTCGGATTTATTTTTTTTTTTCTTCTGCCATTTTCATTTCGGTGTGACCGTACGTATGGTATACGCTTTGTGTTGCGGCTTTGCGGGTGTTTTGTTATCGAATGGCAACAATGGGGGGTTGTTTTTCATGCTTCGTGCGATCGTCTATTTGTATTGACAATTATAGCAAAATGTTTCGATGTAACTATGTTTATGTATGGGAATATCGACATCGACATCGAAACATCGACAACCGCAACAAGAAATGTATTACAAGTTGATTAAATAAACCGAAAAAGATAACAAAGAAGTCAAATAATAGCATTAGACAATTAATTATTTAGCAAGTGATTTTGGTGGGAAATTTTTCCAATTGTAATGAAAGCGGTTGTGTAAGGCAATACTTTTATTGTATATCATCAATGATGCGTACTTGTGCAATTCGATTGTGTTCGCATGCTCTGTCTCTTTCTCTCAAGTGTTGAGTATTATTCGCATTTAAACTCTCGACAATGTTCTCAGTTCCATACAATCGAGCCACTTTTGTCACAATTTGATTTAGGGCCTCGTTTTTATTGCAGCTCGTTAAATAATGTGAAAATCGCTTATATAATAGCAGCTACAAGCACAACGGTGTATATATATGTGTGTGCTTTTTTTTTACTGTACATTTTACTAGGTACCACGTTCTACGGTGCGCAATGGCAAAAAAAATGAGCCCGAAGCTTCAATGAATTTTCTATTCACAATGAAGTCTTTAAACTTAACCATTAACAATTCATCGACTGAATGAACGCGAGAATATTTAATTGACTTTTGCTATTTTCCATTAAAAACCCATTTGCTTCCTATTTAAAACAGTATTTTGAATAGCTTTTCGATAAGTATTTTTGTTCGAGTGTGTGTGTGTGAGTATCTATGTACTCTTATGCTATCTCTGTACATATTAAAATTGCTACCAAGAAAATCTATCGTTAAAGTATTTTGCATTCAATGTCACACTGTGTCTCTTTCAGACGCATACAAAAAAAAAAAAAAAAAAAAATAAACAATAAAAGTAATCGAAATTATTTGTATGGCAAAAGTTTCATAAATAGAATAAACGGCATGCACCCTAAAAATAAATCACGACAAAAATGACACTTAAAATCGATTTAATTCGAGCGGCGACAGTCAATGCTATTCCATTTGCAATTTCCAATAGCAAAAGCATACAGCAGTGCGTTGAGAACATGCATATATATTTAGTGAACGCATTGTAAGTCACTTAAACCCTTGCATTACTAGCCAATTGAGTTTGGTTACTGTTGTTACTTTCATGCATACACACACTCACTCACAGTTTACTTGATCATAAATGCCAGAGAGGGGGTGAGAGAGAGAGAGAGAGAAGGAGGGAGAAAGGATACAAAGCAATTTTAGCTTGAAAATTCAAGTCAATTAGCTTTCTCCATTTACATGCTACCATTATTATATTCGTTTATCAACATCAGTCAAGCTATCCAAATATTCAAACATTTACAAAGCCTTCACATTGACATATCATAAACCTTATCGAAATTTGTTATCATATTCTCAATATTGAATTGAAGAACATAAATTTCATAAAAAAAAAAAAAACAAAAACTTCTATTGGAATAATTTTCGAAATGAAAATATCAATGTGTCGCAGTCGGTTGCTGTCGTCGTCGTTGTCGTCGTCGTCATTGCCATCGTTGGTACATTGATATTGGTGGTGAGCATTTTTGATGGGAAACAACCACAAAGTCAATATTTGAAGAAAAAAAAAGCGGTTGATTTGTTCTTCGGCTCAAATTGTCAACCCCAATTCAGTACGGTATCATTTCATAAAATATAAAATAAATGGATTGAAAATTCATTGCCGTTGTCATTTTAATATAATAAATCTATTTCTTTTTTTTTTTTCGTCATTGTTGAAAACAATCAATTGATTTTGTTATTTTTGGAGCTTAAAAAGTAAGAAAGAGAGACAGAATACGCAAAGGGAAAAAAAAGAATCATTATCAATGTTATCGCTTCAGTGTAATGTATACCGTTAATTTCTAGGAAAATTGTCTGTTACCCAAATGATATATAAATATATATATATATATCGTAATGGCATTGGCAACGGAATAGAAAAGAGCAATTTTGAAAACTTTTTTATTATTATTATTATTTTTCTTGGTTGTTTTCGTTTCGTCAATGGCTGAGAATATATGGCTATCGATTAATCTCTTCTAGCATTGGATGTATAAAATTAATGTTATTTATTGAAGCTTTCATTACCATGTTTGTACATATGTTTATGTTAGAAATCTTTCGATTTGATACCACGGGCAGCAATAACAAAATCGACAGCGTTTCGATTGATGATATCGCTTTTCTGCTCCAAAAGACTCAAATTCCCTTTCACTGGAACTCTCTCTCTCTCTCTCTCTCGTTCTCTCTCTTATTCCTTTTTCTCTTTGCACTTTCGCTGTGTCTTGTTCTCGTCGTTGCTTAGTCTATCGTTATTGCTTAATCTGTTGGTTTTACTCAAATTCTATCGTTCTTTCGTTCTGATTATCGAGAATGATTCTGTTATTTTCTGCACTCTAAACACACTCACTTCACTTATTCGATTGTTTATCCAATTATATATGCACAATTTAATCACTATGACATAGTTTCTTTTCCTCTCGACTTTGCCGTGCCCTTTTTATACATACTCATTTATATCACACATGCACACGGAAAATAGCAAATGTGCAAAAGGAAATATACCGCTGATGGCACTACATGCAGATTAAATGCAACCTTTTAAAAATGGGTATTGTCGTGTTCGTTTTTATACTTTTACTATGTTCTTTGCTGTCTGCACTGTGTATTTTCTCTCTATTGAAATTGTGGCATTAGATGCACAATCTGGTTTTGTCGTTGGTTTATTGTATAAATTTCTGTTATTTTTTTTCTCTCGCACGCTCTTTCTCTTCTTGTTCTTATTTCGAGTTTTATGTTTCGAACTTGTATAATAGTTTTGATATATATCACATTTTACGTTGGGCAATCGAAGTAACAAAAATAAAAGAACGAAAGAAAAATGGGTCAAAATCACCAATCAAATTGAGTGGAAAAGCAATACGCTCAACAAATTACATCGATTGTTTCAGCATTTTCCAATCTTGGCCCGTAAAATTGAGATATAAAATTTCACTTGACCCACAAACAAATGAGAAAAAAGAAAAAAAAAAAAAACTACACAGAGAAACCGACAATCAAACGCGCACACTTTGTAAATTTATGCATATAGTCTTGTTATATTATGCGATTGAGAGATGGTTGAATGGGTAAGCGCGCGATCAACGAGAAAAAAAAACAACAACCCCGAATGAACGACAAAAAAAAAAAAAAAAAAACAAACGTCGATTTGCCAACAGGGAAATGGATATTTATATATATAAATATATATAAATGCGTCGTTGTGCCGTTATTACAATGTGTGTTTTGGTTGTTGATAAAACACGTCGAACGAATCTTACTTAAACCGCATGAAAATTCGTTCACATTTAGAATTTTGGTTTTTTCCCTTCGTTGGCCATTATTATTCGATGTGCCTTTATTTTGTTGTTTCGTCTCTCTTTGTTGCTCGCAATGCGATAAGTGCTTTTGTGTTTGTTTGTGATTGCGTGTTTCTCTTTCTCTCACTCTATCTCACTCCCACTTGTGTGTGTGTGTGTGTGTGTGTGTGTGTATGTGCGAGAGAGAGACTTTTTTTAGTTTTCAACATCAAGTTTTGGATGATTGCCCATGACAATTTCACTCGGCACTATAATAGCTTGACACACAACAGATATATACTGTTTAGCACGATACGCATATATGACATGATAAAATAAACGAAACAAAAAAATATACACGCACACACAGAGCAGATCTGGTTGATGGTTGTTTTCTTTTTGTTGCTTGCACTCGGAGTCCGTCCATTATTCAGCTTAAATGAGAGAATACTACAGAAACCACATCAACGAATGTTTTATGAATGTGCGCGTCTCACATAATTTATCATTTGCTTATACAATTTTAATGCTACCGAATAATTTTGTCGGTTCGTTTAGGGTTTTCTTCTTTTTTTTGTGTTTGATTTTCTTTTTTCTGTTCTTTTGCTCCACGAAAAACGCTTTCTTTCTTTGTATACTACGTTTTCAGTATGTTTATTACACTGTGTTAGTTTGAAGCTGATTTTATCCGACGCCTTAACATCATTTTACTCCCCCCACACGACCACGTTTTATTGTATCTGTTTTTTTCTTTCTCTCTCTCTCTCTCTCTCTCTCTATCTTTTGGTTTGGTATTTATTTGGGCACGAGATTCTATTTTTGTGCTTTGTTACCGTTGCTGTTACCGCTTTTATTGATGCTTGTTATTACTACAACTCAATGTGTATGCTTATTGCATAAACGTTGCGAAACGGCAGGTTGCATGACTTGAAATGAAGAAATGAATGATGAAAACCCAGATTCAACCCTGTTCAACTCACACCGTACATAACAACAACATTATTCGACTGAAACAACGTGAAGACCACTTGAAATTATGTTGCGTATGCTACATGTTTTCGGTTCGACGATTTATGCTCACTTCTTTTTTTTTCTCTCTCTTTCTGAAACACAATCTCACTCTCTTTCTCTCTCTTTATCTGTATTATGTACACAAAAACACTTTGCACGCACTTTGATTTGTATTCGAATGATCTTTGTCTCTAGTACGTCTCATGTTTTTACACAAATATCACGTGAATGCAAGTAATTTTGTTTTCTAAGATGTTTTATTTTCTTGCATTTTTATTCATTATTCTGGATTTTATGAATTTAACTCTTAAATTTTCCCTTTATTATATCTATTATTCACATGATTTTTCAGTTTTTATTCCGTTCTGTTCTATTTTCTTTGGCTTTTTTGGTTTTGCTGTATTTATATGGTTTATTCTGGTCTTTTCTTGTTTATTCTGGCCTTTTCTGGCTTATTCTGGATTTTTTCCTTTTTTTTTTATCGTTTTTTTTCCAATTTTTTATGTTTGTTATCGTCGTATCACAAGGTGAGACTCTTGAAATTGGTAATCTTTTCTCATTCACATGGTTATTCTCGGTCTGTGCATGTTTTAACTATTTAAAGTTTTTTTTTTTCGATTTTATATTTTCTTTATGATATTATGTGTTCATGGATTGTGTGAGATAGCCATTGTCGCCAAGTTGAAACCTCAACACATTCACAAATGCTAATTTATTTATTAATGTGGATTACGGCAAGTAGCTCCGAACTAGAATAAGA
Source organism: Resseliella maxima (assembly GCA_029041755.1). Lineage (NCBI taxonomy): Eukaryota > Metazoa > Arthropoda > Insecta > Diptera > Cecidomyiidae > Resseliella > Resseliella maxima. Next base: position 159,821 of record JAQOWM010000130.1, on the reverse strand, counting down.
AATTACGTGAACTGAATACGGAAAAATCTAAATGAATCCACTTTTTCGAACACTTCAGTTTACGCGAACCGTGTATTTGTGTTTGTGTTTGACCACCTCGACTCGTCTATTAATTTATACTTAATGCCTTAACACACAAAAATAAATTATCCTTTTCTTGTTTATGCAATAAGCACATCACAATGTTTCTCGAATAATTTTTTATTTTTTGGACACATAGTCAAAGCATTTGGGTTTTGTAGCTTGAAAAGCAACTTAACATATATCCATTCAACATAATACACACCTTTGTTAAACAAATAATAATCGGCTAAACCAGTACAGTACAGCACAAATCAACTTCACCGAGAGTGAGGAAGAATTGAAGTAAAAAACAAAAACCACCAGCACCGTATGAAACGAACAAAAATATGAAACAAATTCGTTGCAAAATATTATCCGTACCCGTTAAACTGTAATTTATTAGAGACAAGGCAACACAGCGCGATGAAACAGGACAATATCTAATGTGTACATGTGTCTCTTTGGTCGATTTTAATCGAGAGAAAGAGTGTACAAAACATACACACACACATAACAACAACAACAGAAAAAAAAAACACGAAAGGAAAATCCGTATGCGAAAATAATAATCGGAAAATGGGAGCAGCAGCCTTTTTTGTATTCAACTTCGTCTTTATGTTGAATTCAAACAATTCTTTTTTTGAATTTTCTTTCTTCTTCTTCTTCTCTTTTTGTTTTTTATTTTTGTTGTTGAATCGTTGCTGCTTTTCACTCTATATCCATTTTTGCTACCGACGAAAAATTAATACCAAACGAAAATTCACTGTGTATTTGTGTTTCTGTTTCAGTTTTAGTTTCTGATTCTTTTTCTCGTGAACCGTATTTGTATGGTATTTCTCTCTTTTTTTTTTGTGTTCAATTTTAATATTTGATTGTACGTTTGCTGATTGTAAAGTTGAATAATTGATTTTTTGCACTGTTTTTGTTCTCTTGTTGTTGTTTTTTTTTTATTTAATCAAATTGTTTCTTATTTTTAAAATTGGTTATTGTTTTGTGTTCATTTTTTTTTCTCTCTCTTTCCATTATTCTTCGTTTTAAAGTTATGTTTGAGTTCAATTTGTCTTTGAAATGTTGCCTGTTTTCAGTCACTCACTCTCTATCTCTTCCACTATTCTCAATAACTCGACAAAACTATGTGCGTTCTATATAAAATCGAGTTTGTTCTAATCAACCAGACAGAAGGGCTACCGTGAAAGACTGAGTGTGTGTGGTTTGCTTTCGTCAAACGTTTGCCCGATTTCGAAATCGACAGAGAAAATTGCCACTGAGTTAAGCCAAACCAAGGCAAACAAATTCGATGACTAACGTAAGAAAAACAACAACACACCAGCCAAACTGTCTGTATATGAGAAATGTGTGAAAATGAAGTAGAAATCATTTGGAATTTCCAGTGAATATGAGTGAGTGAGCGAGCTAATTGTGTATGAGCGTGTGTGTCGATGTATTTGTGAGGATTTTTCAACGTAAATGTAGTCAAGTTGTGCCTTGATACGCATTGAATGTAGAAGAAATGCTCAAGCTTCTGATGAAAAAAGTAAATATGCTAGTGTTTTTGTATGCGGCAATGAAGAGATGAAAAAAACGATAGCACCAGAATTCACTTGCTTGCACAACAATCCCATTTTTTTTCCACTCTCTATCCCTCTCTCTCCCCTCCTCTCTCTCTCTGCTATCGTAGCCACAATGGAATATATGACACCGAAGGGGAAATTTCCGCAGATTCTGGAATGAAAGCTCATTGGAAATAAATGACGATTTTATACAGAAATTTATTTAAAGAATCACATTTGCAAATGAAAAAACCAGCGACCAATCTAATGAATGGATATTTTTTTTCATTTCCGTCGTCAAAATGATTGAAAAATTACCACATTTTCGATTTGCATAATTGTAACATTAGTCAAACAATTTGGATAAATCAAACTAACGGCAAAACATTGGAATGTTGAAATATTTACCGTAGCGCATGTGTGAAACATATAAGCATTGATGTATAATGGAATATGTAATCGCTAAATAATAAGCTTCATAAAATGTGTGACCTCTCTTGTTAATACCATATAAATATGGATATTATTGTGCGCATACTCGTCAACCAAATGACATTTGCCCGTAATGTCAACGCTTTAACATTCATCACGGTGTGTGTTGAACATTTCAATGTTTCTGTGTAAGTATAAAGTGTGTTCGTAAGCTTGAAGCTTTAGTGTGAATTCAATGTGACATTTGGTTTGATTTAATAAACCCTCTTTCCAGTTATACAAATACAGAGAAAATCATTGTGGGTTGAGAGAGAGAGAATTAAATGGGATAAAAAGAGAACGAGAGAAAGAGAATTTCAGTATAGTCACCAATACAATCATGCGCTAGCATAACCATTGAAATGGTAACAAGTAAGAGAGTAAATAAAGCTCATCTCGTTATCTGTCAAAAATTCCTTGATATTTCTCTCTCTATCTATCTGTCTTTCTGTTTTAACAAATAATTTTGTGTATCGTACCTTCTCCGTCTTCATATCTTTGCAATCTAATGAATTCTACCATCTCGTTTCCACACCAATCCAACACACTTGATACTTTTTTCGTGGTTTTCTCTACAGCAATTTTTTTTTTTCTTCTTTTGGTTCTGTTTCTAGTGGTTTCGATTCAATCGTGCTGTCATTGTGAACAACTTGACGCACGAAAAACATTCTCGACAAATTTCGATTTTTTTTTTTTCTCTTGTGTTGTGTGCAAACAAGTGAAAGTTGTTTTAGATTGCGTGGATCAAATGAAATTAGAGAACGAGAAAAATAAAAACTCAAGAGTATTTAAATAATGAAAGGAAATTTAAGTGCAAGCAAATCAAAATGACCAATTAAAAATCTCTAAGTAAATTGGCAAAGTGGAAATATTATTGACAAAACTCATGAGTGTAAGCACGAAATGAAAAAGTGTTGAGAAAACCATCAGCAGAAAAAAAAAAAACATTTCGAAAATGGAACAAAGTATGAACAGAATAACGCAGCAATTAAATATATACGAAATGGAAAAAGAAAAAGAAAAACAAAATCAAATGTTTTGACTGCATTTCACGAAAGCAACGCAACGCTGTTATTATTAAACAGCTCAAAACACGAAACAACAAATTATTGTGCTGAGAAAACGAAAAAAAAAAAAAAAAAACGAAAATAAAACGTCCGCAGCAAAGAATCAAAGGGCTGTAAAGCGACATAAATCGAAAAAAAATATAATAAAGAAACGGCTCCAACTAACTCTCGACCAACATAAAAACAAATTACACATCAAAACTGCAAGAAAACACTAGGCATGAAACTATTATAATTATTCGGTATTACTTTCCGTGATTTTCGAAACAAACATTTCATTTTTTCTGTGTTTTTTTTTTTTTTTTTTGCTTCGGTTCGTACGGTTTGTTCGCAGTGCGGTCTGTGCATTTGGTTCGTGTTATTTCACATTTTTCTTTTCTATTTTACTCTGGTGTTCTTGTTCTATATTTTGTTATTGGTTGTGTTGTAAAGAATTTCATTGAATATGTACGTCGCAAGAGAGGACAAACAGTTTTGTGGCGACGTTTCGATATCACGTGATTGACAAAACTAGTCATTGTTTCATAATTTTTTTTTTTGTTTAATTTCATAAATTGAAAACACAAAAGACACGAGAGTGAAACGCAGACTCTATTTTTGAATCGAAAATGCATCATTTATTAGTGACCTGCGAAAACAGTACATAAATTGAGCCGACAAAATGTTTGTAAAATGGCGTGAGAACAATAGCTATCGATTTTCAATTTAAAATCGTTGACTTGTTTGTGTGTGAATTATTTTGTGCGATTTTATTTACATTTAAACTCGAAATCTAAATCAAACTCCAATTTTTTCTTCTTATTAAGAAAAAAAAAAAAAAAAAAAAAATTCAAACCGAATGAAAAACAGATTTAAATAGTTAATGCGCGCGAACGTTCACATTTTGATACAAGTGATAAATGCAACAACAAGTGACGTGCTGATATTCGAGTCACGACAGCCCAACGTGTTTTGTTGAACCATACAAAAACCAGGTAAACAATAGCATAATTATGAATATATATATTTTTTTCCCTCATGTTCGTCCATTTTTGCCATTGGTGTTAGTGTGTATGTGTTAAATGAATAAATTATACATGATTTTTGATTGGGAAATATTGCCATTTACTGACTAAAATTGTGCAATTCAATTTAATGGGAACATTGCATGGAAATTCATACGTGTTAACAATAAATAGAAAGGTTCGTTGCAATAATAAAATGTTTATCGATTTGAACGATTCGACCCAACCAAATTCGTAATTGAATCGGAAATTCAAATGTAATAACGGAAAAAAATATGTGGTTTTATTGTCAAACAAATCACCATCGCATATGACGCAATTCGATGAAATTGAAGCAAATCTAACCGCAGTGGCCATCAAAATAATTTATGAATGCGCGAAACATTCTTTTTGCACACAACGAAATGAAATCGGTATGGGCGAACATTATTTGGCATGCAGCCAGAAAAAAAAAAATGAACGTATTCAATATTTAATGCTGAATTTGTGTGTTCATTCATTCGAGTCACATGTTTAAGTCGAAAACGCACGTTTTTGCTACCATCACGTACATTTTTTTTTTTTTCAACAGGAATCCCGTTAAGTTTTACCGGAAATACGTTGAATTTCATCGCAAAATTTCTGCTTAGATAAACAACTAAAAAATTGCTGATCAGTTACGCATATTTATTCAGCTACAACAAATCAACGGTTTGAAGCCAATTCCTCGAAAAGTTTTTTTCTGTTTAAACACAAAATCGCCTCCAGAATATCATGGAGTGGAAAAATTCAAGGGAAATTCTTATCAAAATTGAATTTTCCCAAATGAGTTACATTGGGGTCCTATTAACGACACGTTTGTTACCCACTTTGATAGCATTGATTGCTTGAAAAATATAAATAAAAAGTCTAAAATTGTTTTCAAAAGCAATATGAAAATGGTATTTGCATTTGATATTAATGTATGTGAACTGTGAATGTGATATGTGTGTATGTGTATGTGTGGGTGTCATATGATTTGGATTCATTGAGATCATAAATGTTTAATGATATCTCGTCACACTCGTCATATACATATCACGCAAACTTCCATCTACATTTGAATGCCCCCAATTTCGTTACACCACTCCTGACAATAATTCGATGTCTATTTTTGTAATTGTTATTATTTCATTATTTTCGTTTTTTTTTCCACTGTATCCATTTGTTTGATTGATTTATGAGTTTTATGAAAATAGTTTTTCTATACCATCGAACTCAAGCAATTATCATGTAGAAGAAAAATAAGAAGAAGAATAAGAAGAACGAGGATTGTATGATACAATTTATATCATGTCAAAAAGTGTGATTTGTCAATAATCACAATGAAAATAGCCTATTTATATTTTCGTATCATTAAATTTGTTATTCAAGTCTTTTGACTTGGAATATTGATTGATTATCACATAGATTCCTTATTTTCTTTCTGGAGAAAATGGCTAATCAACGTGGCGTCAGTCAGTCGCATTCCATTCATGCAACGGCCGATAAACAATGAATTATGAAAATTCTGAATTTAAAGAAAAAAAAAAAAAAAAAAACAACAACAAAGTCCATTTGGATTGACGCGCTTGTAAACGCAACATAAATTCTAATATTGAGAATGAAACGTTCTTTGAAAGGAACAAATGAAAAATAACAAAAGAAAAAGCGATTTGGAAGAGGATAAGTGAAACAGCCGCATTGGGAATTTTTAAGCGAAATGGTAAAAATGAAATTGTGAAAATGAAGCAAAAGGGAGAAAAGGGGAGAAAGAGAAAAGAATTGAGAGAGCGAGAGCGACATAGAGAGTGAGGCCAAAATACAAGGAATATTATCCATATCGATTGATTGCGCGCGCAAATTCTCTACTACACCAAGCGAGAAAACTTTTGGCACAATTTTCCAACCGTTTGTTGTTGGCTTGATTTTTTGCCGTATTGCATAAATATGCCGTATTTTATACGAATGTATAAGTGTGTACTGTGTACAATCGACCACATTGTCACTACATGTTTATAAATGGGTAAACTATAGTAGTTGTCTCAATTTTTCCCCTAGATTTTCAAAAAAAAAAAAAAAAAAAAACAGCAATTCCCTTTTTCATTTTGTAAAATGAATTTGAAATTCAACCCCATACACACATTAAAAAAGCTTTTTCCGAAATGACGTTTATTGCCTCAATTTCCGCAACACTCTCTGGTTTGCTCATTCGTACGCCCGTTCGCTTGCTCGCTCTCTCGCTTATTTGCTCTTCAGTCACACGATCAACTGGCACACCATACTACCAACGAATCAGATTCGGTCACTACTTTCTTCGCAATTCAGTCTCTTTTTCTATTTACTCTTAAAATTCAATATGTTTTAAATAGTCTTTCAAACATTGTGAAATTTTAAATCTATCTAATGAGCATAAAAACATTTTGTTTATTTCATTGTTATTGTGATTGTGATTGTTTGGTAGAAACATTTTTGTTTGTGTTTTTTTGCAGCAATGTTTTGATAAACAATATCCTTTTTAGTGTGTGTGTGTATGTGTTATAAAATAATCAATACACAACATTTCAATTAATTTTCATGAAAATATCAATTAGAATTTGTGATTTTATAAAATTAACATTATGCAATATCGAAAATTATTCGATGAAAAAGAAAAATCCAGTGATTTGATGCAAAGCCTTTGACATAAATTAACATGTAGAATAGAATGGAGTAGGTCAGTTATGTAATACGCGAAATTTAAGCGCACAACATTGTTGTTTTGTAATCACAGCCTCAGCGCCACTGGGCGATTGTCTTTATTGTTGTTGTCGTCGTCGTTGTCGTTGTCGTTGTCGTTGTCGTGGTCGACGATGTTGGCAGTATTGTGTGTGTGTGCCTTGAATGTATAAGACATATCGATAGACAGAGAGGCTCCTTTGCTGCATATCTAATTTAAAAAAAAAAAAAACTTTCCAATTTTCAATTACATTGCGGAGAAAATGAATTTAGCTATTATTTATAATGACATTTTGCATGCATGACCGACCACAGCCATCGTACCAAAAGTTATTCGTTTATTTCTCCTCAGCTTCGTACTGATTTCGTGCATGTGTGTGTATTAGTGTTTTTGTTTTACTAACCTACTACAACTAATATAGAAGAAAGCGCAACTAAATCGCTATGTGCAAGTTCATACGAGCAAAGGCCTGCAATAAGAGTTAAGAAAAACACACATTTCTCAACTGAACGAAAGAAATAATGTGCTACATTTGAATTGGGCTATGAAAAAAGCTCACGCAATCTACAATTTTAATCAATAAATATAACTGTGTTGTATTCTATCAAATTGTCAATTTTGAGTAAAAGAGGAATAAAAAGGGAAAGAAAGGAAAGAGAGTGAGGAACAGAGAGAGAAAGAGAGAGGGACTAAGAAGGATTGAGAGAGACTCAGAGAGAGAGAGAGAGAGAGAGAGAGAGAGAGAGAGAAAGATAGAAAAAAGAGAAAAATAAGTGAAAAACTCAGAGAGAAAGAGAATAGGGAAAAACGAATAGACCTTGTAAAGTGATTTATAAATTGTTCAATCACATTTCCATTTAGTTGGATTTCATTGTGAGAAATTGTACGGTTTTTTTTTTCGGGCACAAATTAATTGAATTGTGTAATCAACACGATGGGTCGAAAAAAGAAGATTCCAATTGAAGACTTAGTGGTACCACCGCAGAATCACCGTATTTGTGGCACAATATGCATTTGTCAAGTAATATTATATAGAATCTAATTTGCTTTGAAGAAATAACAATATTTCCTTTTTATCTGAACATTTTCTTTAAAAAAAAAAAAAAAAAAAAAAAAAATCCGTATAGATGACATTTGTATTGAGTTCCGTTGCAATCGTTTATTTAACGGTTGCAATTTATATGCCATCGACGCGTGCCATTAAAAGTGGCATAAGCGAAGTACCTGTTATGTGTACAACAACACGTGCCGTGAATACAGAAAACTGTGATTGGGGAAGTTGCGGCGAATGGTGTCTGGTTTGTGTTTTTTAACAAGAAAAAAAACAAAATTTTCCCGAAAAAAAAAAAATTCTTCCTAATTTGTATAAATATTTATGATTTTAGTCAAAAACATCGGGCGCATGCATTCAAATCTATGTCAATTTACGAAATAATGGTAGCAACATATCATTTGCGAATTGTACAAATTCAGCAAATAAAACATGTTATGGGATCGATCAAGAGAATGCTAAGAAAGCACGTTGCATTGCCGATGAATGTAAAAATTTAACTGGAACATTTAATTGTACAATGGGCATGTGTTTGAATATAACGGATGCATTTGAATGCGTTTTTCATAATACCGATGCGCCAATGAAGTGTTCAGGACGACGCGGTAAAATTACATGCATTGACATCGACGGTTTATTTTCATGCAGTCGTGGTACATGTCGTAAAATACGTACACCATACAATTGTGATCGGCGTTGCGTAGACATACCGACTCGAAATAAAAATGTTGTTTTATTGAGCGGTGACAAAGTGTATTTGTCACAATGTGAAAGTGCATTTGATGGTGAGACTGGCGTTGAAGTGTGGAATGATACACAAAACAATGTATTGATGGCTAGTTGCTATCAAATCAAAAATATATCAGATGGTTTTGAAGCAGTTGATTGTGTGAATGGTTCCGTTTTAGCAAATAATATTTTGGGCGATTTAACAAATTTTACATATTTAAGCCATTTGCATGTGTTTGATACAAAATTGATTAAGGCAATTGCACCGCTTGATTTAGATTTATCGATATCAAATGAATCACGATTAATGATCAATTTGGAAGGATGTGTTAATACACTGCGAGATGAATGCCGTGATTTTTTAAAGGATTATGGCAAAGATGGCACTGATCATAATGCCCGTGCTCGTTTTCCATGCTTTTTCTCATTGAATGATCCAAGTGTGGTGGTTTCACGTTTTAATTTAGCTAAAACATACAAGCAATTTTTAATTGGTGCCATCGTTCCGACTGTTTTATTTTTTGTCTCATGCACTTGTTTGGTATTCTGCCAACGAACTGTTGTTGTCGGCGATGATGCAAAAATGAGATTCAAAGGTTGCAGCGGTTCAGGTGAACGAAATTTTCAGCATTTTTATTACACAGAATTTAATCGTTTTGAATTAATTTCCTCCTTTTATTGCATATTCTATAAGGATTTGAGAGTTGAAATTATTTGTTTTTCTTTTTCTTTCTGTTTTTTTCTTTTTTTTTCTTTTTTTTTAATTTCTCATCGTTCGTGCAATAGAAACATTGGCTCCATCTGCCACACAGGAAAATATTGAAGAGGCCGTAACACGACAATACGGTGCCAGTGAAAATAACGATGTCATGGCACTATGAGATCCATCACGTAAGAACTTTCTATGCCATTGCAATTCACTTTCATCACAAATGCATACACAGTGACACACAAAAAAAAATGGCATTCAAAATGAATTTTCCAACATTGTCCTTTTTATTTCTGTTGTTTTTTTTTTTCACTTTTTTTTTCATAAATGTCTTTGCATTTTAAGTGAATTTTCCATTCTAATGATTAGAAATATTTTTCTTTTTCTCATTTCTTAGGCATTCCACTGTTACGTGAAGAGAGCCCAGTTCATTAACCTAGATTTTATTTTCTTACCACAATAAAACCACCACATTTCCTCACATAATACTCAAGTGCACGAATCAATTAAAAATCCAAGCAGCTTGAACAAACATTTTTCGAAGCAATAAAGAAGTAAAGAAAATTTGCATAGCTGTAGCAACAAATTTTAATCCAAGCGAAGTCTTCAATGATCAACATCACAACAAATCCTTTCATTAAATTCAATCGTAAAATATCAACTTCGCTCAAGGGAAGTAAAAAAATTCAAGTAAAAAGCGGCACATAAAAAATAATCCAAACAAAAAAAAAAAGAAAAAAGAAATAGCGAATAAAAGAACAAAATCGAGATTTACACATGACCAGAATGAGGAAGTAAATTTTTTCTATTTGTTTTGTTCCATGAACTGGAGAAATCGAAGCGAAACACGGTACATAACTAAATTGTACTGAGGAATGCGTATTTAACAACGTTATTTCAACGAGAGTGACGACGCGTGTTTTGATTGCCATTTAAGCTATTGTGTTCACTCTTCGACGCTCAAAGCCAGAATACACAGAGCAAATGAAAAACACATACACACACAAGAGAAACAAAAAAGAAACACAATTAACAAACAATCAAATATTTGGACTAAATTTTCAATAGTAGCACAAAACATTTTGCAAAACAAAGAAGAAGAAAAAAAACATTCAATTCATATTGAAAAATGGCTTAAAAAATGAAAATATTTTGCAAACACAGCTTAAAATAGCAAAAAAAAAAAATCATTGATTAATAGTAAATTAGCTTAAATTAAAATATACATGATACTTGTTGAAATACAATTTAATCAAACGAAAATCCAATTAAACGCGAAAAGTTTTGAATTAAATATAAAAAAAAAAGCATTTAGGAAGCAGTCAACGCACAGACACATACATTTTGAAGACAAAGAAGAAATAAATAAATTTAAATTCCAATAATTAAAACGGCACAACTTTCGATACAAAATTACACATTATACAGAGCAATGACTGCTTCAGAACGAACGACTATCAGTGCTTCCATGTCGGGAGCACCAAGCTTAGTGAACAGCTTAAATAGTTATTCCAGTAATACAAAATTAAACGGTAGCCAAGCAATTAAATCACCCGAACCGGAACAACCATTTTTAGATCATTTGTTAGAGAAAGCCAAATTTTACACATCATTGTGCCTAGGTAATTTCCATCGATTTTATCGACATTTCGATATTTTGTTTTTTTTTTTTTTCTGATATTTTTACATTTTTTTTTTTTCCTCAAAATTCCAAAAGTTCAATGAAAAAAAAAAAAATTATTGAACAAATCCATTTTTGCTCTCATTTTAATATAGGAACGTCAGCTATACTGTCAGTATTTGCGTTTTTGTTCTTAATTCCATTCGTTGTGGATCCAGCAATATCATCAATAGTCGCCGATTATGATCAGGTACCTGTAACTTGTATGGTTACAGATCATCGATATGCAACAGGAATGCGAAATTGTACTTGGAGTTCATGTCGTGAAGGTTGTACAACAGCAGCTATCCGGTAAATATACTATATCCATTTATTGATAAACAATTTTTTCGTTTTGATCGATGAACAGTTTATTTTTCTTTGAAATGTTTTCAAAAGTCCTTTAAAATTTATTTGAAATAATGATTTTGGAAGTATAATAAATTAAAGCTTTTATTTCAAATTATTAAATTTTTTTGTTTTTTTTTTTTCTTGTATCATTAAAATAAATGTCGACAACTTTAGATGCCATCAATTGTTGGTGAATTATACAAAAATTCCATGGCATGAATGGCAAAAGAATACGCCCGATTTGGATAAATTTGAATGGGATGTGTCTGATACTAGGTTACTTATTAACTCAGAAGGATGTGGATATCCTCCTCATGTAAATTGCACCATATTTGCAAAGAAGTATGGGTAAGTGAGATATTTGAAAAATAATATCTCCGTTTTTTTTCCAGCGAAAATGTTTTTTTTTTTTTTTTTTGTCACTTTTTCTTGAAAATATACAATATGACTTGAGGCCATTTTACATTTGGCAGGTATTCACATGTTGGTGAGACATTTCCTTGTTACTATAGCCGTGCCTATCCGGAAATGGTGATTACACGTTATTCACTGGAAGACAATGTAAAACATCTGATATTGTCGTTGATTATACCAAATGTAATATTTGCAATAAGTATTGGTGTTTTAAGCTATTGGTATTGTCCATGTTGTGATAAGGCTTGCCGAAAATCGACTCGTGTTTACACCGAAAAATATCCAAATAAGGAAGAGTAAGTATTTTTTGATCACACTTTTTCCTATTCATTTAGCTATCGATTACGATTTTGCATTTTGTGTACGCTTATTTGCATGACATTTCTAAGTGTATTTGCATGTTTCTCATTTGTATGTTATTTTTTTTTAGCCACTCATCAGTAGAAACAGTTATATAAAATGTTTGATGTGAAAATTTCTACTGAGTCTTTAAATTGCAAAAATCATTTTTTGACTGACATCGAATTTTTCTTTATTATTAGTATTCGTTACTACCATTCTATATTTGCTTTATACAATTTTCACATTTTTAGGTCACAATTATCATAATATTCAAACATTTACTTTTAATAATTTTCTAATTGATCTGTGGATTGGGATTTATGGCATGTGTTTTCTTCCTCATTAATGCTTCGGTTTCTGTTTTTATTTGTTTCTAAATTGATATGGAAATTCCACATTAAAGTAATTATTCAATGTGGAATTATAAATTATATCATATCGAGATCGTGAATCATTTTTTCATTGCTCGTTCCGGTTGTAATCGGAATGCAAGTGTTTTTTTTTTCTTTCTATTTTTGTCTTTCATAAAATAAATTGCATAACATTATCATTTGTAACATTTGTCAATATATTTAGCCATAGAGAGAATTCATCAATGTATTTTTCATTTCAAACCATACGCATCTAATTTATATGAGCTCATAAGAACAGAGAATATAATCTCTTTTTTCTGTCGCAAATAACAATTTCTAATGTTGATTTCATCGTTGTAACGCGCCATTATCATATCCATAAACCCCGTAATGCCTTCAATAAAAAAAAAAAATTGCCTCGATCTATTTTTATTATGAAATGTAATTTACATGTCCTTAGTGTTTGTGTCATAAAAACTGTGTAATTCGATTTGTGGCTACAAAATCGTAAATATATATTTATCAAAACCACATCTCTCAGCTGTCAATGTATATTTATCTTAACCCATATACTTATACATACATACATACGTATATACATATATATTGTGTTTGCATTGTGCAAAGTAAACGTTTAGACAAAGGATGAACATTATTTTATGAAATCATCTAGAGATTACATTGAATTGACACTAACAATTAATTTCAATCAATATTTTTTTTTTTCTCCCGAAAATCGTTCTTCACTCTTTGACCAAAAACTAAACGAAAAAAAAAAAACAAAAACAAAAAATATTTCGATCCATCAATAAAAATCTATACATAAAACATCTGGCTAGTAATCCGATTTCAGCATGGAATTTCTCCAATGATTTTATGCAACAACATCATGACCGCGTCATCGATCAACGTCGTTTAAGCGTCAATCATCATCCACCATCGTATCAACAATCAATTCCATTTGAATCAAGTCAATGGCAACTCGCCAGGGCCTCTCAATATCAACTTAAAGACTAACCGACATAACCATGGCACGGCTGTTCTCAACAAGTACAAAATGTAGACCAATTTATTTTACATCTACCCCTTTTAACCTCCTTCGGCACCCCCTCCCATCTCCAAATCCTCAAATCGAAAAATATATTGAAAATGTTAACGAAATGACGACACTAATGTGAACAACTAAATGAAAATATTGAATTTAAATGAAACCCCATATGTTGAATGACACATAATGTTCCCAACGAACATTCACATTTGATTTTTAGATGAATTTTTTTGAAAGGAAAAAAGACATTTAGCAATTTTTTTTAAACAAATATTTTACCTTTAAATGTATCATACACTGAATTTTGATTCAAACATTTTTTTCTTTTTTTATGTTTGTTTTTTCTTTGTGGAAATTATTGAATATTTTTTTAAAATATAGAATATACACATTGCCTCCGCATGTAAAACAATTGATATCTAGTGCAAAAAAATGTCAAAATTTGTACCACAAGAGAGTATTCTTAAGCACTTTGTTACACATTTTTTTGCAAACTTTATTAACTTTCCTAATAATTTTGAATTTTTTTTCAAATCAATTTCTTTCAAACATTTTGCAATGGTTAGAGTTTTTCCTAGATTTCCCTTTTTTTCTCTTGCAGTTAATGACTATGTTATAAGTTTTGATCGAATATTTTTGTTCTTCTTTCTTTTTTGGATCAAATTTGGTTTTCTTCTTGGTTTTCATAATTTTTTTTTTTCTATGTAAATCGTTTTCTCCCCTTTTTTAGAAAATTGCTTTGTCGCAGTGATGAGGAAGACGACGACATGGATTATTAAGCTTTTTACTTCGTATAACCATGTATTAGATATATACACAAACACAATATTCAAATAAAATCTTTAAACAAAAAAAAGTAAAAAAAAAAATGAAACGAATTGCATTGCCTTTTTTCCTAAATGCCACATGCAAAATAGCTTTATTAATTATGCAAAGAAATGAAACGAAATGAGAAAACACAACAAAACAAAAAAGACAAAAAGCCGGACGCTTATTACAAGTGTTTTAGTTAGTCTACAATTTGAATAATTTTTATCAAAAATCATATTTATTAGAATTTATCCATAAGAATTCTTTACGTTTGAGCTAGGCTTTTATTTTGCGAAGAATTTGACATTGAAAAGTTGTTTTTTTTTTTTTTTTTCTGGAAATAAATAACTAAAAATTCAATTTGTGAATGTATAAATTTAAAAATCATTTTGGATATGAAGATGTGATAAAATTTAACCACAATCAATAGAATTTTTCCCATTTTTGTTTCTTTGTGTGATTGACAACAAGAAAATATATGTTTCGTTAATGCAATCTGCTCTTCACTAGGCAATTGGTCTCTTTATTGGAATTTAAAAATCTAGCAAATTTAGTTTAAGATTTAAAAAAAAAAAAAAAAAACTTTTTAGAAGTGAAAAAGTGTTTTTGTAAATGAAATCGAAATCAAATGCAATTTTTGTAAATAATCGAACCAATTAATGGATATTTATTTAGTTTAAGTTTATATAACGTTATTAATTCACAAAAAGAAATTCACCCGCTTTCATTTATGTTAACAAATTTTCTAGTTTAAATCGAATTTGCACAAAATGAACGTGAACATACAATGAATTTATGGATTGAGCACAAGCAAATATAATTCAACTTAATCGTCTTAAAACAAGCAAATTTATACAAGTTTAGTCAGAAAACCTGAATGTTGCTAACTTATTTGTAATAGCAACCAAATCTGTTATCATCATTTACCACACAATGTAGTTTAATTTCTAAATGTTTGTTAAAGATACAATTTGAAGGAACTGCGAGGAAAATTTTGTTTTTTTTTTTATCAAGCACAAATCTATAGGAATCACTCCGCGATGGTGCGTTAAAATATGATAACAGATATGTTGCAAGTGACATAACAACAGTTTGGTTTTCAGATTCAAACAAACTTCTTGCTTCAAATCTTCATATAATTCATTTAAACAATGACAATATTCTCTGATTTAAAAAGAAAAAAATGTTCCCTTGAATCATATATTTTTCTTGCATTATTCTTGAATTTCAAATATCATTAGGTAAATTAAAAAGATGTGAAGAGAGAGTGAAAAAGAAAATGAGAAGCGGCACCACAAGTAACGATATATCAAGAGCACAAACTTTTTCGAAATCAAACACCATTTTTTGTTTGTTAAAAAATTACTATAAAAAATAAATTGTATCAAAGCGAACAAAAAAAAAAAAGAAAAAAAAAACAATAACAACATTTGTTCAATCCGCTAATTCTGAATGTCAAATCAGCTAGGCAAAATAACAAATTTCAAATAAAAATCTAACATTGTTTCTCTTTCTGTTAACTTTCCAATGGAATATTGAAAATTTGTATTCAAATTCATAAGCGAACAAAAACAAAAGTCTAAATAAATAACGCTTAAAACGAAAACGAGCAGTTGTTTCATTTTTTTTTTTTTTTTTTTTTCAAATTGTCATTTTCGTGTTTTTCATCGAGACAAGACATTTCAGTGTAGTCAACTAGTAGAAGTGTGGCAAGCAGCATGAATGAAACGATCCATTTGAGTGAAGTAGTTCGTTTGAATAAAGCAATTCATATGAAACAAGCAGAAAGAAAAGCTTTTGAATTCTAGCACAGACACCAATGGTCTTTTCGATGATATAAAAGCATGCAGTTGTGAATTCATCACATTGACAGCTGATAACATTTGAAATACATGCGTTGTTGTCTCGCTCATGTGCTTTATCATCCAGCACACACACAAACACATACATTCTAAATGAAATAATGCGTAAAATACGCATGTTCTAAATGGAAAGATGACGGCAACCATCGAAGTAACAAAAAATACTGTGAGTCACACGTTATGAATGTGTGCGTTTGTACTTTTCCAACATAAACATAAATGAGGATATTATGGTTTGGCTTCAATACATTCACGTGTGTGTGTGTGTGTGTGTGAGAGAGAGAGAGAGAGAGAGAGAGAGAGAGAGATACTAAGCTATAACAGCTCTGACAAATGCGATATAACCAATCCATTTCCAGCATAAGCAAATTATATTTTCGTTTCACTTTCTTTTGCTTATTTCTATTTTTCAGTATGTTCGTGAAAGCTCAACGGTGTGGCCCGAACATGAGAAAATTCCAGTGGTTTGCTGATTTATCTGTTCGTGTCATTGTTTGTTGATTTTTATTTCATTTAAAAACAGAAAACGCACCTGTAAATTACCAAGTAAAGTTTCATTTTGATAAAAGCATTTGTTTTTTTGTTTTCATCCAAAAATTGTTTTATATAGTGTATTTTATTCATTATTTTTCGGCTATTGATTTATCAAATCGAATTGAAAAAGCGTTTCATTGAACTATGATTTGTTGTAACAAAGAGTGATTCATTGATAATAAAACACGATTGAGAGTTGGGAGTTGGTTTTTATTATTCACATTTTTTTGTTATTTTTTTTTCAAATAAAAGTGCGTGTTTAAGATAATAAATTCCTTTTTGCGAAAATGACGGTTGAATGTATTCATAATAAACTATAATTGACTTGAAAGTATTTAAAAAAACGAGTTGAAAGGAAAACACGAAATGAAAGTAAAACAAAAAATCAACACAAATCGAAAAAATTACAAAAAATCCATTCTAAACTGAAAAAAACTCAACGAAATAAAATCAACAGAAATGTGAAAATAAAATCCAAAGTTTTCTTGTTAAAGTTCTATCATTTTGACGACAATTGAAACTTACATTGAAAATCCACTATTGATGACGTATAATGTATCGAGCAATAACTAACAATTAAAAATTAATTCGCCAGCGATAATAATTTAATAGAAACGAAGCAATTCCATTGAATTGGCAAATAGACTGGCATAAGTGTCTGAGTAGCATTTTACACATTTGAGACAACTCTCTCTCTCTCTCTCTCTCTCTCTCTCTCTCTCTCTCTCTCTCTCTCTGTGTGTGTGTGTGTGTGTGTGAGCTATTCTTGTTGACATTATTATCTTGAATTGAGTTGCCGCCATCGGTATCGGGATACCGTCTTTATAAGCATTAAACATGTCATTTAATGAATGAAGCAAAATAGCAATAAAAAACTTATTGTTTTATATCCTTCCTATCGTGAAGTCGACGACGGTTTGTCTAAAAGATGGAAAACAGTGTTGAAAGAAAACCTGTGACGTAGATAAAAGAGGGCATAGAAGCGTCAATTTGTTGTTCATTAAACTTGCTTCCTGTTCTCCATTGTTTACGATTTTCTTTCACAACTTTTTTTTTCGGCCTCCGTTTTCTTTCAATATTTCTATTTATATGTTTCCCCATGACAATTCTCCGGACTTTGTTCTCTGATCGAAAAAAAAAAACAGATTGAACAATTCCCATTGAACCAAACACCAATATTAAAACAGAAATAAAAATCAATATATAAAAGTTTATTCTATAATATGCGTGAGTTCCTTTGATCTATTTAACCTAATGCATAGCAAACCTATTGTTTATTGAATTTTAAATGCAACAAGTTTCAACAGCCATCAGTCATGTTGACCCTTAAAACTAGAAATTAATTTATTGAAACCTCTGACGCAAAACGTTCGTTCGCATTTAACCTGAACTATTCAAAGGTCAAAATATGATGACAAATATAATCTTTTTTTTTTCAATTTATCTTTTTTTTCCCACAAATCCATAATAATAATGTTTTTCTCATCATTTACATGTACTAAATCCATCAAGTTTCTATTTTAAATTGACACTTGAGAATTTGTTCGGACGGTTGACAATGTTTTTTCTTTGTTTATTCTGCGTGTAAAAAACAAAAACAGTCCCATTTCGTGCAGAGTAAATATCTTTGAAACACAAAGTTTGATGAAACTTGAAAAAATACAAAAAAGAAAAAGAAACGTTTAGAAGGGATAACGTGTTACGCTTAAATTATGCAGTGGTCGTACAAGGTCATTTACATTCAAAGACATTTTTATATCTACAATTATTATCGTACGAAATTTACAAGCAACTCTTTGATCAATTTTAATGATTGAAATAAAATCTCCTTGCAATTTGTTATATGTCTTTATTTCGACATTTTCTTACAATTTGTGCAAGTTTTGCATTTCAGTTTGTCTTTAGGTTTCTCAAATCTAAGATCAGTAAACATATTTCTCAAAATTTCAAAGAAAAGTGTTTACACTCAGCGAATGATTATTTTGGAAGGGTTTTTGTTTGTTCTTAAAAGATCTTTGTAAATTTCAAGCAATATTTATCGTGTTTGCTAGTCCAAAAGCAATTCGAATAAAATATCGAAAGCAATTTGAAAGTACAAAGTTTGCCAAGCAAAGAAAAAGATTATACCCACACACAATGGTTGGTCTTTTTACAATTTTCCTTTCGGTACAAACTTTTTGGATTGAAAACTGTCCTACTTCCTCACACCACCACCCCTCCCCCCTTTCGAAAAGAGGAAGCATTTGTTTGGCCCGCAAAAGTAATATCAGTTGAAATACTTCGAGTTTGCCCGCAGCCCGACAAATTTTCTGCTCTGAACATACATAATATGTATTACATTTTATCATTGATGTGTATGCAGGTCACAATGTGAATGCTATCTTATTCCAATGCGCATATTACAAAGCATACAATATTTATGTAAATTGAATTGTTTTGTTGTGTATGTTCATGTTCATATACTTTATTTGTGATGCTGTTCAGATAGCGCTAAACATTTGTTCAGTTTTATGAGCTCCATTCTTATCATTATCATGGCATCACCAATAAATTTATGAAATGACAAACAACAAACATACAAACCAATCTATTATTCTATGGAAAATACATGACGATTTTATACGTACTTTTTGGTTTTGTTTCTTGTTTTTGTTTTTGTGCTACGTGTGCCATGGCGATAGCATTGCCATTTATTATTAATGCTACTCAAGTGATTAAATCATAAAGATTGACATTTTGTGAACAATCGCTTTTGAAATTTGTTGAAGTGAATATTTTTTTCTTTTAGAAAAACTTTTTGAATTAAAGTTCAATTTTCATTTTCAAGTATTCAAGAATGAAATGAAAAGCTTAAGAACCAGTTAAATGAGAATTCTAAATTCATATTTTCAATTATTTTCTTTATTTTTGGTTTTTGGCTTTTGCAATAAGGTCGTGAAATTGCTTACGAAATATACGAAATTCAAGCGGTGGATTTTGCGTAGGGAACCAAGCAAAGGAGGTGTTGACAAAGTGAAATGGGTAAAAAACGGCGAAAGAATCAACCACGTTTGATACCCGAACAGGATAAACGGATATGCGGCTCAATATGTCTGTGCCAATTAACCATTGTACTGTCCTGTGTATCGATTGTTTATCTAAGTGTGGCCATTTATATGCCAACATACAAGTAATTCCTTTAATATTTTATTACATTCATATATTGTCATAGTATTCAACACTTTTAATTGTCAACACATTGAAATTTCAATGGCATTACTTATTATAATTTTATTAATTTACGAATGATTGACATAATTTTTTCTATTTCTTATTATCAATTGTCTACCAATGCAGTGCATTTAAATCGGGCTTTGAAACGGAACCAGTGATGTGTCAAACATTTCACACATTTTATGATAAAAACTATTGTCCATGGGTTAGCTGTGGCGAATGGTGTCTAACGAAGGTCTGTTTAATGTTAAAAAATTTACATTGTTTACAGAATTAATTTGGAATTTAAAATTGAACAAAAGAAACAAAACTGAAACGAAATTAAAAACATTTCATTTCATTTCATTTCAATGAATAAAATTATTACTCTCATTTGCGGTAAATGGTTGATTAATAATAAAGACGAGCGGTTTTTGCCCACAAATGTATGCAACAACACGACGTAATGGCACTGAAATCCAACTGGAAAATTGCACGCGAGTACAAACTACAAGTTGCCCTGATGTAATTTCAATTTTTTCACTTCCTACATTGTGTTAACATTCAGCCCGTCAGGCATAGAATAATTGATATAGAGTGAGTGAGTGAGTGAAAGAGAGAGAATTTTTGAATTGTTTTCCATTTTCCAGGTTAAAAAAGAAGTTTACAGATCTAATTATAACTGCAACAATGGTACTGAATGCGCTGCGCTTACGGGTCTCTTTGATTGTTCACTCGGTAAACGAATAATTTTTTTTTTGTTTTGTTTTGTTTTGCTTTGCTTTGCTTTGTATTTTTGTTGTTGCTAATTATTCCACTTGTGGCTTACACTTTCAATGTGAATAAAAAAAAAGGTCAAAAACAGCATTGTGTGAAACTAAATTTCATTTTATTTTGCATGTAAAGGTCATTGTCGTAATGTGTCAACACATTTTTTGTGCCAGTATCATGCAGATGGTATTACAATTGATGCTGAACGCGATAATATGAAATTAAATGGATATTTTGATTGTAAAAAATCGCGTTGCGTTAAATTAAACAAAGGAGTGACCAGATGCGATCGCTATTGTCCAAAAGTAACAACAACTGCTGTAAATGTTTTGCTCATGATTGATGATTCGCTAATCACTGCTGAATGTGATGCTGGTTTTGCATATAATGAAGCAAGGGGCAATGAATCAGGTATTAGACTTGCAGAACGAAAAGAAATTTGGAATGAAACCGACGGTATTCTGCTCACCAATTGCTTTAATTATGTCAAAGATGGCGATAAAATTAGGTAAATATTAAGAGAAAGTACTTGAAATCATTTCTATTTTTTTCTATTTTTAACTTGAAAAATACGGATAAAAAGATACATAGATATAAAAGAACCTGCTCAATTTGGTCAAATTCGAGCCATTTTGAAAGAATTTATTCAAATTTCTATCAAATAGTTCGCAACGCAGATAATTGAAATCAGAAATAAGTTGTTTTCATTTTTACACAGAGCCACCGATTGCATCAATGGAACATTGCTGAATGACCAAATTTTACCAAAACCATTTATGAACTTTACACAATTTTGGAATATTTACAATCAGAGTAAAAATGCTGTAGATCCTACTGAGAAGTGAGTGCTTTGAAAATGATTCGAAATGGATTTAAAATTGAATTATGAACAATTTATTTTTTTTTTGAAATATAATTTCAATTTGATCACAAAAATTTCAATTTCAATTGATTTTGATAGATTTTTGCCAAAACAATCGAGCTTAACCATTTACAATTCGAGTCAGTTGTACATCAATTTGGAAGGATGTGTCAATACGTTAAGGGATGAATGCACTAATTTTTTGCATACACACGGCCGTGATGGGATTAACCATACAGCACAATCACGTTATCTATGCTATTACAATAAAGTAAATAGGATTGTCATTTTTTATCATTCAGTCGTAATTCAGTTTTCTTCCGACTGATTTTTCGCTTCGAAGCGAAAATTCTCGGAATGATATCATTGAAAATCAAGAAAATTTTCATTTGAAAATATTTACATGAAAATTGAATCCACGCAATTGCGTCGCATTGCTCATGCTACTTTTTTACAATACTGTAATTTTTATTCATTATTTGCAGCATGATTCATCGCGAGTATTGGCACGTTTCGATCTTGTTCAAACGTGGCGCTATTTTGTAATATTTTTCGGTGTGCCATCGGTGCTATTTGTTGTGTCATTCATTTCATTGTGCATAATAACACGTTCAGTGAAAGTTGGAGACGATGCTAAAATGCGATGCCAATATTGCACTGATGAAACGTCCGATATCGATGACATTGACGAAATGGCAAATAAATGCGTTCAACAGTTGAATGCCATTGAAGAGCAAAATGAACAAGATCACATTGATCAACCATGTACAAGCAAAGTAATTAATTTTGTTTTTTTTTTCTTATGTTTGTAAAAAAATAACACTATTCAATAAATTTTGTTTTTCCGTAGTCATTCTATCAACCATCTCAATCATCATATAATGAACCGAAAGCAACGACCAGCAAAGCAGCATATGAAGATCAAGACACATCAACTATGATACCGCCAATAAATTTAAGCCCATGCACTGAAACCACCGAAAAAAGCTACTCTTCAACAAATATCGGTGCTACAAACATCGAACTTAAACAAACCGAAGACAAACCATTAGTTATACTATAAAATCATTGATTCTATTTGTTTTTTCTTTCTTTTTTTTTTTTAATCCGACTTTATGGACTAGAAGCAATCAATCAAATGATTATTATGATTCAATCAAATTCATTTAAAATATCTACAATCGAACCAAATATGTATTTTATGACTATTTTATATAGATTTTCATCGTCGTATCAATCCAAATGATCATCATGTGTTGTGTCAAAGAGGTTTATCGTAGTGAAACCAATACAACTAAATATAGAAAATACTAGTTTTCGCCATTATTTCTCTTCTCTATTTCCGATGAATAATGCCTCCGTTTAAATCGATTTTCGACGATTTTCATTGAATATTTTCTATAGAGTAGACCGAGTAGATAACTCAAAATGAAACTTTACATTTTATATACGAATTTTATCTTGAATCAATCGAATTCAATCGAAAATCGTTTTCAAGGAAATTTTTGTTTCCCTTCAAATCCTTTCAGAATATTTATTATATTGATCGGTATGAAAAAAAAAAAAGAAAAAAAAAACTCTGACTACCTCACTTTCAAAACAAATAACAAATACTAAAATACAAATATATTTAGCAAGATCCGATTTTGATATCTCAAACAACATTTAATAATGAAGAAAAAAAAAAAAACAATATTTTCATTGGATATTATTTTGTTTTTGTTCATCCACAGAATTGTGATCAATGTTCTCTTAAAATGTTCAAACAAAATATCAGAATTTTGAACTTTTGACTCAGAACAATGATTAATAGCTAATGACTTGATGGGATTTCTTATATCATTTTCTAAATGTATGCATTTTTGACAAGCAAATAACAAACAAAACTCTATGCAAAAATCAAACAAACAAAAAATGAAAAGACTTTTAATAGTGGAAAATAATGTTTACATTTTACATTTTAAATCAAATATTCTTTATGTCGATGCTGTTTTGGATATACAAATATTTTGATAAATTTAACATAGCCAACTGTTGTTGTATGATTCCGGTATGCGCTCAACATGAATATTCATCAAATTTTGTCAAATGTATATTGAAATTGAGATTGTGGAAAGGTGAATCTTTGAACGAAATAAAGAATAATTAATAGATGGAAAAAAAATAAAAAGGATTCGTAGGCATTTCATGAATAACTTATAGTAACGACCAACACACAGAGAGTTATTTAAATCTAAATACATGTAAATAATGATTCAAATAATATTATACGTTGATTTTTAATTTTGATGAGTGAATTTTGTTGTGAATACCTAAAAAAAAAAAGAAAAAAATAATTACAATAACAATCTAAACCATATAAAATATACTGAATAGTTAAAATACAAAACAAAAAACCATATAAACAATCTTTCCGAACTTTACACTATATTTGTATGTTGACTGTGCCTTCAGTGTTTATGAAAATCGTTAAATCATTTTCAAATATAGAAATGCAGATAAAAATTAATGGAAACAAATCAGGGGCGTAACTAGGGAATTACTTATCTGAGGGTGCTCATATTTCACCCAGTGATAGCTGACCCCAAAAAAAGACATATTTTTAAATAAAAAAAGGGGGGTTTTGGAACATTTTGAAGTTATGGGGCAAAAACATCAAAAATCGCCAAAAATCGCAAAAATTCAAATGTTGTCCGATTTCGAAGAAAATTTGTACATAGATAGAGTATAAAAAAAGGAGAATTTTGTGGAAAAAAACTGGTCCCAACTGGTCCAAAAATGGTTTTCTAACAATCGATTTTTGACGTTTTTGCCCCATAACTTCAAAAAGTTCTAAAAACCCCTCCTTTTTTTATTTCAAAATATGTCTTTTTTTTGGGGTCAGCTATCACTGGGTGAAATATGAGCACCCTCAAATAAGTAATTCCCTAGTTGCGCCCCTGAAACAAATTATTTATGTGAAACGATCGAATCTATAAAATTTTATTGTAGCACTGGTGATTGTACGGCAAATCTACGTCGTACATTACTGAACAACAGAAATAATTACATGCGATTGGTGTTCTTTTTAATGCAAAAAAAAAAAAAAAAAAACATCTATTTTGTAATTATAGCAATATAAGAAATTATAAATTTTACGAAATCTTTATTATCACATCAGCTTTTTGGAAAAAATTGCAAAAAAAAAAAAAAAAACAAAACAAAAAATCTCTTTACAAAATATCCGCTGCTTTATGCACCAAATAAATCAATATCTCTAGACTAAATTAAATTAAATTTACTTTCAATAAAATACTCGAAGAAAAAAATACACACACAAAATTGGTTTTTCTTTGATTCAACTAATAAACACTTCAAATTCACTGTTTAGCTTTCGAAGATGTAAATTGGTTTATTAATTAAAATGTACAATTTTATATTATTCATTAGAGGACTATTTAATATGGAATAAAAAATTGAATAACACCAGCTATCGACGTTACATACCAAAGAATTGGTAAATAACTAAAAGCCTTTTCAAGTATGCATAAAATCATGATCACGAAAAATAAAAACATATAAAAAATATATTCTTATTTGCGGTAGAGCTTTTAGCACACAATAAAATTGAAGTCATGTACTGAAAAAAGGTATTTGATATAAATACTTTGGAAATATTACATTTAAAATTGATATTATGTTTCATTAGTTTCGAGTTATTAACATTGAAATTCAATGGCTTGTAATTATTTAAATAATTCGTACCCAGTATTATTATAATTTATTGATCATTAATTTATACCTTCACAAGTTGAAATCGATAAGTAGTATGCAAGCTAAATTATTTATACGTAAATTTATACTAAACTCCAATTTTTTTTTTACAAAATATTTCCATAAGCACATTCGCAAAATTAATGAACAATTTGTAAGAAATCTACACATTCATGAGATTCAAATCCCCCTCGCCTATGATATAACTCTTTCATCCATCCATTTTTCAATTATTGAGTTTTTGACCGAGTTTTCATCTGGATTGTTTCGTGTAAATTTATGCGGAAACGAAAAGATTGCTTTTTTTTTTAATAAGAAAGAATAGAAGTTTAATCGACTTTCCTTTCATCTAAAGTTTCAGGATTATTTGAAAAAAAAGCTAAGGGAGATCTTAAGCATGTAAAATCAGTTGTTTGTTCGGAAATAAAGGATAGAACTATGGAAATGACCGAGGATCATTTGCTTCAGCTTTAAGTCAAATTAAAACACAAAATAAGCAGTCAGAAGTTGCTACAAATTTCATTGCAAGTCAAATGTTAGAAAAAATGTATTCAGAAAGAGATGAAACGGGTGATGTAACATTCATAGTTAACTCTGAGTAGTCATCCGGATGTGGGTGATATTCACGTTGACCTATTGTTATCGGCTACATTTAAAGAGTTTTTACAATTTTTCCATTTGGATAGACTGTAGAAAATATCGATGAAATTTTTTTTTTGTCTAAAAAAACGCCTTTTGATGACTTTGTGACTGCATGCGTTGATTTTATGTTGAAACTGCTCAATGTGGACAATTTATGTTTGAAGTAT
This sequence comes from Resseliella maxima, assembly GCA_029041755.1. Classification (NCBI taxonomy): domain Eukaryota; kingdom Metazoa; phylum Arthropoda; class Insecta; order Diptera; family Cecidomyiidae; genus Resseliella; species Resseliella maxima. The sequence continues at coordinate 133,700 of JAQOWM010000130.1, read as the reverse complement.
CGACTTGCCATTTTTTACGATATTCCACAATTGAAGACACGCTGTGTAGAATTGAGAGTTTTGTTTGTTATTTAAAATTAAAATTTTTTTTTCAATAAAGTTGATATAAATAATTGGATATACTTCGTTGAACATATTCAGAAATATAAAATATCGTATTTTTGTCTAGGGGAATTTATCGAATAAATATCCGTACAAATCTGCAAAAAATCTGCTCAGATTTTCTAGCACTAAAACATCAAATATTGAGTGTTGCCTACGAATATTTGCGGATTTTTAGCAGATAGCGCGGATATTCACTCTATGATCACGAAGAATATCCGCTGCAAATCCAAACTATCTGCAATATCTGCAACACATCTGATTTGATAAATTCCCCTAGATTTTTGTGTGGATGTACCCAAACTTTTTGCGAGCACTGTAGACTATTAATTTCGAGCATTCCGGATGATTTGAAATGTTTTGAACAGTAATCTTTGTGGGCTTGCTTATAAGCGGCTGCTTTTTCTGCTTAAATAAGCCAGCTTATCAATACGGATCTGACGCATTGATCAATAATGTGTTACCGTGTTCGAATATACGCTTATTACAGTACGCGTCTTTGTGTTTCATAAGCATATATTGGCACACGGTAACGCAATATTGATCGATGCGTCAGATCCGAATTGATAAGCTGGCTTATTTAATCAGCTTAGGAAAAGCAGCCGCTTATAAGCAAGCCCAAGAGGAGCACTGGTTTTGAAGAACATAGTAAACTAAGAAAAAACAAATAAAATATTGCAAATAAACCACTTCGTCAATCAAATTTAATTTAAATAAGATTTCAAAATACCGAAGAAGAAAATTCAGTTTCCATAAATATTTTCATGGTTGATTCCATATCGAGCTTAATAAATTATTTAAAATCATGTAATAATGACAAAAAAAAACATAAATAAAATAGAGCAGGACTTTTCACTTTTTATTTTTAAACAATTTTTCAACAAAGAAAATTTTTCAAGAGCATTGATCTCATTTCAATCAGATTTTGTGATGTTATATGTACCATCAAAAAACAATTTTTTCATTTGTTATAAAATAATTAATTTTATTTCCGTTGGAATATTACATATAAAATATACAAAAAACTGTGATGCATTATTGTATCCCGATACTATTTTTTTATGAATCTATTTTCAGTTTTGTTGATTCAATTCAATCAGTTCGCTGAACTGCTTTGAATATTTCAATAACATTATCAAAATGACAAAAATAAAACAAAAAACATGAACACGATTCAACGATTTCAGGATATATAAATTAAAAGGAGAAAAAAAAATTATCTGTGAATAAAGTTCATTTGCTTTATATCTATTAACAGTTTAGAAAACAAAAATTGAATTCACTTGGAGAATAGGAATTCAAAATCTCGGTGCGATTGAGCTTTATCAACAAATAAATTTGATCAAAAAAAAAAAAAAAAAAAACTAAATTAACAATAAAAGAAACACATATAAATTCAATATCACCATCTATTATATACAGTGGGCGTATACGCCGTTAAATATTATTGTATTTTTGCACTTGATTTCGATTGAATTGGTTTGTGGGTAAAATCGGTGACAGCAAACAGTTTTGTGATTAGGTTTTTTTTCATTTTTCTCCCATTTATATTCTTAGCTACATTCAGAGCAATTATTGTGAATTAAGTAATGTAAAACATTGTCAAATGTGCACCGAAAACGAAATTTCATGATGTTTATCTAGTTGTTCATTCGATGCTACCTCGTAACCATTCGAAATTTTTCCAATTCATTTATACTATTCGATAATCTAAAAATGAGCAATAGAAATAATGATTTAAAACTAACTGCTTTAAAGACCAAAAGGTTAATATTGCAATATTTGAAAAAAAAAAAAGAAAAAAAATCAATTACCGTCCAAATGCATTGAACAGTGCCACAATCTCGCTTCGTTTTAGTTTGAAATGGTGCCGAAGTGAATCCTTGATGCTTTTCGGTTGGTTTTGTAATGAATCAAAATCGACGTCAAATTTACCAGAATATAGAATCTTTAATGCAGTTCCTAATCCTTGAACCTGTTCACAAAATAAAAAATATCTTTAAATTCGAAGAACTGTCAACTTTTATGGCAATTGAATCCATTTTTTAGGACCTTTTTTTTCAAAAAAAAAAAAAAAAAAAAAAAAACAAAATTATGAAATTTACCTGAAGTTTACCCCAAAGTCGGCATTTATCGCATCCAACGCAGTCCATAATTTTCGAAATGTTGCGAAACTTTTCACGAAAATCCGCTTTCAATTCGGCCGCTGTTGTTCCATTGAACATGAGACTTTCATTGAAATGCGATGGAAATGATCTGAAATTACATGGAATATTAACTTGAATTTGCCGAATCATGTTTTCTCATCGAAACTTACTCGATAATATTTAAAATGTCTTTAACAGCTGCTCGCACCGAATCATCTTCTTCTTCATTACCGGTGAAAAATGGTTCTTTTCGAAGGAATGGTGCTACTTTGGCAATTGCCCGCAATTCAAGCAAATAAATGAAATAGAGATTTTTCAACCAATTTGGTCCTTCACCTTTTGTAGTTTCTGGACTAAATCGCGATACAAATTCACCAACATTTCTACCCCAAACACCTTGTGGATCAGAAAGCAAACCATTTCCTTCCGTTTGCAAATAATATGAGCATAAATGTATATTAATGCTTGTATGCATGCCAGATAGTAAACGATAAAAGGCACGTTGTTCCATGCACATATTATTCAAATGTCTTGGAACTTTGTTGATATGTGTTAATAGTGCATTTGTTGATGTTTGATCAAAACAATTCTCTAAATAAATACTATTCCATATCCGATGGGCTGATTCACCTTTGTAACCGGTAAATCGTTCGGGATTTAATAATAAATCAACATATTCTGCTTCATTTTCATGATCATCAAGTATACAGAAATTGTCTTGTTGCTCATCAAAATCCGCCCATATTTCAAAACCTTGCATTGCCTCCTGAGTTAATGTTTTATTTAAATAACTCAACTCTAAATTATGGTCACGCATGCAATCATCGATTTGTTGACTTTCTGGCAGGTACTGCAAATAAAAATGGAAACCATATAAAAATGTTGAACCATTTGAAAATCAATAATCATAAATCGAAAAGAAAAAACAAAAACACAAAATTACACAAAAACAAAAACAAAAACACAAATTTTCGAAATTCAAATCGATTATTTTCTAGTTCTTTTTTTTCCCTTTTTTCACTTTTTTCATTTTCTTATTCGTTATTGTTTCATTCCTTGATTAATGCAATTTGATAAAATTGAATTAATTTATCAAAGATTAAAATGCATGTGTTTTTCATATGAAATCGAATGTGGCCAATGGTCACGTACAATTAGATATTGTGAAAAGACCACGTCATAGAATCTAATAACTAATCATAATATCAGTGAAACGCGTCTGAACACACATATATGGAACCATAAATTAGGTTGTGTTAATTTTAATCGAATTTTTTGTATTTAAATAGTGCAAAATGCACAGATGTTAACAAATGGTTCTCTTCAATTACAACCTTTTTTTTGTCATTTTCATTGTCATTTTGAATTTCATTTCCATTTGCATTTTCAAATGGCATTTCAATATACAATATTCAATTTTAAAATAGAAAGACATTTCTTATTACCTTGAAAACAAATGATTCCTGTTGATGTTGACCTTTTAACCCTTCGGGAACATCATTTTCTGAGCAAGTGCGTACATGACATGATCGCATAGCACATTTGCTGTCATCAGCCCAAAATGGGCATTCTTTTTTTAAATTAACTTTGTAAAAGCGAAAATAATCGCGAACCAATAAGCTTTTGAGCCGGGGAAATATTTTATTATTGTTGAAATAATCGACATTATCAATACTGCAACTACAATCGTCAACTGAACCCTTTAGCTATTTAATAAATAACAGACAAAATGTTTGAAATAAATTATTACTAATTACACATTTCTCACGTTATTACATTCATATATAATAATCGAACGTTTGACAAATCATTCTAATGATGAAAAATATTTCACAATGAGAATATTTACCTCACAAAAGCAATTTTGATCGTCACTTGGTTCGGTTTTCTTTTCTGAATAGAAATACGCATCGCAACAATTGATCAATTTAACAATTATAATAATTGTTAAATACAAATTGAATAGATAGCGCCAGTTTGAACCGATTCCGGACCTTATTGACGGCAATTTAACCATTTTTGGTCAAACAATGTATGTTTTTAGTTCCGAAAATCCGTGTACATTCACACGCTTTATTTTCAGTTGACTGTTCCGCACAATAAATTAAAACCGTATTTTAACAGAAAGAAGCAAAAAAACCAAAAAAAAAAAAAAATAAAAAATAAAACCAAGTGTGAATTTTATACATTCACGTAGACCATATGGTATTTCTCATTTGTGGCGTCATACCGTAAATATTTACTATACAAGTGCTTGTTTTCGGTTCATTCTATTTTTGTTCTTCTTTTTATTTCACTTGTCTTTTTTCTCTTTTGTTCAATTTGAATTATTTTTTTCTTTCCCACACTGTTCTCAGACTCTATTCACTGCACACTTTTAAAATTACAATTTTGCTTATTCTGTTTGATTTTGAAATAATCTTTGTGTATTATTTGCACTGGTAAAAAATTGATTTATTTCCGTATATTAGAATTTAAAAAAAAAAAAGAAAAGAATTTGCATTCAAACTGGTCACGTCCGCACTTGAAAACTGTTCGATTCACATTGAAGTAGAGAACTAATGTCGACTGGGATTTTTGTACAGCAATCGAACCTACTTTCTCTACTTCATTGGGTTTTTTCTCCGTCTATCACTTGTTTTTTTGTTCGTTAACCAATGACGCCACAAATCATTGCACACATTTATTATTTACTATATAAATTCTGGATTGATTACACCAAAATTATATTTATTAACGAGAAAAAAACGAACGAAACGAACAAATCGAAAAAAAAAAGAAATTGCAAGTTTTTGTGAACACAACGAATCGGAGAATGACACGCAATCTAAATGACAACTATGTGTGTAATCATACACGGTTTTTTTCTTCTTCTCTCTCAACAATCATATATCCACGGAACACCGTTCTATATGGATGTGACAACGCACAAAATTGTTATGAATATACAAAAGATTTAAGTTAAAAATTCATTAAAAGATTCATTTGTTTAGTCACTTGTTTATTTATTTCTGTTTTTCTTCTCTGATTTTCATCTTTGATTTGTAATATTTGCCAAATGTTTTGCAATAAAAATAATTAAAAAAAAAAAAAAAAACAACAAAATAATCCACGTAGATGGAATGATACCAATTGATTATGTTTTTATTCGTAATATTCTAATCACAAACAATTTACATAAATCCAATTTGAGCTCTGAATTTCATCCAAATGTTTCACTCAATGTAGTCTCATTTGCACACTTTTTATTCACATAATTTGTTTCATTTTAATTTTGTTTATGAGGCAACCACATTTTCTTTTTCATTTTCGTTTTATTTTTCTCATGGAATTTGTTTCGAATAATAAATGAAAAAAAAAGTCGCATGGAAATGTCAAATTGAATAAAAACACATCATCATTGTAGTCGTCTATTGATACGTTTGTATTTAGAATTCTTAACAAATGAAAGGCGAAACAAAACAAAATATTACACACATATACATAAATGATGCAAAGCATTGGACAAGTTAATGCGTCAGAATGAGAGCAACACCATTACACATTTGACAGCATTGCCTGTGTCTGTTGTGTGTATGAATGAAAGAACAATCAATAACATTTCCAGTCTGTCATTTATTATTATTCAACAATAACCGAGGTGAATTTTACATTTCAGACTGATTTTGAAGCTAAGTACGAATATTGGCGCTACATTTAAATACATACTGTTAAGTATATACACAAATCATACAAGACTATAATAATAACCGTAAAAAAAAACGAAATTATCAAAAGTGAAACGGATTTTTACTTTAAAAACATTTTAATCACTTCAACGCAATTTCGATTGATTTCGATTTTCATTTTAACCTTTATACACAATTTAAACTTACATTTACATGCTAAAGCATTAAGCAAAGATTTTGCTTATGAAAAAAAACATAGAATATTTGTACATCATTCTGTATTTGAAAATATTTTAAGTACATACTCGTATCATAGAAGGCTATATTGAATGTAAACAATGAGAACGAAATTATCAATATCGAAATATGTTGATTTTGTTCTTTAAAAATATACATTTTAATTATTTCAACGCTATTTCGATTGATAATTAATAATAATTTGTTATCATACAATCCAATTATATTGTAATATAGATTATAAAATGTATAAGAATGTCTTTTGTTGGAGTAGCTTACTTTCTTAAAATGTATAGAACTTGATTCCTTAATTTTTTCACATCCTTGAAAGTTTTTCAACATTAAATGAAATTATAAGTGCTCTTCTTGGGCTTGCTTATAAGCGGCTACTTTTTCTAAGCTGCTTAAATAAGCCAGCTTATCAATGCGTTAGATCTGTATTGATAAGCTGGCTTATTTAAGCAGCTTAGAAAAAGCAGCCGCTTATAAGCAAACCCACGAAGAGCATTGAATTATATCAAATTTAAATCGTAATAAAATAGAAAAGTTTGAATCTATAGTTATGATTATAAATTCTATCCAAAATTCATAACAAGAACTTGACGTGTATGAGCCTTTTACACTCTTCAACAGAGAAGTAAATCTATTACTTCAAATTTGAATTTATATTTCTTTAATACAGATTAATACGGTTTTTCTTTTAAAACATTAAAAAGATACATTAGATATCTCGTAATGAAGATAATTCGTTTTACCCGAAAATAATTAATTAAATTCATGATTCAATTTATTTGATGGATTTTATCGAATAGCGAAAACATCAGCCAATATGAGAATTTATTTACAACAATCATATTCTATTTAATGAACAATTAGTCAACCGTCTGTGTTACTTATCCTGCTCGTTCTGGTTTACGTTTTGATCAGATCCTATTCCGTAAGACTATGTGCAAAATAAAAATATTGAAGCGCATCGACGCCGTTTGGATTGTGAATGTTTTTGTTGTTCAAATAATGCTTTGGACATTGCACTGGAACCGATACTTCAAGTTTTAATATATGATTTTGTGAACTTAAGACATGCTTGTCTCTCATATTCAGTACTTACATTCAAACAATACATTGACCAGTTTCTACATCAATATAAATTAATTTGCGAATCGTAAGTTGAACAGTATCGAATCAAATTTGGGCCACTTTTCTTCATTCAAATCATTGCCGATTTTAATCATTCTTTTGTCGTTTAATCTCTATAGTTAGATAGATATACATTTAATCTCTATAGTTAGAATGTATTCAGAATGGGTGTGAGAGTGGTTTTGTGCCCATTTCTATGACATTATATTCCATGTATAAATTTGAAATATTTTTTTTCTTCACATTTTATATGGAAAACAAGCAAAATATCGAAAAAAAGATAAAATGCAAATCAATTAGCTGAAGTAGCGGTAAAATAAAACAAGAATTTCATCTCAGTAGTATCGGTATTTGAATCGTCAAAATAGGAATCAGTATGATAAAAACTTTCTTCTGGTTGTGATCGAAGAAAACTTACCGCGATTTGTATTGGCAAAAATTAGTTTCTTTTAATTGAAAATTTGTAATAAAAACACGATAAAACTATAATAATTAACAATGTTTAATAGTGAGATAAAAGTGTTAATTTTTCTCTTTGGTATATTTTTAACAATTAATGTTATCAAAGGTCAAGTTCCAGAGGCAACTGTTTCGGTATTATTTAATGGTGAGTCATAACGTGAATTTTCAAATCGAGTGTTTTAAATTAAAAATTTTAATCATGTATGCACTTCTATTCAGATTTATTTGAGTCTGCTTTTGGTCCATATTCAATTGAAAATTCAAGAGTTTGTCCTGGAATTTGTGTATCAACTCCAGCAGCAGTATTTTGTCCTCATGTAATTAATGAAATCCAATGTTTTACACCAAATTCAAAATGTTGTGTTCGTAATGGATACGCAACATTTGGACCTCAATTCATAAATTATAATCAAGTTCCAACGAATGATTTAAACAAAACGGGAAATAATCGTAACACATCAAATAGTCAAAATGATCAAACTATATGCCCCGGTCATTGTATATTAAAATCATTGAGAAATACATGTGAAAAACCAGCTAAAATTATAAGACACACATCAAATTGTGTTGATGATACTGTTTGCTGTGATACAACACATGAGCAAAAACCATCGAAATCAACACCACGACCAACACGTCCAACATCAACGTCATCGATAATAACAACAACAACACCACCATTGCCAGTTACGATTGACGCAAGAAAAGAATGTCCAGGCATTTGCATTGCCAATTTGATTCGATTCACATGTTATGGTAAGTCAAATTTCAATGTTTAAAACTCAAATATAAATGAACTTTCAATTTGAAGCTTTCATTTTCGTAAACAAAAAACTTCAATTTTGAATTAAAATTTTCGATTTTTGGGCAATTTCAAAATTTTGAATCAATTTAATTTGAAATTGTTTAATTGAAAACGATTTTGAAATGTGATCAAATTAATTTTCCAGGCAATGCTGAGACAACTGAACTATTTAAATGTAAACGAGCATCAACTGTTTGTTGCGCATCGAAGGAATTGGTTCATGAAACATTGACTCAGCTTCTTCATAACAAACCAACACCACCAACTGGTTATGTTTTTGAAACTTCACAAAAAATCAGTGAAACCACTGAGACTTCAAATTTGAATCAAGGTGAAGGTATGAATCACAAACAATTTTATATAAAACTCATTTCGATTTGCGGTTGAATTCATTAAAAATTTTTCAATAATTTAACTTTGTTACACACTATCGTGTCATCTCTTGTTTTTCTTTATCTTTTATTTTTTTTTTTTTTTTTTTAAATATTTCTTTCTAAAATCTAAAATAATTTGGCTTTTATTCATCAGTATTATCTTGTCCGGGTGTTTGTGTGGAGAATCAATTTGTTGGATATTGTGAATCATATTTGATAACAAAAGGTTTATGCGATGGTAATACAAAATGTTGTGTATCACGTGACAATTATTCGGGAAAAAAGACTGATTTACGTACACCACTTCGACGATTCAATGAATCGATTCCATTGAATACAGCCGAACTCATATCATTAATTAATAAAACGGATGCCAAATTAACAACACCACAACCGGTGAGTTTTGAATCTTTAACAAAATCCTTTCGCTTTTTAATATGTTCATGCAATGAATTTGATTGATTAAATCGCTTGTTAAATCGTTATGAAAATTTAAATGATTTTTCATTTATTATGATTCAGAATGAAGAAAGCAACATTGCCACTGATCAAGAATGGAAAGAATCAAAATCTTCTGAAAATGATCAGGATTCAAACGAAGATACATCATTGGCTGCTGAAGCAATCAAATCTGAAGAGATGGATCTACCTAATGCTTGAATATCGTCCAATTTATAAATTCAATATTGATTTAGAACTATTTATATTTCGAATATCAGTCTTTTAATGAGACAATGATTATGCATCACGCATCAATACTAGAGTATAAAGTTACCGATAGCTCTATTCTGTCGAAAAAAAATAGCTTAAAAATAAAATTAGATGTGAATATTTATACTGAATGATCGAATAAATGGTGAAAACATAAAAAATTATAAATGTTAATTGAACTGATTGTTTTAATTAAATGGTTGATTTCATAGTGCGTATTCGACTTTCGCTGGAAAAACCGCTGGCATCAACTTCGCACTTTCATTTTACATTCCAATTGTGAATCAAATTAAGTAAACAAGATCAGAAGTGAGAATAGAAAGAGAAAGAGAGAGAAAGAGAGAGAGAAAGAGAGAGAGAGAGAGAGAATGTAGTGCACGTTTTAGTTGGTCGCATATTTTGATATGACTGAAGAGAATTGTCTGGAATGAATCATTCTGAATGGTTATTATCTTGGCAAAAGAAAGTTTCTCATTTCTTCTCGTTGAATTTTTTTTTTCTGCACATTTTTGTTTGCTTGTCATCTCTCAAAGAGATTCATTTTCAATGATTTGTTCAAGTTTGGCCGGCGTATGTGCGATAAAAGCATTTCAGTTGTCAAGTCATGTAATCATCGCTGAGTTGTGTCTCAATGGTGAAATTCATTTTATTTAAATTGGTTGAATTATCTTAACTTCTATCTCTCATCATGAGAGAGTCTCATGTATTGGAATGATAATTATATGTATGCATCATAGATGCGCAAGCATGCGCTTATACGGCTGCATCATTTTATACGATAAATGCATCTATTCACACCAATGCCAACTATATCTATCACGTCCACTCTTATTAATTTCTTAGTTCAACATTTTCTTGAATTCGTTGCGGTGCTTTTATTTCATTTCATTTTATTAACGTGTATGTCTGCGACTGGTTCTTTTGCATAAGTGTGCGAATGTAAATGGTATCAACATGAGAGTTATCGTATCGTTATATGAATAAAGAATAACAAAAAGGGAAATGGAGAGAAATGTAGAGAAATGTTTTAGTGGTCAAAACACTGTTGTACTGAATAACATACCGTAATGTATTGAAGATGATGTTCGAACGAATCACAACGACGGTATAACAGTCAGTGCGGTAAGAACTTTCTAGTGGTGATGATCGAGAGAAGGAAAAAATTATTAATTTCGTGATATCTCAATTTTAGTCGGGTATTCAAAGTGTTTTCAATATCTTTAAATAAAAATCATGGAAATGCATCCGTAACGTTTTTTTTTTTTTTTTTTTTTTTTTCAATTTGATAATTTGTGAATGTGTGTTTGTGTTCGCAAAATAAATATAAAAGATAAGAAGATGACAATCATCAAGCAACTTATTTCGTTTCGTTCGAAAAATTTGTTTTGATAACATCGATCAATGATAACAGATTGATCCATCCATTTCATGCCAAAGACAGTATCTTTAAGATACAAAATGAAGTACAGATTGGAATACACATAATCACGAAAAAAATAGTGAAAAAAGCAATCTTTTTGTTGACATCCATGAAATTATCACAATTTCAATTTTTGAATAATTTTCATTTTGATCGTATTTTCAGTTTTATTTCGTGGAAAATATTTCCAATCAATGTTTGATTTTTAAAAAATTGATTGATCAACTAAAGTTTTATGAAAAAAAAAAAAAATACCTGCGATCAAAGAATATTTTTTAATAAAAGTACGTAATTTTAAAAGAAAAATCAATAAATTTTGATGCACGGTGTTTTAATGACGGTACGTCACTATGAATATTGTCTATTGATCATGATTTACCGTTAGGTAAAAGAAAATGTATAATTTATCGGTAGTCAAACACGTCATCCATTCATGATTGTACACAATTGTTAACGGAAATCGATGAAACATCAATATGTTGGATACGATTGCATTTAAATATGAAATGATCATTGAATTGTTGTTTTTTTTTCTCGTTCGTTTTTTATTTACATATTTTTGTGAATAGTTAAGAGGATAAGAGGGATCATTGAATCTTCTGATTTTAAAATGTTCAAAAGAAGAGAGATTAGAAAATTCTTTTCAGTTCTTCTGTGAAATAATAACGAAGAAATTTTCTTTTATACTCTATTCAAGTGATTCTTGTAAGAAAATAAAAAAAAAAAGCTGGCGTGCAAGAATTCTCAAGTGTTTGTTTGCATTCAAAATAGTCGTATCAGAATGAATGACCTACTAAAGCAAGAATATTCATACATTTTGCTTGCCATTTACTTCGTCTATTGTTTCCATTCATTCGTTCGTTCGTTGGTTAATCGTCATCATTGGCATTAAAAGTCACTTGTTCCATTATCGCGTTGTCATGTGTTGAAATGTTGAGAAACGACAGATGAGAAAATCTGTCTAAATAACATGTCAAATATGTTCTAAAATATGTTGGTCGCCTTTCAACATGTCACTTTTTTTTTCTATCTCCCAAAAGAAAAAAAAAAAAAATCTCCGATTTATTTGTCAGGTCAATTATCGCACGAGATCTGGTGCGCTTGGAGCGCAAAACAAAACAAAAAATTGATCAAGGCGAAAAGAAAGTTGTTAAAAATTTCTTTTCTTTGGATCATTTCAATTGAATGCATAATTGACATATAAATGAACTCTTGTTCAAAGAAAAAATCTTAATTTCATTTCGGTTCGTCTTAAAATAGAGAAAAAAAAAATGAGAACCAGCAAACATAAGACCTCAAATTGACCATGAAAATGTTCTACTTTTCATCTTTTCTGATTCTTGATTGTGGTCGCGAGCAAGCGTGCGCAATACGCACAACACCGCGCATTTGTGTACATTCAATGTTTTCTCTTTTTGAATAATGGATCGTTGTACATAAAAACATCGACCACAAATCGTCGTTGTGTGTTGCGCTGTACTGTGTTATGTGTGATTTGTATATTGATTATGTAGAACCGTTATACGATTGACTTGCTTACAAAATCGTTCTGTTATTTTATTCTTCTGATCTATCGATCTCTTTCACTCTTTCTTTTGTTCCGTGAAGTTGCTTCACTTATTGATTGTATTACAAACACGTTCTTCGAACGTAACAGTTATACACAGATGAAGTATTCATCATCGTTCAAGTGGGATGGATGGATGGTTAGTTTTGTGTATGAGTATGATCGCACGCGTGCACAAGATTACGGCTGGCTCATATGGGTGGCTATTTTGAATTGTGGAACAAACCATTTTTACACACATTCCAAATTAAACCGAATCAATTGATATGAATTTTTGTTTCTCATTCTGTCTTTCTATTGATCTTTTTTTCATTTTTTTTTTCTTTCTTTATTTCTTTTTGTTTGTTCGCCGTTCTGCATTTCTCTCTGCCTCTCTCTATCTGTATTTTAATGCAAATTAACATGTTCGCAACATGAATTTCAAATATATGGATCAACATTCATTTGATTTTTAACAACAACACTTGTTTTTATACACTTTTTCCTTAAGAATTTTACACACGCGTCGCGCTTTCGATAGACTGAAACACAATATCGTTGAAAGAATTGAAAATAAATCACATTGAACGAATACAAAAAAGAAAAAAAGAAACAGTTAATAACGATTTGGACAACGTTGTAAGCATATGGTACTTGCAATGAGGTGGACAATATTTCTTCTCGGGATTACGGCTGTTACCATCAGTGCTCAAGACGATTCATTTGCTGGAAGTTTTTTGACAGGTAAGTTCCAAACGACTCAAAAAAAACAAAAAAAAAAAAAAAAACAACCAAAAACAACACGATAATAAACAAAACAATTATAACCAAGATGTATATGGTGATTTCACAACAATTAATTTAATAACATTAAATCAATAAATTCAAGCTTATGCTGAGAAGAAGCATGTTTTTGAAAAAAAAAAAAATGCTAGAAAAGCGGTTTAATCAGCCCACTCAAAGTGAGAAATGTTGGTACGTGCGTTCACTGACCTATTCATCATGCATAATTTGTTACCAAATCAAAAAGAATCGCTTGGTACCGTGATGTTGAATCGGTTTGTGGTTAAAAAAAAAAATGTTTCAAAATAGAATGATTGAAATACCGTGTGCCGTTCTCTTTTGATGGCTCGTTTACAAACAAAACTGTGTTACAAATTCGCATAATTTTAAATTTTATGTGTAAATTTATTCAGACAAATCGTGAATATATTTCTATAGTGTTTAGAATGCTTTCTTTTTACAAACTCATATGGATTTTTACATAATTCAGATCTTTGGGTGTAAATGTGAATGTTACACTTGTGTATGATTTGTTTTTTCTTCTTTTTTAATTCTCAGTGTGCATTCGACAAAAATATTCGTTTGAGTTTTTTCTCGATTAGCGTTGTACTTGAGTGGTATCAATATGCACCTAACTGGTTTACAGTTTTTTTTTTGTTCTGCTACTGATGATGGGCAAACATTTTTCAATGTATTGTACGGTTGTACGGTATTACGTGATCATTGCTATTAACCTGATATCGATGCGGAACATTCATTCATTCGCATGTAAATTCCATTCGAATGTTGAATGGACCAGAAAACTTTACTGCGCTTCGCACATGCACGCACACACACACACACACACACACACACACACACACACACACACACACACACCCCACACACACAAATACATAAATTTTCAGAAATGCACCAAACACGGCATGAACTCACAATTCACGTAATTCTTATCGTTTGAACGAAATTCCATTTCAATGCATCGAACTAACACCAATTCACTGATTCTCAAACTAGACGACTTTACAAATCAACTAGATATACCATTTTTGGTTACCGACATTGACCATATTGTTACCGTTAGAATAGAATATTTTATGACAGTCGAAGCGGTCGGTGCAAGGTGCTTAAAATTTAATTTTGAAATTTCTACAAGGAGCCAACACATTTCAATATTCAAAAGAAATATTTGAAATTCTTTTTAAATGTTGAAAATAGGTTGAAATTCACAATAAAATGATCTTATCAACCTAGAATAAGGTTAATGTATTGAGTACACAATGTCTCAAAGTTTTGTTGAAATGGAAAACAATGCACTGCATTGTGTGACCATTGTTCTCAATTTGAAGCAACAATAAAACAGCATTTGGAATATTTTCTCTTTATATTAACACGTCGCCATTGTGAATCACATGCAAAAATTTCTTGATGACCAAAATTGGATGACTTTTTCTCTATAATTTTTTTTTTCAAGCGAAAACGATGAAATTCAAACGAGATGGAATTTCTGTGTCATACATGCGTTAAATGTGGCACAATTTCGTTTTTGTGTTAATTTTTTTTTTAAATTCCGAATTTTCTTTTTTTTTTTTCTTCTCTCATTTTGGCATTAGGTTTACTCGATTCGATTTCAAGCACAGCTGAAGTAAAAGATTGCCCAGGAGTTTGTGTTCATTCATTTGCCACAATTATTTGTTATGAAGTATTGGAAGAGGTGCAATGTCCTTCATCAAATATGAAATGTTGTGTGGAAAATAGCAACAATACAACATCACCAGCAGCTCAATCACAATCACATTCAACAACCCAAAAACCGATTAAAACTACAACCTATGTTGCTCCAACAAATAAACCCACACAAAAACCGGAAAAACCATCAAAATCAGAAGGAAGCAAAGAAGGTTCAAGATTTTTCCTTTGAAAATTCGAAAAAAAAAAAAAAAAAAAAAATTAGATAAATTGCAATTAATTTCCCTCTCAATCTAGATGGACCATGTTCTCGCTTATCCGGTGTTTGTGTAGCAAATCACATTGCCGATTATTGTGAAGCATATTTAATAACAAATGGTTTATGTAATTCTGGTTCAAAATGTTGTGTACCACTTGATAATTATTCAGAAAAACCACCACCAGATTTGCGAATTCCAAATGGTCATAATAATCAAACGGTGATGTCAAAACCAACAAAAGCTTCATCCATTTTAAATTCACAACCACATCGTACAAAACCACCAATGAAACCGAATACAAGTCGACCAACAAAACCACAAGAACCATCACGCGAATCAATTGAAGCAAATCAAATTGCAAATCGGCCATGCGATGGAGAATGTGTAAGCGGATTATTTGCATTATTTTGTGATAGTACAGATTATGATGCTTACTGTCCAAATGATAATATCTGCTGTGTTACATCGGAAAATAACAATGCACCATCCACTACACCGAGACCGGTAAATAAATTTCTCAATAAAATCATTTTCTTTTTCATTAAATCTTTTAATCAAAACAATATTTTTAATGCTTATTTTCAATTACAATAGACTCAAGCACCAAAATGCCCTGGTTACTGTTTGGTTGGAATTTTACAAGCATTTTGTCAAAGTCCAAATGTATTAATGCAACGATCGAATTGTAAACAAGGTGAAGTTTGTTGTGATAATCGACCAACAAAAATGGTACAAAATACAAGACCACGTCCAACATCACCGCCAACAACACCATACATAATAACAACAACACAACAACCGGACTATAGAGAAGAATGTCCGGGCAGTTGTATTGTTCCATTACTTAGTTTTACATGCTTTCGTAAGTAAAAAATGTGATGCTCAATCAATGAGAATGAATTTTAATTTGAAATTTTTTTTTTTTCCATTTAGGAAATGCTGAAATGACGGATTTATTCAAATGTCAAAAGAAAGGACAAGTGTGTTGTGCATCAAAATCC
Source organism: Resseliella maxima (assembly GCA_029041755.1). Lineage (NCBI taxonomy): Eukaryota > Metazoa > Arthropoda > Insecta > Diptera > Cecidomyiidae > Resseliella > Resseliella maxima. The sequence continues at coordinate 117,358 of JAQOWM010000130.1, read as the reverse complement.
AAAATTCATGAATTACAAGGATTAATTCATCGAAATGATACAATTCCACAGTATATTCCACAGCCACCACCAAATTATCCACCAAACTATCCAAATCCAGCATATCAACCAATTCCACCGAATAATTATCAATATGCACCAGTACCACCGCAACCATCCAATCCAAATATTTATCCAAATTATATTCCACAACCTCCTCCTCCACAGCAGCAGCAGCATCAGCCACAAGTTGTTGTACCACAGCCACCGCCACAGCCACAAACACAGCTAGTTCCTCAGTATCCTGTACCGCAACCATATCAAGTACCTGTACCACAAAATAGCATCTATCATCAATCTGTAAATAATGTTATTCCACCAGTCTATCCGACACCAGGTAATATCAAATGAAATCTCTCTCAACTTTCCTTTCATTTGAACAAAAATTTGTTGAAATTGAATTTTTTGAAAAAAAAAAAAAAAAAAAAAATCACATTTAAACTTTTTGAATTTCCAGTGTATGAAATTCCAACACAGCCACCAACATTGGCACCGACAACCACAACAACAACAACCCGTGCACCAGTCTATTCAAACAAATATGTATGTGGTGTGAAAGGAACAAGCCGTACCGGTCGGAAAATGTTCTTGGAACGCATTACGCCATTGCAAAAGAAAACTTCAATTCGTACAAAACGTCAAATTGTAAAAACAAATGAAGTATTAGTTTTGGGCACCGAATTGGTTCCAATTCAAATCCACAATGATAAACTTGGTGATTTTGCTAAACAAACCGAAGATCCAATTGATAATTTAGCCGAATCAAAGGCAATGGCTTATGATCATCCAAAATTGATTTACAATCAAAATTATTCATCGTATAATCGACAAGCTCGTGTTGTTGGCGGTGAAGATGGTGAAAATGGTGAATGGTGCTGGCAAGTTGCATTGATTAATTCACTCAATCAATATTTATGTAGCGCTGCTCTAATTGGTACACAATGGGTATTAACGGCAGCTCATTGCGTCACAAAGTATGTCGAAAATATTTTAATAAAAAAAAAATTTTCGTGAAAAATTTTCAAAATCATTTAATTTCATTTTGTTTCAAGTATTGTTCGATCTGGTGATGCAATTTATGTTCGTGTTGGTGATTATGATTTAACACGAAAGTATGGCAGTCCAGGTGCTCAAACATTGCGCGTTGCAACCACTTATATTCATCATAATCATAATAGTCAAACGCTTGATAATGACATTGCACTGTTGAAATTGAATGGACAAGCAGAACTACGGGAAGGTGTTTGTTTGGTTTGTTTACCGGCTCGTGGCGTAAGTCATGCGGCTGGAAAACGATGTACGGTTACAGGCTATGGTTATATGGGTGAATCCGGGCCGATTCCATTACGCGTAAGAGAAGCTGAACTACCAATTGTTAGCGATGCTGAATGTATTCGGAAAGTTAATGCGGTGACAGAGAAAATTTTCATTTTGCCAGCGTCCAGTTTTTGTGCTGGAGGTGAGCTTCTTCTTTTCTTTTCTTTTTTTCAATAAAACATTGTTTTTCTACTTTTCAAAGGGAAAAAACTTAAAAATATTTCCTTTCTCTAATTAAAATGAAAAAAAAAAAAAAAAAAAAAAAAATAGGTGAAGCGGGCAATGATGCATGCCAAGGTGATGGCGGTGGTCCGCTCGTATGTCAAGACGATGGTTTCTTTGAATTGGCCGGTTTGGTTAGTTGGGGATTTGGATGTGGTCGCGTAGATGTTCCCGGTGTTTATGTAAAAGTCTCTGCGTTCATCGGTTGGATAAACCAAATTATTAGTGTTAATAATCTGTAAGCGTACAATTTGTAAGAAAATTTAAAATTAGAATTATTATTTCCATCGAATAAATTTAACTGAACGTTTGAGTTTCACATTACAAAATTAATTGAGTACAAAAAAAAAAAAAAACTCATTCATTTTTGTTTAAAAAATAAATTTTCTATTAACTTTGAGATTTTCCTGTCTGATCGAATAAAATTCCAAAAAGACTTGTTAGAAAAAGAAATCACGATTAAGTAAAGAAAAAATTAAATCGCGATTGAAAAAATACAAAGAAAGACACGAATTGTATCGATTAATATAGCTAAGACAAAGATAACTTAATACATGTATTGTATATAATTTTGAAATTGCAAATTGTCCTCATTGTTCAACTCTTAATTTTTGATACTCTTAAATGTGAATGTTATGCAGATTCATATTTATAACACGCATTTTCAATGTGTTGAACGAAAAATTGTGACATATTTCGAAATGAAAAAAAAAAAAAAAACAAAACAAAACAAAAAAGAAAAATAAACGTGCTCTTTTTCTAAAATTCTATTTTCTAAGCTATGAACGATAAAGAATATTTCGTTTAAGGAATTTCAAAATAAAATAGAATGCAAAAATCAACGAAATTGTTTTCGCTAATATTTATGCTCAAGTGAATGAAGGTCAAGATGATTTTTGGTAAACAAGCACATGTACACTGCAGTGTACTTAGCAAAAATACAGACACACTCACACACACAGCTACCAAATGGCTTCATACTGCAAGACTATTAAGCAAGATTAGATCATTTCAGACCTGAAAGAAGAGACCAATTTGCATAATAAAATAAAAAAGGGGAAAAATCGTTTTGTTATTCATGTCGAATGTTGACGATTCGGTAATAAGAAAATCGTACGTCGCATGCATCGCAAGGGCGCATCCAACGAAGATGCTTATGAAATAATAGGGTTGACACACAATTCCTATACAAACATGACCATACAAATATAACTTTTTTTTTTCTTCTTGTACACTTTTTGTTGTTGGCTTTTTTTTTCTGTTTTTCAATAGATTTGAATATACCTGAGACGCGTTTTGTAATCCTTCCTTGATGTATGTGATTAGTATGCATGAAAAGTACCCAGCAGCACTTCCTTTTAAATAATTTCGCGTTCACGTCATTTTTCACCGCATATTTTATGGGATTCAAGTTTTTATTCGAGACCAAAAGAAAAAAAAACTCATCGTCGTTAGATGACATTCATTAAATTTGATTTTTGGACCTTCTCACGCATCGTTTTTGCTTTTTTTTTTCTTTGCTTTGAAAATTTAAATCGTGCAATTGTTTTACAGCATTGAAAAAGGAAAAGATTCTTACGTTTTTTTTTTTTTTTTTTTTTTTTTCAAATTGTTTTTTTAGCGTATGAACGCACCAAAGGATTTTATAATGATTTGTATCAGCGTATTGACGATCCCGAGAATATTCTATGAGCCTTTGATTTTTTTTTTGGCGTTTGAAGCCACAAACATTCTTACGGTTGAAACATTTGTTAGCTGGAGAAATGCAATGTTTAAAATGAACGCGCATAATTCATTCGTTTTTTTTGAAGAAGAAATTCTTTACAGCAGATTTGTACAAGCTTAGTTTTCTTTCTCTCTCTCTCTCCTTTTCTCTCTCTCCCTTTCTTTCCCTCCATCTCTCACTCTCCCTTTCTCTTTCTTTCTTTCGAATCATGAAAGATTTTTCTTTCATTTTTTTGTCTTCGCACTGTTATGGTCTAAAATCATCATCACGACACTGCAACAAATGTCATGCAGAAGAATATCATATCAATCTTTTATTCACATAAAAATGAAATAATTAAAAAGTAAAGGCAATAATGCGTCGATCAATGTTGCCTTTAGAGCAACGCATAGAGAAAAGAGAAACGAATATGTGAGAGAGAGAGAGAGAGAGAGAGAGAGAGAGAGAGAAGAAGAAAGGAAGAAAGAAAAAAACATGCATGCTGGTCGTCGGTTGGCGACAGACTAGTTTTTCTAAGCAGCAAAACAAACCTGAGCAAGTTTTTGTGTTAGCATCGTTGACTTAAATGCTTGGCAAATTTATTTGTTGTTTTACATTGGAATTGGTTTTATTTTTCGCGTTCAATTTGCTGCGGATGCTTTTGGCTCATCTTCGTTCGTGACCACAGTTCACTCTTAACTCGATGTGTGCGAGTTTTTTTTTTTCATCTTTTTTGGTTAAATGTATTGGTGCATTACGATACAAGAAAAATTGTATTAATTATACGCGAGTGTTGGGTGTGTGTGCGAATAGCGTGTATATCAACAATGTGACAATTTTTACTTTATTTTACATCGTTCATTTTGACCACAGTAAAAATGACAACGACAACAATGATAATGATGATGATGTCGGCATTTTGCTGTACAATCGTGAAAAATTCTGTTTGGTATTTGGAAAACTTCGCACTCGATACAAAATCGAAAGCATTAATTCGTGCAAAGCATTGATTGTTTGATTTGTTATGTACAAATGGAAAAATATTCACCAAAACCAATGCCGCCGTCGACGAATCACTCATTATCACCCCGATACCAAAAATTCAATTGAATGCAAACATCATACGGAAAAATTCAATGAAATTATTCGAAAAATGTTTACTAATTATATTGAATTTTTGTGTAGCTTGTGGTTCTAATTAAAAATTGTGTATGCGTTGTGCATTGCATTTTTACGGGGCGAAAAATGTCTCTCATCATTTCAGCGTGCAAAGCATTTTTCATTTAATTGATTCAATCAAAATATGCAAATAGAATCCATTGCAAAACGTAATGTGCGACGCACAGAAATCAATGACGGACACGGACACTGAATGGGCAAAATGTGCACACTCTTTCGTCTTCGTCAAACCATAATCGTGTGCAATCAATTTATTACCTTAATTATTACTTTCTTTCTCATCATTTCATTTTTTTTTTTTTTTTTTAATTGCTTTGCCAATTTATAATTTTCACACTCCACACTGGCTGAAAATGTCAATCGTTTGATCGATGCAATTAAAAATGAGAATCGATTTCGATCTTCAAACGATCCAATAACCCCATTGAAATATTCTCACGATATGTTTTAATGCAATTTCCAATCATGGACATTTTGTTTGCAAATAAGATGAGAAATAAGAATATTCGACAATAATCAACATGATATTTTTGGTTTGAACAAAAAAAAAAATGCCCATTTTATTGAAGCATTGTGTGCATTCGTAATACATTTCAGATTCATTAAAATAAATTAATGTCGAAATGAAATACGAGAAATTTTAATTTTTTGGCAAATAAAATGGTAAAAAATCAATTCGTCGTTTCAACGTTAGTTTTTGTCACTTTGCAAACTACAAATGTTGAAATCAGTCGCTTTGCATTGTTTTTTTTTTCATTTCAATCCTTTCTCTCGCCCTCTCTCTCTCTTTCTCTCTCTTTCTCTCTCTCTCTCTCTCTCTCTCTCTCTCTCTCTCTCTCGCATTGAATAATTCAAATTCCATTCTTCTGTCAATATTTCATTTTTTCCCCCTTTTGCACTTGTTGCAACTCAGTTTTCGATGACATTCTGGATTGACTAATGCACAACAACGAAGAAAAATAAAAAAGATGACGATCGACAAGAAAAAAAAAAACCTTATGATTCTTTGTAGCTTTCAATAGTTTTATATCATTTGTGGCATCGCATCGTTGTGCACCATTTATGGTTTTAAATCAATTCAAGAAGTCCGTTTAAAGTGTCGCTTTGCTCTTGAAAAATATAATGATAACATGATATTAGTCAATAGCAATGTCAAAGCAACGACAACATAATGCTTCAATGCCAATGCAACCAGCGAGCGAGCGAGCAAGTGAATGAGTGAGTGTCTCTGTTGCATAAAAATCAACAACAACTCGATACACACATAAATTGTTGAAGGCGACTGTTGATCAGTTTGGAATACCGAATAGCTGCGTTATTGTTGCATCGTCGACGGCGCACAATCAAAATGCAAACGAAAAACCATTTTATTCGATTTATTGTATCACACTTGATGTTTTATGTGCTTGTTTACATGTGTGTTAAAACGTAAAATACTTTGTCATCGACATTTTCGACCAAAGACTTCAACTCACTCAAAATTTATTAGACGTTTTCTTTTCTGCTGTTGGCATTTTGCGTTGTTTGTGTGCACACTGAACAATTTTTTTATTTTTTTTATTTTTTTTGCTTCTTCTTTTTTATTGTTGGTCATTTCAACATTGCGCTCAGTTGAAATGTGACAAACCGCATTGTGCCGGCTACGACTTGTCTTCATCGTTGATTCATTTTCCCTCCTTATGAACTTGTAATTGGCCTCATAACATGAACATATAGTAGCAAATAGGCTCAATTCACCAGTCAATTCTCGAATAGAATAATCCAAGTTGCGAATCCATTGTTTTGTCATTGAATCCAACAATAAAAATAGTTCTCATGTTTACATGATATGAAATGGATCCACTTGAACAAAAAAAAAAAAAGAGAAATATAAGTTTCATTGCAATTGAACCTTCTAAATTGCGTCAATCAGATCGTTGTTGATTTTTGCGTGTCAATTCGTAAATGTATTTATTAAAAAGGCGGAGCGATTCGGAATGCCAAAAAAAAAAACAACCAAAGCATCTACGCACCACCAAAGGCAAAAACGGTTTCAAAACAACGATACCAATTCAATTGTGTTCGGTGAAGTATGCGACCGTAGACTTTTATACCATTCATTTCGTCTTTGTGTATACTTCTCACTCGCTCTCCATCTTTCTCTCTCTCTCTCTCTCTCTCTCTCTCTCTCTCTCTCTCTCTCTCTTTTCGCCTCTTCGTATGTGATGCACGTATGAGTAATGCATTTTACTGCGTGCTAAAATCGCATGCAATGATGAAGAAACAGCATTAAAAAGGAAAACGGTTAAAGCCAACAAAAAGGAGAATGTAACGACGGTCGATGCTGCCTTTCTGTGAGTGTGCAAGTTTTTTTTTTACTTTTCTCTTTTGCGTTTCTCTCTCTCTCTCTCTCCCCTTCTCTCTGTATCTCTTCACTTCCCTTCTTCTTATTTCTCTACGTTTCAACTCGTCTTTTGTATATTCACAATTTTGTTATTCCTTCGTTCTCGTTTACCATCCAGCATTAACAAGAATCGCCCTTCGATGCCATTGTCAAAGCTACCAATCGTTCAGAAGTTATTTTGATTGCATTCGAAGCGGTACATTGGAAATATACCATGAACCAACCAACCACGGACCAAAAAAGAAAAACATTTATTTTTTTTCCTCTCAATTCGTTCATTTCCATCCACAAAATCACTTTATTTTTGTGTCATTGATTTTGATTTAAAAAAAAACCATTTAGTTATTTACTTCATCATTCGTTTTTTTGCTTTTACAAAAAAATTCCGATAATTTCTATTGTGATTTTATTGATTGATTTTTTTTTTTTTTTTTTTGGTTTGCGCTTTACCGGCTTCTAATTAGAGGCGTTGGACCATCGAAAATTCCAAATCGTTAATTAGTTTGCTTATTCTTTACTTCTTTATTGATAAAATAAGATATTTATTTGCTTTATTTTTGTGCATTTTTTCGTGCGTGAATCAATAATATAAGTGCAAATCAATCAAAACTAAATACCAAACTATCAACTTTTTTATATTACAAATATCTTGGCCCTTATCATCGAACAGCAATCGAATAACGTGTTTTTATCAAATAATTAAACAACAATTTGAACAATTCTCAAAAGAAAATTCTAACCGAATTTCCGAAGACAATTTTCAAAAAAAAAAAAAAAAAAAAATTAAAATAAAAAAAAAAACAAGAAAAAAAAAAAATTTAATCATTTCGTTCGTCGATTTTCAATTGGGATTTCTCAATAGATGTGTGATTTTGTTTGTTTTGTGTAGAAATCGTGAAAATTGTTATTTCATTTAATTTTAACGTAGAATTTTGTGATTGTAGCAAATTTGATCTAAAAAGTAGTTAAATTTTATAATAAATTGTTAGCTGTTGTGCGTTTGAAATCATTTTTACATTTCGGAAATAATGTTCATTTTAATGTTTCATTAATGAATTTTCATTTGATTCATCTCAATTCATCGTAAATGCTATAATATTTCATCATAATCGCCTCTTATCTAATCATCAAATCTTTTGTAAAATATCATCGTTGCAAAATGTAAATGATTGAACATTTGTTTTTAATTTCAAATTGTTAGTTCGTAAAGCAAAAAAATTTAAAAAATTTCCGGAAAAAACTATCGATATCGAAAGAGTAAAAAAAAAAAAAAAATTACGTTTGTTTAAAAAAACGTGTGTAATATTGTTGTTGTTGTGCATTAAAAATATTATGGAAATTTCGGGTGGTCAGCCATCGTCAACATCGCAACATACGCAAGCAACTAGTAGTAGTGTAATTGTACAAAGTAGCCAACCAGAAGAAGGAGTTTCTTTACCAAGCCTTTCAGATATTCATCAATTGCATCATCATCATCATCATCATCACCAACAACATCATCAGCAAGCCGCCGTTGCATCTGCTTTGGGCTCAGGTTCAATATCATCAATTGCGGCACATTCGAGCAGTTATCCAAAATTGCAACAATCGACATCACATTTGCAACAAACAGCGACGGCACATTTCGGAGCGACACGAACACCATCCTCCATTCAGCACGCGTCTTCATCGTCTGCATCGAGTCCGATATTGTCACCACCTGGAAAAACGCTCGGCCGCAATAACAACGGAACCAGTAAGTTCAAAAAAAAAAAATTCTTTTTTTCCTTCTCCTTCGTTCACCACAAATTCCAGCTGAAGTCAATTGCGATTCTATCGTTTATTTTGTCTACTCTATGAATTTAAACCCGTTTGAAATGTTTTGGCGCGTTAAACGGCTTTATTATTTTCTTCTTTTTTTTTATCGAGGAATACTTTGTCGATTTTTTTTTTTTTTGGTCATTCAATGAAGACGTTCCATTATTCTGTGCATATGTAAATGTAATTCAAAAGTTTTTTGACGGAAAAGCAAACTACAACCGAAAAAAAAACCGTCCATTGTCATAAACATATGGTCTATGCCCCGGTTCAACAGTTCAAAGAGCAAAAACGCTTTAGAAAAAAACTTTGTTTGTTGTGTAATGAACACAGAATTTCAAAAAAAAAAAATTGTTCTATTTACTCGCTTACGATTTTTATTGAACAAATATAATAATTTCTTTACCCGTTACCATTCACTTTTTTGTTGTTCTTTGCCTTTGAGTGCATACAATTTATGAAAGTACAAAAAAAAAAAAAAAAATCGAACACTTTGTACCAACAAACAGGCAATGGCCAACATATGCTGCATAAAGATGTATTTATTATTTGTTGGGAATTTTTTTTTTCTTCCATCTTCATTTTTAACGAAAGCCCATTTAAATGTTTTTTCTTCTATCAATCTTTGTACACACATTGTGTGCGGGTTAATCTTCAATCAGTCACGACAAAAAAAAAGGATTCAAAGTCTCGCCGTATGTTTCGACTGCACGTTTTTCAACATTGATTTTCTTTTTATGAGGTTCAAGTAACTTGGATTCAACTCCGTTGGTCACCATTAAACCAACGCACAAATATGAATTATTACCGATTGTCGGATGAGGGTTTTTTTTTTCTTGGAGAAATTGTACGGGGATTGATTTTGGCCATTTCCGGCTTTTTCTCAGAATAATAAATTCAATTAACATTTGAAATGGATTTATTTATCAAATTTGATTGCATTTAAGACATTAATTTGATGTCATCGAAATGCATTTGTTACCGCTTCTACTGTGTAGATGTTTTCAAACACATTTGATGTGAAAATTCAAACTTCTCGATAAATACCATAAATAATCAAGTACCACTGAATCAAATGAGAAAAAAAACGACGAAAGTTGTTGAAATAACAACATCTATAAATTTTCGATGTTTTTTTTTTTTCTTGCGAATTTCGATCATTTGGGAATTACCACATAAGTTATTTTGAAAAGCGCCGATTTCGATCTTTGCGCAAACATTTGAAATCGTAAAATGCTAATGGAGAACAGTTGAATGCACAATGCACATAAATGTCACATAAATCAGTTTGCATCAAATTAACCTAATCTGTTGCTTTTCCGCTATTTTCCATTTATTCAGTTTTTGTTTTTTTGGAAACATTTTCTTTGTGATGAAAACTACATTCAAACATACTCGGATTGGTGCAATCGTTAGCGAAACACTTTCAACCGCTTCTTCAACAAAAATTTTCAATTAGAGTAGTCAAAACTTGTGCCATTCTCATTATGTGTTGTGCTAGAATTGTCGTAATTTATAATTGTCACTTATATTGAATCGAAAATAGTTTCCATTGCAACCAGAAACTCGAGACTTACCAACGTCTCAATGAAGTTTGATATACTCCAGACAGGAAAAATAAAATCACACGCGCTCAACACAGAAAAATGGAAAAATGGGATAAAATGATGCTACTGAAGTACTCTAACATGCTCAAATTTTGTAGAAAAAAAGGACGAGCTGCGGAGAGAGAGAAAGAGTGATGGAGAGAGAGAGATTGGGAGGAAGAGAGAGAGAGATTGGGAGAGAGAGAGAGAGAGAGATTGGGAGAGAGCGACTGAGAAGTGAAGTAGAAGTAAATCGAGAGAAAGAGTTAGAGACAGTAGAAGATTTCTTGTTAGTTGCCATCAAAAGAAAAAAAGAGCATTTTTTCCCATCAATTGTGCGTTCATTTTAATCGTTTTTGTGGCTCGCTTTCGGTCGTCATTCTTTTTATATTTGGTGCCGCGTCTCGCAGTATATTTCGTTGGATATACTTAATACATAGATTTTTTTTTTTTCGTTTTTGTTTCAATTCACTCTTTCTATCTATCCACCGCTCTGTCACTCGCCATTCCTCTCTCTCTCAGCTCGACATCGTGATAATCTGGATATTTTTTGTTGTGCTTAGCGTGCTATTGCTTTTATTGTTTTTTCATAGACGATCAGGAGCCACACAATATAAATTGCAGTTGAAAAACAATTCTATGTTCGCACACCAAACATACATACAATACCACCAATAAATATATTGGGCACATCCGTATGTTCAACAAAAACTCTTTCTCTCGATTGAGATGAAACAAAAACGCAACAAAAATTTTGATTACAAAAACCGATACAGAATGAAAAAAAAAAAAAAAAAAAAAACTCGAGGAAAGCAATATAACTGTGGATACAAACAAAAATGCACCAAAAGCCAGCAAAAACATTTCAGTAGTTTGGTTCTATAGACGCGCATAGAATTGCGGATGATTGCGAATTTACAGAAGAAATCGAATTGCTCTTTCTCGTGTCTACCCCACAGCCGAACGGGAAAAAAATGCAATACATGAAGAACAATGATCGAATAGAGACGGCATCGATGTTATCAATTCAAAACTCCTGAAAAATATTTACTGAAAAAAAAACAATGTTGGGAGATGGAAAGGGAAAATGGAAAAAAGTGTGGCGAATCTTTGGCGTCCTTCTTGAATTCGTGCTCAAGTTCAGAATCCAATTCTACATGGAACCATTTAAATATACAATAAAAATTGAAAACAGACGTTAGATACACACGATTTTATTTCTCTTGCTGAACTCTCACACCAGTTTTTTTTTTTGTTTTTGTTTTTGTGTTAAAGGGAAAAAATGGCGCGACACAAGAAATGTGCTTTTTTGTACAGCATTTTTCTAATGATGTCAGCATTCTTTAACATTTAAATTTCAAGGGTAATAAAGCATATTTCATCGAAACTCGAATGCGCCATTTTTTAGCGATTTAACCGTTAAAATCGTACGTTTCACTTAACGATTCAAACACGACGCAAAAAATGGGTGAAAAAACAAACAAACAAACAAACAACCTTTTATGCGTATTTACATCACATTCATTCAGTGGAAAAGAACTAGTTTTGTTATATTCTCATCGGATGCTTGGTACTGGAGAGATTGAATTGAGGAAAAAAATCGCCGTATTTTTCTACGACTGGCTATGTTTAGACAGTCTCAGCCTACCGTTTTTGTTTCACCCCAGTTGAAAGACGGTAGTTATTTCAACCGGTAAATAATTTCACTCTTTTCTCTCGATTTATTTCACTCTATCACGCGCTCTATCTCTCACTTATGCTTACTCACTTCATTCGAACTCTAACTCTAACTCTAACTCTCGTTCTCTACCTCTCAGTCTCTCGGTCTCTCTCCCTCTCTCTCTCTCTCTCTCTCTCCCGGTCTCTCTCTTTCTCTCACCGACTCGCTCGCGCTCTTCCTTAACATGGGAAATACTATACGATCGCTCGCTCACTCCTGGGATTTCTATCCAAATTGATTTGTGTACCGACAATTTCAATGTATTTAAAAGGTTGAAAAAATGTTGAATAGAAAAAAACGTCCGCCTTTAATTCCATTCCAACCAATGACGACTACACACAACCACCATTTTAACAGCATTTTTTTGCCAAAACATAAGGGTAGCGATTTTTTTTCGTTCATTCATTCAGGTAGTTTCGAACCCCAGACAAACCAATCATTTTTTTTTTCTAGCTCAACATTACACAACAGCACACATAACACAGAACAATAATATGGTTAAAGCGATATATAGCAATCATATACCATACTGTGTCTATGTACTCATTTTAAATGCATAACCCTTATTTACTTGCTGACAAAAGAACTAAATTGCAAAAGAGTTTCGAACGACAAAAAAGGAAAAAAAAAAAAAATATATAAAAAGTGATCATTTTCAATGGAACAAAAATTATTAACGAAAAAAAAAAGATTATTAACGGTTTTTCATGTGTTTGCCATGTGATCGAACGTTTATTTTCATTAACTAAAGACGAAGAATAACAAAAATATAATTAGAAATTGGCCCGTCGGCGACATTTTAATTTACTTGAAAATTTATTGCCGTCAAAATTGCACATTTAATTGGATGAATTTTGCACTACACACTCTGCTCCAATTTAATATAATACAATGAATAACAAATGCATGAAATAAAAATTATGGCGCACTGAATGAACGAAATAAAATTTATAACGCAAAACTAGCATATTGAACCAGATTCATTGCACTGGATAGAATGCGATGTCGATATATACCATGCGTTCACCATCAATATTTTGTTGTTAAAGTGGCAATTAAATCGGATGATGTTCTGTTTTTGAGCACCTGCATTGATCGCTTCCAAAAATGGTAACAAAATTATTGAGAAAAAAAAAATGGATTTGAAATATTTTTGAGATCAAAAATTCAAGAATTTTAAAATGCTTCAAAAAAAGACCGTTTGAACTATTTTGCCCTTTCGATCATTTCGCTGTTTATTTCTTTCGGATAATTTTTTTTTTTCGTTGTTGAATAGAGTGGAAATTCTAATAAAAACGGGTGACGCGTTTTTTTTTCTTGTCGTTTGTATTTCACATACGGTGTTTAGTTGAGACCGACGATAAAAACACTCAGAGACGTGCACATTCTTGAGCGTCTGTAACAGTTTTTGTGTGTGTAAAACGGAGGCATCAATCTATCGATAATCACAAAATGATTCGAAACTCTTCTTTTTTTCTCCTTTGTTATGTCATGAAAAACTTCCGAATAATTATGGAATGTTGAAATTTGTTCATGAAGATTCCGTGCAATGAATCCATCGCATCAAAATAGTCAGAAAAAATTGCATCAAAGACGAAAAAAAAAAAAAAAAGAAAAAAAAATTCTGCACAAATTGTTGTGAGCACAAATTCGTCAAATCTTAGTTAGAAATTATGCAATTAAAAAACTCGATCAAAGATTCTATATGATTTTTTGTACATGCATCGTCGATCGCATCTATGACGAAAATGTTGGCATTTTTTTTTATCGCTTTGTTTTAATCGACAACGAATAAAAAAAAAAAAAATATGTAATAATGAAAAGAAAATCTTTGAAACGGTTTTTCTTTTTATCAAATACAACGGATTGCATCGTAACTGCCCATGTTGCTGGTAGCAACTAGCTACTGTGCGACGTTATTTGAAATAGGCGGCATGAAGGTCCAACGAAACAAAATAAAACACAATGATGACAACAAACAGCAAGAGAGAAAAAATTATGCGCTTTCATTATGATGTGTTGTTTGGTCGCAAACTCCCTCTCATACAGACACAATCATAAAGGCGTTCATAAAATTTTAAAGCAATCGAATCATCAAATTATTATTATTAGTATGAATTTCATTTGGTTTATTTTAGACATTCCACTGGACACCATACAAAAAGAAAAAAAAAAAAAAGAAAGAACTCAAAACCGAGCGAATCTCTTGTTCGTCAAATATTACCTTTGCGCATTAATTCTCACTACTGGCGATATGCGACGCCATGCGAGAACATCCATTATCAAAATATGCACATGATTTTCTTGTAATCATCAAAAAACCAAACAAAAACATAAAAATCTAGCAAAAAGAAATATGTTGTTCATATTGGTGGTTGGCATCTTGGTTTTTTGTGTAAACGTTAATTTTATGTGCATTTTGAAATTTTCGGCAATATTAGGCGGTTGTTGTGTCGTTCGTATAATTTTTTTTTTTTTTTTTTTTTTGTTTCTTGCACTTTATTTTCATTTTGTTTGTACCATCAATATATGAAAGAGATGACAAAAACAGAGACAGAGAAGAAAGAAATGATAAAAAAGAAAAACGAAAAATAAGCAAAAAAAAAAAATTAAATATAAAACTTGAAAAGTGTTTTTCTCATTATATCGATATATTCTAGACAAGTTTTTGTCGAATAGTTGGCGATGGTCCAAATCGATTTGAATTAGATTGAGACAGAAAAAAAAACAAGATTCTTTGTAAGGATTCATTGCTTGTATCATGTACTCGAACCCACTAAATCATATTTTATCATATGTAGAAATGCCGTGAGAACGGATAATGTATGTAAGCGGATTGCATCTCGCATTTCGGAAACAATGAGGCTCGGTTTTATTGTCGAAATCAAAAACGTACACACTGAATGACAAGGCATCATCGCAATGTTGTGAGAATTTTCATTTTTTTTTTTTTCATCGTTTTTTTTTTTTTATTATTTTTGTTCTTCACGTGTTTCAATTAAACTGTACACGTTTCTCACACACTTTTGTCGATGGCAATGAATACACGCCAAATAAAGATGAAGAGAAAACGGAAAAGAGTTGAAAAAAAATGACAACGGTATGGTGAAAAAAAAAAAAAAAAACAAAGTACTGAAGTAAATGACGGAAAAAATGCGACATCACATCCGAATATGCAAATCAGATTCGCTCTCACTGTTATGATGTTGTCTTAACAGCGAAACGCTGAATTCCCATAGTCAATGGAACACCTAAACATATAGTCATTACACGTAGTTTTTTTTTTTTTTTTAAGTGATGATCGCTTTGCCGCGTCACATACACACCGAATAAGTAGTCAATGTGCTACCGTAACTGCATTTTTACATCAACAAACAACTCGTTTTCTCTGATTATTATTATTATTCTCAACACAATATCGCAGTAATCCTAATACAAGAAAAAAACACACACTCTTTTCACATTTTTACCTGCTGAAATTGTGGACTACGGTCAAAAAAAATCGGTCGATGTATTCATCGTTTTTTTTTGTTTTTTTTTTTTTTGTTTTTGTAATTCATCATCGGGGATGTTCCAACTGTGTAATGCAGTAGTACGCATCATCAATTGAATAAATTAGAATGTATTGCGCGATTTAAGATACCTGCGGGCAACGCATCACAACTAAAACAAAAAAAAAGTAAAAGGATTCATACCACAATCGGCTCGATTCAGCTCGTCTTATTCAGGGAGCGTAAACTAATTTTAATGAACAGAAGAAAGAAGGAAAATAAGAAAGACACACACATACACACAGTGCGAGAGTGCAAGGGCGAGCGAGATGAGCGATGAAGAGGAACGAGAAAAAAAAAAATATTCAAATCGATTTACGTATGCAAAGAACAAGAACCATATGATAGATGAACTCTTATACATACAGAAAAAAATGCAACCAATCTATTCACAAAAGGAAGCACAAAAAGACAAGAACACTGCAAAGAAGACGAACGAGTAAAGAGAAGAGAAAGAGAAAGAGAGAAAAAAATGATGATGAAAAAAGCCGTATAAATTAAAGGGTAAACAATTTCTTGTTATCCTTTTCTAACTTCGTAACAAGAAAACGCACAAAGCCGGCTTTTTCAATACAATACAGCACCTATTTGTCTCTGTGTAGAAAAAAAAGGTGGTGTTTTTTTTTCTCTTCTTCTCTTTATTCATGCTCGTTGGTTGCTCTTTCTTTGCATATTTTTCTTGCGTTCATTATGAACGATGATCGAATTGCGGCTGTCGTGCGCTCATTCCGAATCTTGCTGCGTACGCAAATGTTGTTAGATACTGCACAAGAAAATGCTGTTGTTGTTCATAATGGTAATCAATTGAAGCATTCATTTTTTTTTTGCTGGTCGTTTTTTTTCTGTAGGAGGTTTTTTTTTCCACTGTGATGCATATGAAAATAGACAAAGTAATTCCAATTTCATTTTCGTATATGCGTGAATTCCGTGAGATTTTTATGTGCCGTGTCGGCAATGTCGACCACACTATCGAGACGAGTTTGTTTTCAGGCCTTTGTGTTCGGTGTTTTTTTGCGCCATCACTTTCGATTTTTTTTTTTGCTGTTCGGTGTGTGTGTGTTTCTTTCTTCATTTTTGCCTCACAAAAGTGTTCCTCAGAACATGAGTTCAGTTCACATATTCTTTCTATTCATAGTTTTCTTTTGATTTATTTTCATTTGTTTGCTCTGACAATCTCGCGAATTCGTGCATATTTTTATTTTTTTTTTTTTTTTTTCTTTTGCTAACTGGATATGGGCTCTCTCAGACAGCATATTCATTGTCCATAGTTTTTTTTCTGAATCATTTGTAGGTTTTTTTTGACGATTTCACGACCGTGTGAATGCCCGATTGAACTGAAACACAAAAAAAAAAACACTTTGTAAACGCATAGAAAATGGATAAAATTGATGATTTTTTTTCTTGCGAAGGTTGATTTTTGTTGATCTCTTTTCAGGGGATTTGACTATTTTTTTCATCAAACGGTTTTCGAGTCGGATATTCTCACGGAAAATTCGATAAATATAAACGGGATTCTCAATTTATGATTGCAATTACGAATATCATATTTGATTTTGTAAATATTGCTGTTTAAAAAATGGGCTTCCGAGTAAAAAAAAAAAAACTGGTTGAGAAAATATCGTTCGAGTGAAAAACAAAATTTCATCTTCAGTGAAAAAAAAAAAAATTGTTTCAAATGACACTAAATTATTCGAATGAATCGTTCTCTCAGATTCCGTTTTTTTTTTCTTCGACGAAAAAAACTTCTCGCGATTACCCGTTATTCCCACCGAATTGGTTTTGTTTTTGAAAGACAAACATAAGTAAGGACGTCATTAGACGAAAGAAGAAGAAAAAAAAAATTCATTGATATGTGTGAAATAGTTGATGAGAACCGAAGAATATCCGTTTCGTGTGCTGTTTAACTGTAAAGGTGATGCGATTAGAAAATCAGAAAGAAAAAATTGTTATAAAAACTTGTATATACTGTGTACTCATTGAGTGTACAAAGAGACACAACAATAGGGTCAATGCGTTTTTTTGTTTGTCTCTGCTCAAAGCATGAGAATCATTTTTTCTCATTTGCATAGCATCGAAAGATGCTCAATGGAAAAAAATGGACATAAAAAACACTATCTCTAATTTGCATAAAAGGTTCATCGGCGGTGTGTTTTTTTTTTCTCGCCTCACCGTATTTCCATCGACAACCAGAAAACAATCATTATTCTTCTTCATCATAATCATCATCTTCTTACGCTGTATGTGCAGTGTACAACGCATTATGCGTTGCGTGCATTAATTTTTTAGATTGCTTGAAGAAACAATGATAGTTTCGATGATGTTCTTGTCGGCCCATACTAAAAAACGCGAGTCGCATAAAAAGCAGAATTTTTCGACTAAAAAAAAAAAAAATCAAACCAACAAGTCTACGTAGAAAAAATGACAACCCTTTTTTTTATATTGAAAGAAACTTCAAAAAAGGGGATGAAATCGTGCATACGCAATATAACTCAAGCGTATAAAAAACGATGCAGTAAAACGACAACCAAGAGGGGATTAGTTGTGTTTGTATTAAAATATGAATGAAAAAAAAAAACTCACATCGTGAATTGATATTACGGGATTGGTTTTTTTATGCTCGATTCATAAATAAACCAATCACGTTCTCATTTGTCTACAAAAAAAATGGGCTTGATTAAAACGAAGGCTTTTTACAGACTTGTTATTTTATTTCGCTTTTAATTTCAATTACTTTTATCGTTTGTACTCTCAATTTGATTTTTAATCATTTCTTTTTTGTTTTGTTCTTTTTTTTTTCTTTACAGTGGTTTCTACGTCCACACCACAAAACGAAGCCGAACTACAGCTGTATCGGGTTTTACAGAAAGCCAGTCTATTGGCATACTATGACACATTACTTGAAATGGGTAGGAATTTAAAGATATTTTCATTCTAAACTATGACAATTAACTTAAATCGAACATATAGAATCGATCAAAATATATCAATTGAATACTTTATGAATAAAAAGTGAAAAAATTTACTCAAATTTTTAGGTGGAGATGATGTACAACAGTTATGTGATGCGGGTGAAGATGAGTTTTTGGAAATAATGGCCTTAGTTGGAATGGCAGCAAAACCATTGCATGTTCGTCGTTTTCAAAAAGCCTTAGCCGAATGGGTTAGTAATCCAGCGGCATTCAAAGTGCCATTATCAAGTATAGGTGAATATTTCTTTCATATATTTTTTTCTTTTGCACACTTTTTTGAATATTTATAAACAATTCGTTCTCTAATTTGGGGAAAAAAAAAAACTATTGTTTTCTTCAAAATTCCTTAGAATCAACTCGGACAGATTTCAGTCCAGAGCCAGTAGCACAATCACGAAGCCCATTCCATCCAATTCCAACATACAGTCCATCATCAATAAGTGGGGCAGCAACAATGGGCTCTTCATTTAGTACAATTGGCAGTATATCATCACATATGGGTAGCACAATGAGCAGCGCAGGGACTTCGACTGGTTCAATTCAATTAACACCAACGTTGTCTGAAGATCAAGTGATTCGTCTTACTAGAGCTGCTGAGAAGTAAGTCACTTTTCTTAATTGTTTTAAATCAAAAATATTGATTTTTAAAAATTCAAAAATATTGATACAAAATGCTGACTTGAAAATATTCTTAACATGAAAACACATTACCAAATTATTAAAATGATTTAATTTCATTGTCATAAATAAAATGTTTTAAATTAATTCATTAGATTGGCAAGCCAGTATCAATTGCTCGATACAAAGCCACAAAGTACGAAAAAACGATCAACAAAAGAAATTGATGCAATTGTTGCTTTAAGTGAAAATGATCCACGTCGAATGGATGGTATTCGGAAATTTTCAGCAATTTATGGTCGTTTCGATTGCAAACGTCGTCCAGAAAAACCGTTGACATTGCATGAAGTTTGTGTGAATGAGGCAGCAGCTCAAATGTGTCGTTTTATACCGGCATTGTTAACGAGGCGTGTTGAATTGTTCCCATTGGCACGACAGGTTGTCAAAGATGCCGGCTTTGGACACTCAGCTGGCATTGCTCGCATTGCCATGAGGTAAATATTATACAAAAAAGTATTTTTTATATGAAAATTTGTTTTTTCTTTATTTCAATTGTTTGTTTTTATTTCATTTTTTTTTCTTTTTTCTATTCAACGTTTTTTCTTCCCTCTCCTTGTCATCGTAGTCAACAATCAACATCATCACGTTCAGCCGAAGAAGATTCGCAAGCAAAACGAATGCGATTGCCAAGTGACACAAGTTCTGAATACAGCAAGGTATTGAAACCACCACATTGTGATGAATGCAATTGTGAACGATGTCAAAGTGTCACAATTATTGACATAGATTAGAACAATGTGTACTATGTGCAATGTGCATCGTGCAATTTATGCTTTTAATCACACAAATTGAAAAACAAATTTTCGCTTTCATTTCTTTAATTTTTCGCTAATTTATTTATTGCTTTGGCTTTTCGGCGGCCCTTTTGGTTCTATCACACAACTAAAAAATAACAAACCAAACAAAACAAAATTTTCCAATCGAAAGTCGTGAAATTCCAAAAAAAAAAAGAAAAAAAAAAATAAGGTACATTTTTTATTCAAAATTCTATAATTTCGGTAAATAATATCGCACCAAATTTCATGTTTTATTAAATGCACAAGGGCAATTAATGCTCATTAATCTGGTTTCCTAATTTGATTCAACTAAAACCAATTTATTGTGTGTTTGTTACAGTCGCCAGCCGTACAACAAATACAAACACACTACTATTACATTCCTTAGCACCTGACACTAACTGCTTCGCTTGTGGACTCTACTCAAAAATATCGCTTTTGATTGATGCAATTTATTTAATTTTTTATCTTGAAATTTACTTTCTTGTTTTTTTTTTTGCGTTTGTAGCTTAATGCATGAACCAAAGACGTTTGTAATGTTTGTGATATTGCGTTGTTTAGTTTATGAATGAGATTTTTCTATATCATATATTTTGAAAATATTCTATTCGATTTTAGACGATTTTTTTTTTAATGTTGATGATTTCAATGTAGAAAAAGTATTGATTTATTTGAATTGTCAATTGTTACTTTTAAAATGTGTAAATATGTAGATGAATATCATTTTCTTAACAAATTATTTTTTGCATGAATTATATTTCCTAATTTCAAATTTATATTTGATCTCACACTGCTTGTGCTATTTTTGTACTAAGGTAAGCTGCTTCGATTTGCTTAAAATGCTCGCACTTTTCGCAACAGTTAATTTTTTTTTTATCGAAGATGGGAATATTCATAGAAAAAAATGTCAAAATTTCCATTGAAAAACATGTTATTTGTATATAATTCTAGGAATATACTACGAGCGCTGAAGAAATGCGACATAATTTGCTGCAAATTTATCACAAATTAGGAAAGTCATTTGATGTGGGTGATATTGCGGCCCGTTTCTCGTATGTATTTTACATTTTAGTTGAGAAAAATTTATTGTTTTTTTCTTTCGTATTGACGAAAGAGAACATTTTTTTAGAAAAAAAAAAAAGAAAAATTGAAATAAGTTTCGGTTATTTGTAGTTCATCACGCTACTCACGTTCTGACTGTGAGGATGATTCACGATTTTCATTCAGTAATTCGAGTTCACCGCAGCTACAATCATCCAATGGTGGTGATAACGATGCTGAAGAGGTAAATGTAGCAAAATTTTGGTTATGAATCAGAATTTTCAGTTTTGAATTCAGTTTTCCTTGTTTTTTCCTCGTGTTTTTTTTTTAATTTTTTTGCATTTTTTTTTTTTTTTTTTCACTTTTACCAAAATGAAGGAGAACAAAATGTTGAATGAAATGGTTCAATCACCAGATGTTGAAAAAGAAGTGACTGTAACGGCAAATATCAATGGAAATGGAAACGGGTCGCTGGGCGTACGTGTGCTATCTGCATCCGGTAACAATATCATTGCAGTGACAAATCCAGCTCTTGCCCTCAGTCCGACACTTGTTGAACCGATCAATATTAAACGTGAAGTGTCCGATGATTAGATAAATATTTGTAAAATTTAGATAAATCGTTTCAATAATTTTCTTTTTGTTTTTGGTAAAAATTCACATTTAAAAAAAAAAAAAAAAAAATTGCAACAATTGTTTCCTTGTTGAATACATTGTTGCAAGTGAAATATTGACGCAGCAAATTATCCTGATAATCCCAATTCAGTTGTTTTTTTCTGCAATATTAAGCTATTCTTTACTATTCTAGTTCTATTTTTCTATTTATACGAATAAATCGCTCAAGCTCATTTAGTTTTCTTGGGATTCAAACTTTCCGATTTTCAAATAAATATTTAAGTTATTGCGCGCAAATGTAAACAGAAAATTTGGGAAAATTCAATCTATCACTTTTAAAAAAATTCATTATCGGGATAATTTGCGGCGAAGGAATATAATGAGTACCTAGTTTAAATGCAATAGAAACTTGAAATGGTGTTTTATGTGAGCAATCTAACCAAATACGCAAGCGAAAAAAAAAAGCAATAAATATCTACATTTGCCTATGAACAACAAATTTAATCTCTTATTAAAGAATCTCATAATCAAATTCATCTCCAAACTGAATTCGATATTCAGAAAGGAAAAAAAAGACACTGTTGCCTCAACGGAAAATTTATTGAATTAAATATTATACACACATTTATTTGCAAAAAAGAAAACATATGCCTTTTCTCAACAATAAAATTGTATAAAGTAATGAAAATAAAAGTTTATATTTTTTAATAAATTTAAGCATTTTTATTCGGTTGAATTTCGAATTTCAATAATTTTTTGTTTTTTTTTTTTTTTTTTTAATTTTTTCTTTATCAAAACTAGTTCGAATTAAGTTTACTTTTAATCCAATCGATATAGTACTGAACATTGGTAAAAATAGCAGTAAATCGATTATTGTAATTTTTATCACTTTTAAAACTATACGAAGCAATGCCAATTTGATAATAACGAAAATGATCTCTATGTCGCATGGGCTGCATTAATGAAGTTCCCGAAATAATTATGTTAGCGTAATTGTTGTAGTCAACACAAATTATTTTATTATCGAATTGACTTTCCGATATCAATTTATCAATATTTTGAAATTGTTGTTTGCACAATTCATTTTGTAAAACTTCAACACCATCTTCATATGGAACATTTATATCTGAATCTCTACATGTTTTCTTAAAATTCCATCCAACTATCAGAGGCACGTATCCAACGAACGAAAAACTCCGAATTGGCTCATCTATTGGCAAACAAATTGGTCGAATGTGCTCTGTATTTCAACGATAAAATAAAAATGCATAGTAAACAAAATCCAGTCGGTACAAAAGAAAAAATCACTTCACAAGTTTGATTTTCAATAAATTGAAACGAATTCAACGAATTAGTTATCACAACTCACTTGAAAACTCCACATCACGTTCAAGATGCAAAACAGCAATATCATTTGTTCCATCTTGTGCATTATAATTAGCATGCGGTTCGGATCGAATTATTTTAATATCTTGAACTATGTCAGTGTATGTAAAATTATGCTCTCCTAGTCTTACTATTGATCTAAAAAAAAAAAAAAAAAATTTCAATGGAAATCAGTTAATTACTAAAAGACCAACTGTTGATTTAAACATACAGTCTTGAGTTGACACAACGAGCAGATGTTAGCACATGACGGGATGTTATCAATGAACCAGCTTAATAAAATATAAAAATTTATTTCACTTTGTTTATAAATATTCCACAATGATTTATTTACCACAATCCCATGAGATTTTGCCATAATTATCTTTATATCCAATTAATGCTTTCCATGGTAATGCGTCTGAGAAAAATAAAAGTCATTTAGTATAACTCAGGAATTACGTAAACAATTAAATGTTTTTTTTTTTATAGAATTTAGAAAACTTACGTAATCTTGATGGTTGACTAAAGGTTCTTAATCTTAAAGTTGGATTTTCGGCACCACATCCTTCATTAAGTGTGAGAGGTCGACCTTGAACACTTATTTGTGATAAACGTCTTGATTGATCGTCCGTTGATGGACAACAAATGAATGGTTTCACATTATCACATATAACATTTGACTCTTTGAGAGATTTAACGTTTTCATTCAAAGCATTTTTGTTTCCCCATTTAGAATTATATTCCAATTCATTTAGCAATACCGGACATTCTGTTAAATGTTTACAAGCGCCTTCTTTATACACATTTTTTTGACTTGTTGTATCAATACAAAACCGTTCCGATACATCAACTGAGTTAAAACCTGTAAAAATGCATATTTTTTAAATGTTATTGTCTGTGAATAAATGCACAAGAGAAACTTGAGCATAAAGCTAATTTATTTCAATTAAAAATTCTCAAAAACGACTTTCAATACATTCATTATATCAATTAGCAAACACGTGCTTAACTAATATGCGATGAAAATTTGAATTTCTTTAGAATCTTTTAGAATGTTTTATTGTCTTGTTTTCTCGGCTGTTTATTAAAATATAGAATATGATTGTTAACCTGTTTCACCTTTCCCTGATATTATTCGCTTATAAAATAATGCAAAATTTGAAATATCATAAAACATTGGGATTGAATCTTTTGATTCAAGGTCATAAACAATGAAATAAACTCATTTGGCATTTGTTCATTTTCCGTTGACATTCAAAATATGAATTTCATTTGATGTTACCTCAAAAAAAGGAAAAAAAAAAT
Organism: Resseliella maxima; assembly: GCA_029041755.1. Taxonomy (NCBI): domain Eukaryota; kingdom Metazoa; phylum Arthropoda; class Insecta; order Diptera; family Cecidomyiidae; genus Resseliella; species Resseliella maxima. Next base: position 93,107 of record JAQOWM010000130.1, on the reverse strand, counting down.
CACAATATCAAACAATAAATTCTACAAATAATAATATTTTGCAATTATTTTGAAAACGATACAACTTGAATTTTGTTCGAAAATTATCACACGTTTAAATTAAATATCTAATTTTCACTGTTTTGCTTGATTTGAACTAACCTTTTGAATTTACTTTGGTAAAAAGTGTGATGGCCCCGATCAAAATTGTGACACAAATTTGACTTTTCATTTTGAAATCACTTTAAAATTGTTTCATAACACAATATTTACAATTTATTGCACTGATTTTTTGATGCGATCACAGCAATTAATTTTGACTACGTTTTCGATTGGCAGTTAATTCGTAATGCGCGCAAAACAACTCAACACGTTTGTTGCTTGCGTCAATTTTTTGAATGAATGTTATTGAAAACTGATCCGCCTCAAACCGCACCAACCAACACGTCTATAACAGCGTGCGATCATTTGTTTACATTGTTTAGTTTAAACACGATGAATCGTCAAAGAGAATCGAGAACAACGGCTTTATCGCTTCGGTTAGCGGTACAAAGGTCTTCGGATTTGGATTTTTTTTTTTTTTTTGGATGAGAAAATCATTACGATTCAATTATTTTACAAATGATCATAAGAATTAGCCATGAATATGATTCAGCTGTATTGTATAACAATTCTGTTGATCTGTTAACATTGAAATATTCTATATCTAAGAATAAAATCAACTGAAAATCAAATCAATTGACAATGAATCGGTGTAATTGTCTTTCTTTTTCCTCAATTAAATAAAGCAAATTAAAAGTATAAAATGATTCAAGATATTGTGATTTTATTAAATTAATTGAAAAAATTTTCAAATGAAATTCACTCGTAACATTCATAAAAAAGAATAATTTTTTAAGAATACATAAATAGCAAATCTTCAAATATTTCAAAATTCAATTAACACTTGGGAATTTGCTCGAGTAAAATGAGATTTATTTATCTATTTATGACTTGTTCATATAATTATTTATTATGTCTATCAGATAGAATAGACTCTATCTTAGATATAAAAAAAAAAAACTAGTATATTTTCTCTTGAATCCAATCGATAAAGTTTTGAACGCGAGAATAAACGCCTGGCGTGTTGGCTCTTGCACAGCCAATGCCGTATGAAACAATTCCAACTTGATGCATTCGATAAGTGCCATCTTTCTGATCACGAATTGGCTGCATTAATGGACCACCTAAGAGAACCAAAAAATAAAACAGTTAATTATTATTTATGAATTAATATAATTAAAATACATATATGTGAAAAATGATAATTAAAAATTTGTAGGAAAATATAAGAAAATTGAAACGGCATCATAGAAAAAACAACTAAAATGTGAAATAATGTGAAAAAAAATGAATTTTTGAGAAGAACGAAAATAAATGAAAAAAAAAAAAAACTTGCCAGAATCGCCTTGACATGAATCATGACCACCTTCCAAATATCCAGCACAAATTACTGCATCGCCAAACTGTTCGTCTGATATAAGTTTGCCTTTTAATCGATATTGTTCTTTGCATTCGGCATTATCAAGTATTGGTATTTGCAAATCTTGTAAAATATCGGATGTTTTTCCACCTTCTTGCAATCGACCCCATCCCGCAACAATTGGCATCCATCCAACAAATGTTCGACTTCTAATTGGCTCATCAACCGGCAAACAAATTGGAACCACACGCTCTATATAATATTTAACATTTAAGCATTATTATTATCAATGCAATCCATGTCCATCATCCATATAAATGTGTGTAATGAGTAGACTTACTTGAATATTCAACATCTCGTTCGAGATATAAAATTGCTATGTCATTTGTTCCATCTCGTTTATTGTAACTGGGATGTCGTTCTGTTCGAATCACCTTAATATCTTGCACTGGTCCATCAATTGTTGAGCTTATATTATGTTCACCAAGTCGTACATGTGATCTACAGAAAATAAAAGTGAAAAATGAAATGTTAAATGAAATTTTTTTTTTTTTTTTTTTTTTTTTTTTTTTTTTTGTAAAAATTAATATATTGAAAAAAGAAATAATTTTATTCATAAAACGTACAATGTAGATGTGATACAATGTGCCGCAGTCATAACGTGACGTGATGTTATCAATGAACCACCTTAAAAAGAAAAATTTCAAAATTGAATTTTCGAATGAATGAGAAAGTAATTTGTAATTAATACCGCATTTCCATGATTGTTCACCCAAATTGTTTACGTATCCAATCAATGCTATCCATGGATAAGCACCTATATTGAATAAAGAATATTTCATTTATTTCTTCGTTTCTAACGATGGAACATGGAAGTTTTTTTTTAAAACATTTTTTATGATACAAGTAGAACAATAGAGAAAGGTAATTATTTTAAAAACCTAGTTTTGCAGGATTTCCACCAACAATTCTTGGAGTTGCTTCTTTGGACCAACCACATCCTTCTTCTGTAGTGAGTAAACGACCTTGAATTGTTGGAACTGGAACTTTCGAAGAATCGTCCACAACTGGATGTCTTACTGGAGCTTTTGTAGTTGTTAATGGAACATTATTGTCAGGAATACAGCAAACGAATGGCTTAATACCCTTGCAAATTGCATTCGATTGTTCAATGTATTGTACATAAGCTGGATTATTTTTTCTTGTGACTAAATTGTTCAAAACTACTGGACACTCTTTTATACTTTTGCAAACACCTTTTACACCTTTTGGATCGGCGCATGATCCGTCATCCAGATTTGACTTTGGATCTTCGGGAGGTTCTTCAGGTTGTGGATTAACTGGTTGTGGCAAAGGATTTATAGGTTGGGGTTGCGGTTGTGGCTGTGGTTGTGGCTGTGGTTGTGGTTGAGGCTGTGGTTGAGGCTGTGGTTGAGGAATGAAAGGTGGCTGTGGTTGTGGTTGTGGTTGTGGTTGTGGCTGTGGCTGGGGTTGAGGCTGTGGTTGTGGAATAAAAGTTGGCTGTGGCTGGGGTTGCGGTTGTGGTTGTGGCGCATTTTGATAATATGGATCACTACAGCAAACAAGCGGATTTCTTCGAATACTTCTTGTGCCACAATTTCGTTGTGCCGTCAACAAATAGTTGACAATTTGTGGATTTCCCTGATTTTGGCCATAAAAGTTAACAATCGATGGACATTGAGGTAGCACAACACAAGTGCCATATGAATTATTTGGCGTAAAACATCGTTCACCTAATCACAGCATGCAATCGAAAGCAAAATAAAATAAAACGAAACAATCATTTAAAAAATATTGCGCCAATCATTCATTTAAATTGTGAAATATGCTACTATATTAACAACTATCAATGCAAAAAATCTTTAATACATGTTAAAATGTTGCGAGAGAAAAAAAAAACAAAAATTTAGTTTGAAATTAGTATTCTACGTTTATCATCGTATTTTAGTAAACGGTGCGACCTTAACTGCAATAATCACAAATATTAGAATTCATTTTTTTTTTCACTGTTTATCATTTTTCGTTTGACTGATTTTCTATACTAAATATAGTTCATTGTCTCCACGAACCACTGGCTATGAAAACGTTTTGATCTGATTCAAAAAAATAAAATGTTGAAGACAATCGAAAATAAATGAAAAAAATGAAAGAATTTTTGATGCTACGTCATTTGCATCTTTTTCTTTTATTACTTCGATAACGGAATTCTATTAACATTGAACAGATAACTTGATTTCAAACCATTCAAAATATTCAGACAATGAAGAATATTCATATATAAGATGAAAATATATTCAAATGAGCGTTGGCCGAATTTTTCAACAAGTTCTGTTTTGTTGGGAATTCCCCAGAAACAAAGAATAACACACATTCCACCACAACAAATAACATTAAATTGACCGTGAATGTGCGATTAAAAAGCATTTGTCAAAGATTTTCATACAAACGAGCAGCAAGTAACGACACGCAAGTATTGAATAATTTAATTTGAATTGAATCGGTGAATCACCAAGTACATTTAGCGTATTTTGAACCATCTCACATTGTGGAGAGTCTCATGATCTAAAATTAGAAACATGAATTAAATTTTACTAAAGAAATTGCAAAAACCGAAAAAAAAAAACATTTTTTTTTTTCGAGAAGTCTATCAATCGGAACGAAAGTTGCTACACCAACACAATAATTGAGTTTATCATTTTTATTTTGGCCGTGCGTGCATCGTCCCGCTTCTACAATGGCATTTGCTTTGCGAATATTTTTTTTTTTTTTTGCGTTTGCCGATACAAAGTTAAGCATATAAACAAAGCAAGTTGATATGCAAAACTTGGTGTATTTTCAAAACTTGGTGGCACTATATAGTTGATTCAAGGTCATGTAAATCAATTAAACCTGTTTTTCATGTGTCTGCCTTAATTTTAATTCATTTGTTACGTCACTAGCTACCGAAATACCGTCGTTTAAGCATTCAATGTGAAAATGGTTGAAGTTCATTGTATTCAATGAATTAACACTTATGAAAATTAATTAACAAACAAAAATTTCAATCACAAAACAACATTTGAAATCAATCCGCTTGCTTTGGTTGAATAAAAGATCAACAGACGACGAACTTTCCACGTCGAAAAGATATTTTGCAGCATTTTCACATCGATCAAATATATATAAATGTCCAGTCAAATAAATAAACTGCACTGACCTTGCGCATAAATTTCGGATATTTGTGCAATAACAAAAATTATATTCACTAAATATAAATATTTGTTCTTCATTTTCAATTTGTTGTTTTTATTATTATTATTTTTGATGTAATTTGTTAACACTAAACGGTGATAGATCACCGTCGCTTCACATGAAAAAAGAGAGAAAAAAAAATCTATTGAAAATTCGAATAATTCGAATTTTTCGTATCAATTTCTCATAAAACACGACACAATATTTATGGTCACTTGTTAAATATCATGAAAGAATACGTGTATGCTGATTTTGATTTTCGCTTGCGTTGAAACGTTGAGATAAACTGATCGGTGGAATCTTGATTAGCAATCATTATATATCAATTCATGTTGTGTTTAAACAAATCGTTTATTCGCATCGATTGTTGTTGCTCTCACACTGACTCTTCTCACATGCGATGTGGTCTTTGGTCGTGGCAAGATTCGCAAGTATGTAATTTGTGTTCGCGACAAGCGGAGCTTATGTTTTGAACGCGACTATATACAACGTGAGCGCAACACTTGACAAACGGTGTCGATCATTATTTGTTGCTGTTTGTTTTCTTGCAAATCTGCTACTCGAATTGATTTACTGGCGTCTTTGCACGAGATTCACGGTCTCTTGGATTATCAAGAAATATTCACATGCATCATACAGCTGTCACCGTTTTCCTGTCACATCACAATTTATTTTCGATGCAAACTAATCTTTGTGTTGTGAATAACTAAATGAAGCATAAAATCTTTTCTTTTGTTTTGTTTTGTTTTTTTTTTTTGGGTTTTAGTCAAAGCGTTCATTTCCTGTTGACTTTAACAAATTGATTCACATTTGCTTTTTTTTCAGACTTCAAATTATTATCTTTGCACAAAATTTGATTGAATTTTGACACTCTGCCAAATATTTATGCCAAATATATCATTTGATACAAATAAACACCTTTAAATGGACATATTTCTGATATTTGTTTGTTTATCAATCGAAAATTCATCATTAAAGAATAAAATGTACAACAGCAGAAATAGCTAGAAGGGATTTTCATGATAATCAACGGTAATAATAAGGAATTAAATTTTTTGTAATTTTTAATAATTATTATTAAACGTACTTTGTTGAAAAAAAATAACCAATACTCACGATGATAAATAACGTTATTCTTATTTGCAATTAGTGTAAACGATACAAATGCACATTTATTATGCGCATATTTAAATGCAAATTATTAGCACTCTTATATAATGATCAGATAATTAAAAAGATTGGAAAAGTGAGAAATTGAGAGCTATTGAGCTCAAGAATGAAAGAGAAATGCGAAATAATGACAGAAAGAGAATGAAAAAAGCGCAGAATGCGCAGAATCTAAAGTAACTAATGAAATTCCGTACGTTTAATCTATTTCTGCAAATGATTCAATTAGTTTCAGTAAATTAAAAATGTGAAATCTCATCCAAAGCGCTTATTCTAAGTAAAATGATAAATATTATTCATTCAAATGAATAAGTAGATTGTGATCAAGAAAGAAATGAAATAATCGAATTAAATAATCCCCTCGATGTTTATCAAGAATTTGATAATTCCAAACGGAATTCTGTGAATCACATTTTACATCATAATAAATGTAGCAATCGCACAACTTTCCCAATGACCGAACACATTTTTTATCCAATTTCATGCTCATTTAAATTGAAGTAAAATTGTTTAGACCGAGTTAAATAAACATTAACTAAAACGTTTGATTGGCCATTTTCTCTTTTTTTTACGCCATTAAATAATGATCATTTTTGAAGTATTTTGCAACGTTTAGTTAACAATCAAAAACGCTTTTTGACAATAATTTCGGGTGTTACATCACAATAGAAATCGCCGGTAGTCCGGAAAACCGCATCTATTTAGAAAATTATTCACTCGAAATATTTCATTTGTATTCTGGCGATTCAACAGTCAGAATCGTCTGAACAAGTTATATAGTGTAATCAAGTGAATAAAAAAACTAAAGTAAATTGTCATTTGTGTTTAACAAGTCAAGTTTTCTGTTTGTAAAGTGTTCAACAAATCGAATAGAATTTTTCGTGTTTCAAAGGCAAATAAAATTCCCAAACATCAATATGAAACTACGTACTTTCATTCGATTAGTGTTAACTATGTTCTTGACAGTTGCAATTACGGTGGATGCAGGTAAAACAAATGATCTCAATAATTCAATTTGAAATCAAAATATTTTTTTAAATATAATTAGACTAGTTTCTGTGCAAAAGTATTGTTTTTGGGGCCAAAAAAAAAAGAAAAGAAAATAATCAATTTTATGTCATTATGTTTGAATTAAGTGAAATAAATTGAGCCAATTACAAGTAAATTGAGTGTTTTTCCTAAGGTTATGTTCTTGATAAATATGGGAATTTCCGAAAATGTGTTGTCACGCAAAATTTTCACTATCCAAAGAATCGGACCGTTCGATACAGACGTTATTGAGTCACTGCAGCAGTTACGTGCCAATTAAGTATGGCGGAACATGATTTGAATGAATGGCATATTTCGTTGCTTCATTGCGCAAGGTCGGCAAGTTCAATCGGTTCAAGAATATCAATGTGACGATAAATGAGCTGATTTTAATCAAATTCCGAAATTACAATGATATTGGTCGTGGTCACATCATTTCAATTAAGATGACGAAATTTCATTTGAAAAATGACACATCTGCACAAATTATTCATTGCATTCATGCTAATTAGTATTCAAGTAAATCTGCATCATTTATTGCGCTATTCTAATTTTTGGCTAAGAATTTGAATGACTTAAATGGATTCATTGTTGAATGCCTAATTTAAAAAAAAAAAAAAGGATTTCGTCGAAAAATGTTATTCATCAAATCCATTAGAAATGAATCCCATTTGCTTTCTTTGAATGCTCAATGTCGAATATGCACTCATTGGATCAATTGATGTCTGGTTAGAGTAAATTCATTACCATGACGATTCTCAATTGCATGAATATAGAGAGATAAAAGCCATATTCTTTATTATTTCTCCCATTTGGCTAATTTTATAGTTGTATTTATCGAGTGCAATGGTCTTGATATGTGATCTCAATTATGAAAAACAGTAACCCAATTCCCGCGCGTACACACGATGTTTTTTTTTTTTTGTCAGGTTTCGCATATAAACACATTTGTTCACATTTTGATCATGAATCACAACAAATTAGTCATAAATAATCCAATTACACATTGAAAATTATTTTTGTAATAAAAAGCGAAAGGTTGAATTAAATTACCCATTCTATTATCTTCTTTAATAAAACACTTTTTTTTCTACATCAGCTTTCACTTTTGAAATGATAATACGCAAATAAAATGGATTAACACCTGTATCAGCCGTTCATTTGTCCGAGTAACATTGCCAGTGAACAATGTATTTCATGTGCATGAATTTTATTTGATAAAATATTTTGATAAATTTCTTTATAAAGTTAAGTGCTTTAAAATGTCAATAGTTATTAATGAAATGATTAAGTTAATATTATTATTACTTTTGTGTGAATATTCGCTTGTGTTTGCTGATCCAAAATTATATTCAAATACTGATGCTTATTGGAAATTTTGCTCAGTGTTTACATATTCAAAGTTTTGTTTTCCGTATATTATTGGAGCATATTCTTTGCCTGGGCTACCAATTGCCGGACCCATTATTCCTCTTGTACCAGTTCAACCTACACCAGCATCAGCTCCTGCTTTTACTATACCAACAATGATGACAACTCGTGCTCCAAATGCACCGCCAATGCAATTTCCACAACAAGGGCAACCTGGACAATCGATGCAATTGCCACCACAGGGGCAAACTGGACAATCGATGCAATTGCCACCGCAGGGAATTCCAATGCAATTGCCACCACAAGGACAAACTGTCCAACCTTTTCCACCACAAGGACAACCAGCACCACTTCCTGCTATGCAAATGCCAGGTGCTCCACAAGTGCCGCAAGCAATTCCACCACCTTTGCCTGCAATACCAGTCGGAACATCATGTCCACCAACCATTTCCATTTGCCCACCAGCTGCTTTAGCAGCACCAATCGATCCACGGCAAGGTAGTTTGGTTTTTATTTCTTATGTCGCGATTTTTTGAATAAAATTTATTGTTATTGTTTGTGAAAAAAATATACATAAAATTACATCCATTATGATTGATTATCATTATCGATTTTCTCCAAATTGAAAATAGCTTTTCGATTATTCAATGGTTGTCCATGTATTGATCCACGCACATTAAATCAATCACCTGGTGGTGCACCGATAAATGTTGCTCCATTACCAGGGGGTGCCCCATTGGGCGCTCCAGGTGCTGTTCCAGGGGGTGCTCCAGCGGGTGCCCCATTAGGGGCTCAAGGTGGTGTTCCATTGGGAGCACCGGTGGGTCAGCCATTTCCTGGACCTCCTGGTATACCAAATCTTGGAAATGTGGCAGCACCGAGGCCAGCTGGCTCATTTCAAATGGCTCCTCTACAAGCAGCACCCATTCAACCATCGCCATTTCAACCATCACCTTTTCAATTATCTAGAATTAGTCGTGCGGTGATAGTTCCATCGACAAGTAAAGCGGAATGAATAAATTGTAGTTTTTATACAAACACAAAATTGATTGCAAAAAAAAAAAAAAAAAACATTTCAAATTTAACTGTTTTGGCCCAAATACAATACTTTTGGTCATGGCTGCTATTTAATTGTAATTTAATAATTTAATCATCTCAGGGATTTTTATTGAATAAAAAAAAATTGATATAAAAATCGATAAAAAAAAAACCAATTTCGTTTATAACAGCAAACACTTGTAATACATATAGTCATCAATGCACACGTTTAACTAGCTGCACATATTTTGAGAGTTTAATTGCAAAAGGTGTGGATGCATTGACCATTGGACAAGAATTACGGAATTTATTTTGTGGTTTCGATGGATTTGATTTATTAGTAAGTCATTATTGTAATTAGCAAAGAAATTCTATCTTTAAATTTCTATGATTTTTTGTTTTTCAGATTTGTTGTCCATTGCCATATTTAAACAACACAACGCCAACCACTCTAACGACCATTCAAACGCAATCAACATATGATGGTGGCTTTGCAAATAATCATGGTATTGTTTTTAGCAGTATAAATTCACATGGACCAAATTATCAACCATCAGTTCAAATAACTCCAATTAATGTTCCAAATGCAATTGAACCTTCGCCACAACCATCTAATGTGAACAATATTTTGGATTTTAATTCAAATCAATCACCATTTAATCCTCCACAATCACATGTTCAAGAAGTGCCAAATAAACAACAATCATCATTTTCTGGATTCACTTTTGCTCCATTACTTATTGCATCATTGTTGCCACCACAATCAATCAATTCAACAAATGAAATAAATTACATTAATCAAATTAATTCAATAATAAATCCAAAACCATCTTCGTCAACGGTGCCAACAACAACCAAACAAACAACAACAACTACAACTCAAGCACCAAAGCCTATATGTGGCATTTCAAATTACACTTCGTCACGTGTTGTTGGCGGTACAATTACACAAATTGGTAAGTTTCTCAGTGTGAGAACTGTTTTTTTTTTTTTTTTTTTTTTTTTTTTGAAAATCTAATGGTTTTTCATGCTTTTATCAATTTAATGTAAAAATATCTCGAATTAGGTCAATATCCATGGATTGCAGCTTTGGGCTATCGTTTTCCGAATATTTCAACGCCTGGTCTTCAATTCTATTGCGCTGGATCATTGGTAACACATTTACACAGAAAATTGATGATTTGAACAAGAAAACTGAAAAAAAAAAAAAAAAAATTATCTTTAGATAACGAGATCACACATCCTAACGTCAGCTCATTGTATAAGCCCATTTTTACAAATCGCACGTTTGGGCGAATACGATTTATCAAGACATGATGACGGAACAAGTCCCATTGATTTTACCATTGAACGAACTATTATTCATGAAGAATATATGCCTGATATTATTCTAAATGATATTGCAATTGTAAAGCTTAAATATCAAGTTCCAATCAATGGTAAGTGTTTAATTAACATTTAGTCGTACTTTGGTATTTATTTTGATTTTATTTTTATTCCAATAACAAATGCAATTTAGATAAAATTCGACCGATTTGTCTGCCATTATTTGAACCACTGCGATCTGGCGATTTAACTGGATACACCCCATTCGTTGGTAATTTCAATTGACAATTTAATAATTTAAATTATCTCTCTCTCTCTCTCTCTCTCTCTCTCTCTCTCTCTCTCTCTCTCTCTCTCTCTCTCTCTCTCTCTCTCTCTCTCTCTCTCTCTCCTCTCTCTCTTTCTCTCTCAATTATCAACTGTGAAAAACGCCCTTTTTATTCAAAATATTTTGAAATAAAGTAATATTTGAACAGAAGTTGTAGATCGAATTATAAACGTGACATTTAAAAAAAAAAAAATATTCACAGTTAAAATAATAATTTCTTTATGGAATATGCATGTGTAAATTTGCATACTGCTCTCTTTCGTACAATCAAATATAAATCGTTGAATATGGGAATTTTTCATTCATAGCTGGTTGGGGCTCAACATTTTTCCAAGGTCCACAATCATCAATCTTGCAAGATACTCAAGTTCCAGTCATTTCAACTACTGAATGCGAACAAAATTATAAAACCATATTTTCATCGCAAGTGTTCGATAATCGGATCATTTGTGCCGGCAATGGTGGTCATGATGCATGTCAAGGGGATTCAGGTATGAGTCATACCGTATGACAAATTACTGTTTCAATATTTGTCATGATATTTTTCTTTGTTCTTCATGTTTTTTTGTTTAATTTTTTCATTTTCAATGTTCTTTATTTTTTTTTTTCTTTCCAATGTTTCATTTTTTTCAAATCTGATCAGGTGGACCGTTGATGGTTTCGGTAAGTATAATATTTTGTAAATTCACTTCAATTCGTAAAAATTGAAATTTTCAATAAAAAAAAAAAAAAAACAAAAAATCAAAACTTATGTTTGCTGACAATTTTAAAACTATAAAATTACAATAGGAAATGTCGAATGATGAGGATGGTTTTCATTATGTATTGGTTGGCATAGTATCATACGGGTATGAGTGTGCACGAGACGGTTTTCCAGGTGTATATACAGTAAGTTATAAATTTATAGAAAAATAAAACTATGCAAATATTCATCTATTATGTTTTTTTTTTTTTTGCGTTCATCACAGAGGGTTTCTACATTCCTGTCATGGATTCAACGTAATTTATCATAAAAGATATCTGTAGAATTAATCAACAATTTATTTTTAAAAATATTTATTTTTCTCTTTATATAAACATTGTTGAGTCAATATTGATGACGAATAAAATTAGTTAGAAATTATAAAAAAAATTGTTTCGTAATGAATGTGTATAATTTCATCATCTTGAAGTTTGAAAATAGAAAAAGGAGAATCGTCTACAATGACGCCAATGAGAAAGTGTTTTTGGATGTTAAAAGTCTTCATTTAATTTGATCAAGACATTTAATTTTGCCTACGAAAAAAAAACACATTGATTAATTTTTGTCCCAGCTATTCTCAAGAATGATTCCCTACAAATGCAATGCCATCAAATATCGCTACTATAAATTCAATTGTAACTTTCTCAACTGCATTCAGACCGATATCAAACGTACAAATCGTAAGATACAGATATCAACAAAGGTATAATGGCTTCAAACATTGCCAAAGTTTTCATTTTCGTACTTGCCGTAGTGTTATTAAACAGTTGTTTCGCACAGGTAATTCAACTTAATTATCATCCAAATGAAATATGAGAATTGAATTAAAACTATTTTGTGTTTGATTGTTCACTTTAAAATGATTGCATGAAAAATTAAATTTTAATATAAAATTTTTACCATTGAAATAGCTGACATTCAGTCCCAATTGGGGACAGGGGCGTAAAAGAAGCGAATCTAGCCCACTGGATATTGCAAACGCAGCAACTTCAAACCTCAACAACAATGACAACAACGTTGCAGATGCAACATTTCGATTCGCCACCAATCGAAATATTCAAAACCTAAACGGAAATAATTGCAAACCATCCATTGATTCCGTGCTAATGATTTATCGTATGATTCAGGTATGTAACAATTTTCTCTGAATTTTGTTCATATTTTTTCAAATTTTCTTCATTTTTGTTTTCTTACGAATTTTTTTGTTTTTTTTTTACTTTTCAATTCAAATTGGTCTTTTTCCAATTATTCAATTCAATGTATTCACTGTTGACTATGCAATTATAGACTGAATATGACGACTTTTGTTTTTTTTTCCATAGGTTGAAGCTGAAAAATTAGGCGATTGTATTCAAAAGTGAAAAGATTCCTCTCAATTCCGCTAGCTAAAAATCTAAATAATCGACCAGCAACAGTCAAACTAAATGTCTAAGATTGCTGTTATCAAAATTTATTTTAAAAAAAAAGGTGGAAAAAGTCATTGTTTTCGATTTCATTGCAAATGTGATCGCAATTGAAAAATTTCAACAAATAAATGCATTGATGTGATTGGCATAAGAGCAAAATGTGATGTTTTTATTCAAAATGAGTTTTTTTTTTATCTTTTAGAAAAAATCAGAAACACAAAGTGATTGTTGGTTTAGTATTTTGCAGTTTATTTCATTAAAATGTCACAATCTGTCGAAAAACATTGTGTGAAAAATGAAAAAAAAAAAAATAGAATTGTTTTACATCGGAAAAGTGTTTTGTGTGTGTGCAAACATCGCCACACATTTTAACCTTGCCGCTCTTTCAATTAGTCGGCAGTATTCGGTTCGGAATCTATAGTTATTTCGTTCTCTAATTTATAAATGTTAAAAAATACATTCATTTTACATCTGATATGATTTATATCTCTTCAATTCTTTATGAATTAAAAGTGAGAAAAAAATATGAAAATTGATTGCACGCAATTTGTTAAAAATGTTCGATTATTTTTTTTTTTTTACATTTAAAGCCGCTTGTTACTGGATATTGTATATATTTTGATTGGTGAAAAGAATTAATACTTTACACAATTATTCACAAATTTGTTTTAATCTACAGCTTGTTTTTTTTTTCTTTAAGAAAATAATAAGGAAAAATATTGTGTGTAAAAAAGGTCCATTCTACAAACGATGAAAAAGGCACATTTTTGAGCTTAAAATTTAAAAAACGCAATTTGTGTACGGTGCATGTTGAAAAATGGAACGACTCGAAACAGTACCGTTTCAATTATCGAGAACAAAAAAAAAAAAAAAAAAAAAATATTATCAAATTATCGATTTGAAAATGTTTACAAACATTATGTTTTTTTATATATATATATAAATCAGTTAAGTTACACTGACAAGACATGGGAGTCTTTTCAATTATTCAAATAAATTAATTAAGTGGTTTTAAACATCAAATAAAATAAATGATTAAAAGCTAAACAAAATTATAAAAAAAAAAAAAAATCTTGTGTGAAGTTAGAGAGAGAAATTATCTCTATCTCAAAAAAACTCAATGTGAATTCTGGTAAATGGTATGTTTTTAATCATTAAACGACTAACAAAAGTTTACAACTTTTGCTTGTTGTTGTGAAGTAAATACAATGATAATGAGGCGAATCGGAATTGTTTAAAAGAAACTTTTTTTTTTTTTGTTTCGAAAGAATTTTCACGTTGATTTTTTCTTTTATAAAATGCAACATTTCCATGGTTTTTTCACATTGTGAGTACTTCTTTCTGTAATGTCTGGTCGTTCAGCTTTTTGAAATTTTCGAATGATTCGAACAAGCTCATGGAACGCTTGATCAACGTTTATACGTGATTTGGCACTACATTCAATGTATGGCATCCCAACTGAACAACTAAACTGTTGCGCTTCCTCTAGTGATACCTAGTTGGATATAAGAAATATTTTCGTTTATTTAATTTTTCGAAAAAAAATTTTGTTGGTTTTTGTTTTTTTTTTTTGTTTTTTTTTGTTTTTTTTCTCAGTATTTTATACCCGTCGTTGATGCTCCAAATCCGATTTATTTCCAACAAGTAGCATTGGATATTCATCTCGATCTTTAACGCGTAAAATTTGTTTATGAAATTTGCTAATCTCAGAAAAGCTATTATGATCGGTCAACGAAAATACAAGCAAAAATCCTTCACCCGATCTCATGTATTGTTCACGCATTGCACTGTGTTACAAAAATAGAGAATAGAACAGAATGGAACAATTGAAAAAAAAAAAAAAAAAAAAAAAAATTAATATTTCATGTATTTAAGAAATTGTATGTGTGTAATACAGACCTAAATTCCTCTTGGCCCGCCGTATCGAGAACTGTGTGTATAAAAAAAGAAAAGAACAAACAAAAGAAATTATTGAAATTAATTGTTTGATAAAAATAGAAATCAAAAAATCGAATAAGTAAAAAATACGGAAACGATTGATTGATTTCTTTTCGGCCCGCATGCAATCGAACACATGGCACAATTTATTACAAAACAAAAGTGGAATGAACCTTATGCTACAGTGAATTTATTAATTTTATTGAATAGACATATGTGTACGCAATCGTCACTATATAAAATTTTGTTTTCCACCGAAATGTCCATTTCTATTCTTTATCACTTTGTAAATGAAATGATTAGTCATTAATTAATGAGTGTGTGACTTACTATCCAATTTAGCGGGTACATCGTCAATGACACATTGTTTTGTATAACTGTCTTCTATGGTTGGGTCATAGTCGGTTACAAAATAGCTCTAAAAATACCAAATGAAAATTTCAAAAAAAAAAAAAAAAAAAAAAAAACATAAGAATGACAAAGATAAATATATGAAAAAGTTATTTAAATATTTAAATTATATACTGAAATATTTGGAATTGTGTTCGATATGTGAGTTTTCTTTGCGTCATGCAATTGTAACTGTGTACAAACAATGACATGCTCAATAATAAGTATACAAAAATTGAAAACAAGAGTAACAAACAGAGAGAAAAAATTGTAAAACGCAGTGAAAGAAACCCAAAAGATAAAAAAAAAAAACGGTCGATAAAAATGCCAGATGTTGATTTATGTTTCATGAGTTGATTAACTGTTTGATTTTTAAACCGAACAGTTGTGTGCCTTTGAATACAATGTGATTTTAATTTCTAAAAAATTTCACTATCCGACATATAAGTTGTAAGCTTTGTGGAAAATATTGATTGTTTTCGTCTTTAATTGAGACAATGTAAGAACATTGATGCATGTATGTTTGTCATTTTGAAGATTTTATCGTCATTGACTGTATCACATTCCAACAATTCCATGAATGAATACACATGAAATTGATACGGTTTCGAAAGTTTTGATTCGAAGCATAAGATTAAACTATGCGCCGC
The DNA here is from genome assembly GCA_029041755.1 of Resseliella maxima. Classification (NCBI taxonomy): domain Eukaryota; kingdom Metazoa; phylum Arthropoda; class Insecta; order Diptera; family Cecidomyiidae; genus Resseliella; species Resseliella maxima. The sequence goes on along the minus strand of JAQOWM010000130.1, from coordinate 77,029 downwards.
AAATAAGCGGAATACATTTAACTACCTACAGCAAATTTTTCGGCTAAAAACTCCAAAAAAAATATTTTTTTTTCTTCGATTGCACACTAATTTGTAGCGTTGGAAAATGTTTTTTTTTGTCTTGTGCGCGCAAAAAGGAAATGATCATTTATGTGCGTGGGTATAAACAAAGTCTCTCTAATCAAAGACAAATAAATCTTTTTCATTTTTTGTTCATTAATTTGTTCGTTGGGTTCTTTGTGCAGAGGGAGCCAAACAAATCCACATTCATGTTGCCATGTTTGGTGAACATCTTAACTAGCAATCAAATATTTACGAGAATTATGAATAACACACGTGTACAATGTTTTCACTTAAACATATATGAATCGCTCTGTGTTTGTTGCGTTCGATTCATAAAATTTACTTTATGGCTTTATGTGTTGCAAGCGTGTGTCTGTTATGATGAGTGATTTTTATTTTTTTCTTTTCATTTTGAATTGCAATATTCTGAGAGAAGCTAAGTGAAGTCGATTAACGTGCCAGCCACAATGAAGCTTCAAATGTGTAGCAAAATATTCAAAAAAAAAAAAAAAAAAAAAAAAAAAATGAGGCATACGAGCATCGTGAAGCCTTTGTAATATTGATGCTGTTATGTGGCACTAGAATATTTTTTGTCCGCACAATAACAATCATCGCAGTATTAGTTTTTGTTGATTTAATTAGAAAAGAGCTATAAAACGTACAGAAAAATAACGCATCATTTGCCAAATGAGAATGAGCACATACTATAAACATCAATATTGGTTGCGTTTTTTCTTCTTCGTTTATTTTGTTTTGCATTTGAATATAGTCAATGACGTCATTTTTCATTCTCATATGGAGTATGTAGTGTGTTGTTGTTTTCGTTTACTTTGCATTTGGTGCTTACTCAATATTTTTCCGTTCTGTGGCTGCGTTCCATTTTGTCAGTGATTTATACAAACACCGTGCTCAAATGTGTTGATTGAGTCTGAATGGATTTGATAGATTTGTGGGAGCGTCAGGGAAATTGGCATTTACTTCACACATTTACCATTGCATGTTGCTATTCAATAATTAGTTATTCAGTAATAAGTCTCTCATACGAATGATGTAGCAGTGAAGAAAGACAATAATAATAAAAAATGGAACAAATTAATTATGCTAAATAAATTTGGGTTTTATGTAAGCTTTAAATGTGTTCGCATATTCGGAATCAAGGCCAATTTTTTACGTTGGCGTTAGCCACTTCAAACCAACAATCGATTTTGAAGAATTTTTTTTTTTTTTTTTTTTTTTTTCATTCGTAATGCAAAATGTGATACCAGTTATAATCAGAAAATGAACAATTACACTGAGTCATTGCCTTTTGTCTATCGGTTAATCATTATAAATTTGTCATAAATAAAATGCATAATACGATCCGGATCTTTTCAAAAAATGTAACTTTTTAAATACTTAGCATGCCAATGTTTATTTCATTTATAAAATTTATCGCATTTAAGATGAAAAAATTGAGCACCCAGGCGCCGAATGAAGGACAAGGTTATCAGCAAAATGTATCGAAATATTTTTTCAGTAAATTCTATTTTCAATAAACAGTTAGTTGTCGCCGGCCAAAAATAAATCTCTTCAATTCTCTTTAGATCAAAAAAAAAAAAAAGCAGAAAAAAGATAAAAAAAAGCGGAAAGGAAGAAAAAAGGTGAAAGAACGAATGAATGAAAGAAAACTGTTTCATTTGGCTCTCGTTTTACATTCGATGAGAAAAAAGTGTGTATGTGTATGTGGTTTTTTCTCACTGTCTCTCTTTTACTTCTTTTATTCGTCATATGATGATTGTGAGTGCATTTAATTCATGTCTCGGCATCGTGTTTGTTTATAAAGATGTTTTTAGCATATATTCTCTAATTCCCTTTTATAATACATTCAATTCCACTTAATTCAATGTTTAATCTAGTAAAAAACAGTTAGGTTGCTATTTTCTGGTGCTATTGCTCTTGATTCATGTTTCCTTATTTCTCTGTAATTCAAGCAAATCCAATTTGAAATGTGTGATACATCAAGAAGAAATATGTGACACGTTCACATGATCTTAAATTTGCCACTTGGCTTCAGCAAAACACACATATGCACATCGAACTTATGAAACTATCATAAAAAAATTTCGTTTTCATTTCGGATCTTGTTTTATCTGTTTTTTTTTTTTTTTCTTTTTTTTTATTACGTAGGTAGTCGTGATCAAACACACAGAAGGTGTATGAATTTATAATCGAAAATGTGAAGAATTAAAGAAAAAAAAAAATTCGTATCTTTACTCAACAATAAAAGGCCATGGCATATGGCAAACCATATTCTATTCATTAATTTGTGTCTTGATCTATGAATGCCGATGCACAGATGCATACACCGTTTAATAAGAAAAGAAAAATTCGTTGAAAATATCTGCATTTTTTAAACTCACTTGAATAAATTGAATTGTAATTGCTGATTTTCCAACGCCGCCTCCCCCAACTACGACAATTTTATACGTTTGGGTGTGACTCGATGGTCCAGATGATTTATTATTTCGTGACATTTTCTATTTCTTTTTGATTATTATCACTATCTATACGTTCAATGGCACCTATTCACAATGAATTTTTTTCGTTTTTAATTTTTTTTTTTTTTCTTTTTCAAAACAACAGTTTAACAATTTTTTCTGATTTTATTCCATTGAAAATTCAACGCATGAATTCCACTACACGCAAGTTGATCGACTAAAAAAAAATTATTGAAAACATTTGTGGTTTACGCAAAGCCACTCTAATGTATTGACCGAAACGTATCGCTCTTACTTCTTCTCTACGTTTTTTTTTTTTCCTTTGAAAATTTATTTATTATTGATACTCTAAGCGACTACGTAGCGATCTTACAGTGCTATCGTCGGCAAATACACTGAACACAGTTTGAACTCTTGAATCATGAGTGAATAAATAAATCGACACATGAATGTGTATGTGCGAGAGAATTCAAAAACCTACCAGATCGTCTTTTGTATATGTTTGAATTTTAATTCAAAGAAATGTGACAGTCGTAAACAGGAGGACGCTATAAACAGTCTAAAGACTCAATCATCAGAAATGTTTTGACAAATAATTTTATGGAATAGCACACTGACATTCTAACCATCATGAAAACCTTGATGAAAACATCAACATTTTCAAACTTGTTTGAGAACTGAAAAGCCGTTTTTCTTTCTTTTTTTTTTTTTTTTTTTTTTTTTATAAAAAAAATCTTCAATCGTTAAAATATAAATACATTTTATCCAACACATTATGTGCGCATACAATTTAAACAAATTTTTTTGTGAAACAATATCATTCTAAAAGTGTTTAAAAGAATAAAACTAATTTTTTAGTCTATCATTCATTCGTTCTAAAATTCCTTTTTCAAAATTTCTTCAACAAAATTAAATGAATTTATTATAAAGTTTTCCAATCAATTCATATAATTCAATTTAAATGTTATTGTTCAATTTTATTCAACGAAATAATTTGAAAAATTGAATGATTCAATCCACAATATGTAGCTATTCAGCTTTGAAATTTTTTTTCATTGACTCGAACAATCTCATGGAATGCTTGATGAATATAAGTGATTTGGCATCCCAATATTTTGAACAACTAAACCGCAGCGAAACCAAAGAAAAAAAATGTTCTTTCATTTATTTAATTTTTTCTAGAATAACTTTTTCAATTTTATTTTCTCTTTCTTAAATTTCTTTTTCATTCGTGCCATTGATTCTATTTATTTTTGATTATTGTCACTATCATCACGTTCAATGGCACCTATTCACAACAAATTTACTTCGTTTTCAAAATTTTTTTTATCAATCAACACAATTAAATCCTGTTTAACCAATTTTTCATTCATTGATTTTATTCCATTGAAAATTGAACGCATGAATTATTCACTTCACGCAATTTAATCGAATAATTAAAAATATTGGCGCCAATTAGTTAACTTAACGCTCTTACATTTTCTATCGGGTTTTTTTTAATGAAAATTTTTTCATCATTGACACTTTCATGAATAAGTAGGGATTTTATGAATTTATTCTCAACACAGTCTGAGCACTTGAAATTCTGATTGAAAATAAATCGAATATTGAATTTGTAAGTGTGAGAAAATTTAAAAATAAAAGTCACCAGAACGTCGTTTGTTTATATGTTTGAATTTTAAATTAAAAATACACAGAAATTTGTAAGCCGTAAACAAGAGGGCGCTATACACAGTTTGGTGATTCGTCGTAAAAATGGGAAATGTTTTGACAATTGATTTCATGGAAAAGCATAATGACATTTTAACCATTATGAAAATATCAACAGCTCAAACTTGATTTAAAATACACAGCAATATTGAAAACAGAAAAGACGTTTTTTACTCTTTTTCTTCAATAATATTGTTCAATTCGGCAAACTAAAAACTGTTTTCAACATTCCATGTGCAAACTAATCTTGAGTTATTCCATTCTAAATGTGTTTTTTAACAATACCATTGATTTTCGATACATTTTCATATTTTTTTTTTCTTTTTCGAAATTTGAGAATTTCTTCAATAATTTCTTTTTATAGTTCTTTAAAATTTCTCATGCAAAAAATAAAAATTGGACCATTTAGTGTTTTAATTAATTCTTAGTATTCGATTTAAAATTTAAAGTCCAATTAGATTCGAAAAAATAATTTGAAAAAAAAAAAAAAAATTGAATGAGTCAATGAGCGAAAGGTACCCGTGATATTGTCAAATCAGGTAACACATATTTACGGGAAAAGAGATAGATAATCGTCAAATGTCAATTGAATATTTGTGTCGAAATACATCATAAGCAGTGTTGAAGTATTAGCTCTCCAAAAAACATGGAGTATATGTTGTTGGTATTTCTATGTATTGCATCCGGAGATAGTATTGTATGTGCATAAGTGTGCGTGCGTGTGTATGTTATTTCTCTTTTTTTTTTTTTTTACTTTTTTCAATTTGAAACAAAGATTTGAGTTGTAGCGCTTTCTTGTCAGTGTACAAAATTCTATTCAGTAGATGATCAAGACATTTGCACATAACTTGCTCTAAGATTCGGTACATAAGGGATAAACAACGATAAATGAATTTTAAATAAATAATAACAACGACTAAATTAAAAAGTGGAGAAAAAAAAAGAAAATCAGAAATCCAAGTGAATAATGCAATGAATAAATATAAGATTTGCAACAAAAACAAAAATTTCATTCACAGTTTATAGTGAGAAATTGAAATATATTGTGGACACGAAACACGGTGTGCATAAAACATTTACAAACAAAATACGAATGGAGAGATTGTTGCAATAGTTTTCGAAAGAAATTTAATCACTTTTTTTGGAAAAAATATTTTTTTTTTTCTTTTTGTTTCAAATGTATTCATTGAGATTAGATAAAAATTGATTGTTGTTTTTTTTCCGGGCATAAAGTGATTTGTGTGTTGTACAAATGGAGTGACTAGCCATATCATATACGAAAAAGACCACATTGAACGAACAATAACAGCATTTATCGTAGTTTTTTTTTTTCTCTGTCCTCTTCTCTTTTCTCTTCTAAAGTGAATTGTGAATGTTCGCAAATTGCTGTGAGAGAAACAAAACAAAAAAAAAAAAAAAAAAAAACCACGCACACAAACAAAAACGACAGAATCAATGGAAAATTTAGTTAAATCATTGTTTTAGTAAAAAAAAAAAAATTTCTCAACACTGTTTTCCATTTGCAAATTTAGTTTTTTTTCACTTCTTCATTCATCGTTGATAGATTTTATTTTAGTTTTCGCTTTGTTAAAACTATACACTTTGTTATTCTTTAACGTTTAGTATCATTCAGTTGGAAAAATGTCGAATGAATCGGTAAGTAAATCACATACAATTTTTATTCAATAGTTTGTTTTTTTTTTTAAATTCCGGTTGAGTTGTTAGTGTATTTAGTGCGATGATGTAGCTATTCTGTCAATATTCGTTTTAAATTCGAAACAAAAAATTTTCATCACATTTCTACGTATAAACGTGAAGCGAAAAAAAAAACACCGACACACAAAATATAAACCGCAAAGAAACCTTTCCATAGAGGGAGTGTAAGGTCGGAACATAGTGAAAGATGAATAGAGAGAGGGAGAGAGAGAGAGAGAGAGAGGTAGAGATAGAGAGTGAAACAGAGATAATGTGAAAACTTATCTGCAAACACGTAAACAATGACGTGTACTTGAAGAGCATCTTGAAATACCGAGAAAAGGAAAAAAATGCGCTTTTTTTTTATTCTTTTGTCGCTTCTTTGGAAACATTATCAAAATGCTGATAGAGAAGTGAATAGTAGCTTGGAAACAATAAGACAGTACAAACCAATACGATCATAATGTAAACGTAAAAATGTGTTGCAAACAGACCGACAGCAACTGAAGCAAAATTTGTGTGTGTGTGTGTGTGTGTGTGTGTGAAGAACGATTGAGTGTATGAATGGACGTGCCATGTGCCGAATTCACACAAAAACAGCGTACTTGAAAAACACAAATACCAAATGGTCACAACGGATATTTGGAATAATGAAAAAAAGCGAATTTGGACAATGACCAGAACAGCCAGCATCCGTAATCAATGGTGAATTGCGCGGTTTTTATGCAAATTATCAAACGACCAACAGTAGCATACGGAATGCTAAAAAGCTATAAATAAATGAATATAAATCAATTGATTCTCTCTCATTCACAATATAAAGTGACAAAATCCGAGAAGGAGTATGAAATTGCGCCAAAAGAAAAAGAAACAAAAACAAAAAAAACAAAAAAAAAACAAAAAATCACTGGAGCAGCATACCAAAAGTACGCGCAACATTTGAACAAAACAGAGACGTTTTCTCTTTATTCAATCGTTGTTTATTTAGTTAAATTTATCCAATAATATCAGTAATAAAATAAATAATAAATTGCAATAGCACAGACAACGACGACAGCCAACTGTTATGAGGAGGCAAAAGAGTAGGATCAACAATTTGTTAATCAATCTCCCGTTTCATCATCGTCATTCTCTCCCTTTCTTTCTCCCTAGACTTCCAGTCATTCATTGAATAAACACAAAAATCATAAACATTGACGGTTGATTTTATCAGACCATGTGTTGTTGCTGGTGGTGCTGGTGGTGATGGTGGGCTGACATTTTTAATTGAAACAACAATCAGAGCAATTTGTTGTCATTTGTTTTTGTTTGCGTTTAAACATTTTGCTCAACTAATTTGATAGATTAGACATTTTGCCTTCCGATTTATTGCTGCATTCTTTGAAATGATACGCCATAAAATCACACAAATCAAAGAGATAATAAAAAATATAAATTAGCACCACAACAATCGAATTTCTTTGAACGGTATTAGAATTCTATATAAATATAACAAAAGTCATTCGTAGAATTCCAAGAACGAGATAGAGTGGGAAAAAAACCGATTAATGTCTGTCGACTGAATACAGTGAGCGATCATCTTTTAACCAAATGTAAAAACAAAATGAGAATGCGGCATTTCACGAGAATCGATTTCCAGTTTCAGCTATACAAATCCGCCATCCGTCATATCAGTTGTTAAATTCTGTTGAATGTTTTTGTTCAATCGCAGTTGTTAACACTGCTCAAACATACTGCTGAAGAATTTTTTCTTCATTCTCTCTCTCTCTTGCCTTCTCTCCCTCTTTATCGTATTCGTATGTGTAACCGATTACTATTGTCATTGGTCACATGAGTTCATTTCGCAAGAAATCGGCAGTGTCAACACTCAATTCGACACTGCTTTGTCTTTACTTCTATGAAAAGAGGAAAAAACACACACAGCATGTTCAGGTCAATGAAAGGGAAATATTACAATTTTTTTTTTTTTTTTTCGTTGCGAAAACACCGACAACAAAATATTTATTGTGATTTGCGAATAATTTGAACGAATACCACACGAAATCATTCGTTGAATGTAATGTGAAGTGCAATTTCCTGAAGCACGATCAATTACAATGATTTCTAATTTGATTTGTCACTGTACACATTGTCGATTCATTACAGTTCTTGAAACTGTAGTTTCTTTTTCGTATACCTTCCTTCACTCTCTCTCTCTCTCTTTCTCTTTCTCTCTCTCTCTCTCTCTCTCTCTCTTTCTCTCCACTTCTCCCTATCTCTATCTCTCATGTAATTGAACAACCGTGAAAAACCTACTGAAACATTATTGAATTCGTGATGTAATTTCATTTTGTTTCATTTCACAAGAAATGATGTCAATTAGTCAATGAGTCCAATGAGCTTCCACTTAAAATTATGTTGAATTTAATTGGTTGAAGCAAATATTTCTCAAAATTCATAGATTGAGTTCAGATTCAGTCTTGATGATGATGATTTCAACGAACGTTTTGCTTCAACTTTTTCCTCTTGCAACGTATGTGTTTATTTTTTTTTTTTTTTTTTTCATTTTCGAAGAAATTTTAATTGATCTAAATGCAAATCTTCTTAAATTGATCCACTTATAATTGGATCAATCAAAATCGGCTTTTCCTGAGCTAAAGACAACTTGAGTTCTGAGAAGTGACTAATTAGTCGTAAACAATACGTTTTGTTTTTTCTCATTTTAAATTTGATTTGAACTATTCAATAAAGCCACTTATCGCAGTAAACGGCTTATTTTTCATGTCGCACATTAATCCAACGCACGATAATTATTTGGCGCGTGCCTATCTGGTTCGTTCTTTTTTAAAATCTTTAAAAGAATGTTTTTTCCAAAAAAAAGAAAAAAAAAAAACAAACAAAACAAATTCATCAACATTTAAGCTGAATTCAAACAATTTTCATGAATCTTTTGCACAAAAATTTTTCTAGACTCACTGGAATTTTTTTCGTTGAAAAAAACTCATGCCATTTTTATCTTTGTTTGACTTGGTAACATTCGAAATAAATTTGCGTGTAAACAAGAAAAAAAACGTATAGAATCTAAAGAAATAACTGACAAAAAATGAAAATCGTCTAAAAGTCTTGCGCAACCATCTGTAAAACTTACACAGTCACTAACGAAATGGAAAGAAGAACAAAAAAAAAAAACATCGATTCTTTTTTATTTATTTTCAAACAACTTTTTGTTAGCTTCAATCTTCAATCAATTTTGATGCAAATTTCGATGATGACCGATCCAATGTTTGAACAAAAAAAAAAAATCCATTCAAAAACATATGTTTTCTACGAATCAATAAATAATTTATGGACAGAAATTGATGATTTGCATGATTAATTGCCGTTAGTTAATTGATTTGAGACATTTATCGTGATGCTAATTTGCATAAGTCACGGCCAATACACCCATTCAACAAACTGCAAATTTATTAGCAACAGTGATACATATCGATCGAGCCTCGCTTTCGATCAAGCATATGTGTATGTTTTTTTCTCTTTATATTTTGCATTTTCTGCTGTTTCGTGTCAATCATTCCGCTTTTATCAGGCAAATGTTACTTTGATTTTTTTTGTGTTCGCATCATATGACTGAATTTTTTGTTTTTTGTTTTTTTTGTTTATAGTATTAACTGAGCAATTTCTAGTATCGTGTATGCGATGCAAAGCATTGAGAATGATTTAGTGACAAGTATGATTTCATAGCTTGCAAAATAGAGTGGGCCCCACTAAACGTTTATGAAAATTAAATGTGTGCAAATTGATCGTCTAGTTAACAATGTTGTTATTGCACACACAGCAGTTTCAATTCACACTGTGTTCCAATTGTGTTTATATGTCGGGGGAAGAAGGCAGCAAAATAAAGAAAAAAATGTGCGCGTTCCAGAAATTCACATGTGAATTGGCTTCGATTTTGAGAGAAAACTACGCAGTTCCTTTCATTCTCATCATTTTTTTCCTCTTTTCATCTCTTTTACGACAACAGTTGCGTTTGCATTTCTCCCAAAAAAAATTCTATTTTCTGTAGAAATGGTGACAACGAATTTCTATTCTAAAGATAAACAATTCCAATGAAAAAACATAACGATTTTAAATTAAAAATCTTGGAATATTCTACAATCATTTGCAATTTGTTTCACGGAAATGCGAATTAATAGAAACAGTATTTTAAGTGAATCGAGTTAAATTCTGAATAAATTTGTGTTACGAAATGAATAAAAAAAAAACAAATTCATTGATTAGCGTATATTTGCAACCGAAACATCAAAGTCATTCTTTATTAATGCCGGTAATATTTAAATCAAAATATCCCTAAACAACGGTTGAACTGTTCAGTCAAGCTGGAACCAGTATGGATATTTTTTTTATGGCATTTTTATCGCTTTGAACTTAGATCAAATCATATCTCATCAACATCACAAATGTTCAGCATATGAATCTAAATTAGTCCATTTAAGTGTCATTTAGATTGGGACAAAATGGGATGAAGTCCAACACTCAATAAAAAAAAAAAAACAAAAACAAATGCTTGTTGACATTCTATCCGACAAAATACACACACGCATAGAGAATGAGCGAAATGGAAACAATTTTATCGTTGAAATAATACTCGATTGGATGTCACGGTCAAGGTTTGCGCATTTCTATCGCATATACAACAAATAACTTCGAATATTTTATGTGTTTTTTCTATCATAGAACCTCCACACACACATTCCATATGTTTCTATTAATAACCAACTTCAATCATACGAATTCAATTTTTAAACGAAATAATCATAATTCCACATAGTTCGAGATTTAATTCATTTTGGCTTTCATTCTATTTTCCGATTCATTCGTTAGCCAATTCATTCGTTGGCACAATTGAATTTTTTTTGCTTTTAAATTATAGCACAATTCACGGCATGTTTAAATCACATTTAGCACAATATGCGATCGCTTTGCATCACAATTTACATGGGAAAATGTATCATTTTAAAACAATTAATCGCAAGTCAATGACTCGCCTACATTTTCAACTTAAACACCGTATTGTTATGAGACAGACAGAGAGAGGGAAAGAGGGAGAGAGAGAGATAGAGACAAAGAGAGAGAGAGAAAGAGAGAGAAAGAGAGAGAGAGAGAGAGCGAACGAGAGAAATACTCATTGCGAGAAGATTTTTTATGGAAGGAAAAATGTAGAAATCGTAATGAAAACATGTAATATAATTATGTATTGTTATTCATTTTGGAGATTTTCCGTTCGCTATTTTGCTTTGCACATCAAAATCTAATAGAATCTGTGTGCGTGAAATGGGTCTCAACGTCGGAAATGTTCTCAAAATTAAACAGACCTTCACCATCCAACATTCTATTCTTCGCAATTCAATTTTTTTACTTCATCTTTGCATCGCTTCTGTCTCTCCATCTTCATTTCATCTCTATCTGCCTCTCTTTTTCTCATTCTTATGCTATTTCTCTATCTCTCCAGCATAATTTTCTTAAAAGAAGAAAAAAAAAACGCCAGAAAATTATGACTATAAAAATAAATTTGTTTGCGCGCAGGAATAACAGATGTGCCAACGTAATCTTGAGTTGTTCAAATGTAATTGGTATTTGAATGTCAAATTGTATGAAAAACGAATGCAACATTGAAAAATGATTGATGTGGCAAATGGTCAGCGGCAATTCATTTGTCTTTTTTCTTTAATTTTTTTTTTTTTTTTTCATCTTTTCTCCTTATTTCTGCTTTGTTTTTTTTTCTGCGTTTTTTTTCCTTTTTGTTTTTACGGCTGGTTCGTTTTGACAGCGGAAGACGCGTAACGCAATCACATCAAAGTAAATATTTTGCCCTTGGATTCGACTTTCAGCTTCTTCGTTTTTATTTATTTCAAGTTAAATAAAGCAAAACATTTTCTAGGTAAAATTGCATTGACATTTTTCTTCTCTCATAAAATTGTGTTCGCTCCACTGATCTTCATTGTGGTGCACATGAATGAGGTATGTATCTTATTGTAATATCACTTGCAATGATTTAATTGTGAACATCATTTAATTGTCACGCCAAAATGTTTATGGTGTACGAAAGATTCGTTCATGAGCCTGAGCTGTTAATTAAAACCACTTGTTCGTTGATTCTTTCACATTGAATCTGCAAAAAAAAAAAAAAAAATAAGTGTTCGTTGGCGCTCAAGCAAAGCACATGATTTATTTTGGCGTTTTATTATCACAATCAGCCAATTCAATGTAAATGTTGCGCTCAATGCATAAAACATTTCCATTTTACGCATTGCTTGAAATTTGACGAAGTGTGCATATATGAAAATTGAATGCCGCGCTTATATTTTCTTTTTTTTTTCTTGTTATGTTTATAAGGTTCTTTTGTTTCATTTTGCAAGAAATCGCATTGTATATGCTGTAATACAACGACATTTACATTAGTTATTTCTCGCCTGAAATAAAAATAAAAAAAACAAGAGAGAGAGAGAGAGAGAGAGAGAGAGAAAAATAATACAAAGAGAAAAAGAGAATATTCAAAAGTGAAGAAAAAAAAGGGGGAAAGGCGAGAGAAAACCATCAAACAAACAAAAGCGAACGATGACATTTAAAAGTAGCTTAAAACTGCAACCAAACTAAAGCCTGCAAAATCCGACTAAAGAAAAAAACAAACATTGCATATCATCGGATTGAGATTCGAAAAAAAAAAACCTGAAATACCAGTGCAAAATAGATTCAGCTACTGCATTGAGCATTCAACGGGAAAATATATACTGAATACTGACAGCATTCACAGTAACTATGACAAAGAACAATGAATTAAATAAAACAACAAAGTGTAATGACGAATACGACGAATGTAGAAAAAAAAAAAAACTACAACAACAGCAGCGACTCATTCTGAAAACAGTGCGAGCAACTCACACCCCAGGATTATGCGAAATTCAGTGCACTGCTGGTGTCGTTTGTTCATTTTTCACAGTCAGCCATGTCAATGTTTATTTGCGTTCTGGTTAATCAGCGATAAACACCGTGTGAAGTGTGTATGTATGTATGAATCGTCTGATACACAGTTAAATCCACCAACAATGAAAACGAAAAAGTTCAATGAATGATCTGTATGTGGTTCTCTGATTTAATTCCATGAAAAATTTTCATTTTGTATTCTGATTTTGACATTGTTGCCTTACCAATTGATTATTATTATATACGATACGCAATTCACACAACGGATTCATATCTTTTGCTCTTTCGTTTGCATTTTAAATTATATGCATAAATTGACACGATGTCTTTGACTTTTGAGATCATATTCTGCATCTACCTGCATCAATGGCATTGTTTTCTTTTTCTTCTTTTTTTTTTTTTTTGCATTATACGGTTCATTGTTGATCGAGGCTAATTAACAAAGATTATACACTTTGATGCGATTACACATTTGCCCTAGCAGAAAACAACAACATTTATCTACAATAATATCTATTCGTGATTTATCTAATTTTCCAAGCAAATCACTTCTCTTGCAAATTGACCGTAATTTTCATTTCATTTTAATGAACTCGTAACAAACTGCATTTATGCATTTTATATTTCTCAAGTGACATGATTACGTCTACTTAGTTGTAAATTCAATGCAAAGCAAATCGCACAAAATTGGCAAAAAAAAAAAAAAAAAAAAATGTTTGTTGTAACTTTTGCATCAGTGAACGTTGAACTTTGAGTACGAGTCAATGAAAAATGGAGATTGAGAACGAGACAAAGACATAAACAGAGTTTGAGTTCAGTTTCACTGTGATTTGCTGGGCTTGAATGAAAATAGAAAAGCCAAAATGTAACTTAATATCGATGCTGACATTATGTGACTTATGTAATGCGATTCCGTGTGTATATGCTTTTTATTCTCTCGTTGAAATGAGCTGAAAAAAAAGTACGAAAAAACGACGTTTTTATGCGATTTTAATCGGATTTGGCTCCCGATTTTTACCATATTCATTGAACAATATTTTTACGTCTCCGCAGATAATTGGATTTCCTCGATTTTTATCTACATCTGTGTTCTGTGTGAGCATTTTGTCTCTCGTTCTCTCTCTCTCTCTCTCTCTCCTTTTTCTTTTTCTTATTCTCATTCATTTATTCAGTAGTAGTAAACAACATTTTAATGAGTTTCGCATTACTGTGCACGAATGTGTTAGTCGACCGTTTTCCACTAGTTCGTCGTTCATGGTCGATTTTATTGCATTAGGCAGTGTGAAGCGCCTCTAATATAGACATCACAAATCCATTTAGATACGCCGTTGTGACATACCCACCGAAGAAGAAAGTTCACGATGTTCAAATTACAGGAAATCAAATTTTGCGCGCAAATGTCTGTGTTTTTGTTTTTCTTTTCTGCCTTTTTTGTCTTCTTTTTCGATGAATGTCATTGGAATTACTCTATCGGTGAATTCAAATGAATTTCAATTAGCGAATTTCAAGTATGCAAATCAAGTAAGTAAAATGGTAGGCACTTTTTTATTTTTTTTTTTTTCTTTCTTTGGCAATTTGATTTGCTGGTTTGCAAATAGAATGAGAGAAATTACATTGAATTTTTAAATGAAATGTTTAAATTTCCAGGGAAATTGAAATGATTTTCACGTGATCAATCATGCAACAATTGCTTTTTTTCCATTCAACAGTTCATCGTTCTTAAATTCAATGCTGCTCAGCATGATATTCAATTCTAATGTGATTTTGTAATGATTTCAATTGATTGGACACATTTTTGAGACGGCCGGATATCCGGTCCACATAAATTATGCCACATTTCGGTAGATCATTCGTTGTTTAAAACAATAATCACACCAAAACAACTCTGCGCACACAGTCGACTTGAATTCAAGAACTTATTTAAAATGTTTTTGAATTTTTAGAATAGCGACTTTTTTTTTTCTTCGCCTTTAAGCTGTCTGACAAACATAAGTACAAAATCGATTTCTCGAAGAAAAACAAATCAGATCGAATGTTTAAACAGTTCTCGTAAATGGATATGTTGAGTTGTTTAGGCAAAATATGGTTGTGCATTTACGAAAGTCAAAACAACCATTTATTCAAACAGCTACTTGGATCGATCCAAGACAAATTCAAATGACGAGAAAGATGTAAGAAGTATCGAGTGGAAAATTGCTCAATTTAAAAGATTCAAAATTGGCTGTATAATGCTATGAAATGAGGTGAAATATCTTAAGTAATAAATAATAACGTGCAATTTAATCGTGCATGAGAGATTGCCGATGAGGTCAATCAACAAACAAGAAGAATAACAACAACACAATGTTGCCTAATTCAAACATCATGCATAAATAAATTGTGAAATGTGTGTCCATATCCGTTTCATAGAGCATCGTCGATGCATATAATTTGAGCATTTGACGAAATAAACAACGATTGAATTGTGAAAATGAGAAGATGAATCGAACAGACGAATGAAAGAGAGAGCTAGAGTGAGATAGAGAAAGCTAGAGTGAGAGAGAGAGAGAGAGAGAGAGTGGGGAGATAGAAAAGAGTGGGAGCGAAAGAGATATCGAGTCAAAGGGAAAGAGCTATAAAGCGAGAGAGTCTCAAGAGTTTTAACCGGTCAAATTTTGTAAATCTTTCGGTTGAATCATAAAAGTATCTTTCTGAAAAAGATGTTATTTTGATGAGGATAAAGAATGTTTACCAAAACAATGGTTTTGACCAGCTTCGTCGAAGTCAATTTGCAACGAAACATTAGCCAAAACTGTTGTGATGACAAACAATCGAATGATGGCGTTGATGATTCGATCATTATTTCGTAAAGACAAAATCATCTGAAAAATTACCATTCGAAATTAAGAAAAAAGAAAAAGAAAAATGAAGACCGAATGGTCGGTTTCGAATTGCTTTACAAAAATGTGTTTTTTGTCAGTCGATTGAGTGCGAAATACTCATCATCACGTCTGTTTTCGGCGGAAATGTTGGTTTTCGCTTTGTTATTTCAAAATACAAATTGGCAAGTGTGCTCATTTAAAGCAATCCACTATAATTGCAAAAATCAATGGTCGAAAATGTTCGTCACGCTTTTACTATTGTTTTGATTTGTAAATTATGTTACGTTTTTCCTCTCAAAAACTCATTATCGTCTACCGTTCGATGTGTTTTTTTGGGCATTTTTGTGTACGCGATTCATTAAAATTTTCGATAGTTAAGTGAAACGAGTGTTTTTCCTCAAAAATAAGTCGAAGAAAAGCGAAAAAAAAAAAATATTGTGTTTTATGTGTGCTCAGCTGGCGTGAATGTGCGTCAAGCAGCTTTTTACACCTCAAGATTTATTGAGGTCTTTCACTTCACAGATAAGAATAATTACGCGCGGCCAAGATTTTTATCGATGTTGATCATATTGCATTTCAGCCACACAGATTTCACTCTATTTATTCTTAATGCGGTCATTAAAATCAACTTGCTACTTATATTTTCTTCATGTAAATACTCGTACACACACACGCACAAACACATCAGTTCACAGATTCATATCGCCATCAAGCATAATATTTCGCACGATTACAAAGATTATCTCTTGACGAAATGACTGCATTTTACACAGTGAATGTTGTATTTAATAGAAAGTTACAGCGATCTTTTCTTTTTTCTTAGTTTCGCTTCTGATTTATGATCGTTTCAACGATAACGCAAAAAAAAAAGCAAAAATATACGGCAGAATATTAACCTTTCGCTTCAAGAGTCTTAAGAATGTTTCAGTAGTCAAACTAAAATGTATTTTAATTAGATGTTTTAATGAAATGCTGGCGCACGACATTCAGTAGCACGCATCAAATGTGCGTACATCCGATAACGACAATTGAACGACACACGAAGTATGCACACAGCAAAGCACAAGAAAAGAGCAACGTACCATATTCAAAACTCAGCAAAAATGAACAAACAATAAAAGCATATTGAATGTGAGCGAGGTACTATTGAAAGCAAATTCCAGGTAGTCAATACCTAGAATGGATTTCTCTTTCGCTTCTATAAAATTTCCATAATCAAGCGCTAAAGCGTATTTTAACATTTACACACGAATATTCTTCACATGAACAACTTGAATTTTTCATCACGAAACTGTAATTTAGCAATAACTACGATGCAAATGAGCAAATGTTGCCATTAATGTTGCTGCGGCTGTGGGCCTTAAGTAGAATCTAATGGATGAATATGGCTAATTTTAGAGCAAAATTGCAGGAAATACCCATATCTGCATGCAGGTACATTAACAAACAATTCTCTCTTTCTCTCGAAATGCAAATGGTTTTACTTTGTACATCGACAGACATGGAGAAGAAGAAAAAAAAAAAATTCTTATCGATGAACCAAAACAAGAAATTACTTTTTTTCCTCTGTTTTTCGACGTTTTTTTCTTGCATTTTTCTCTGTCTTGTTCTTTTTTTTTGTTTCACTTTATGTCTTTCTTTTTCGGTTTCTTCCCTTGAAAAATATCTTTCATGTTTCGTTGTCTTTCTTTTCCTCATATTTCTCTGAATTTCATGTATCGAAGATCATTTCACAAAAAATGTTTGCATTTACTAAACTAAAAAAAAAAAAGAGAATATTTGTATTCATTATATTATCGTTTCCCAGTTTGTTGACGAATTGTTTTTCATGACACAAACTGACACAAATTTCAATTTATCCACATGTTTACATAACATGTTAATTTTGCATTTATTTTCATTTACAACTTGTATTTCAACCGCCTTCGTTATGCATTGCAATGAAGTAGAAAAAGAAGAAGAAGAAGAAGAAAAAATTCAAAACTTTTCTGTTGATTCGTCCAGTAAAAATGTGCTTGCGGTGGCAAGTTGCACGATCAACATTGCAAATGTACAGACAATGTGGGAAGAAAATGCAGAAAAAGAGATATTTGAGTCTATCGCTGGTATAACAATAAAATGAAACGACCATATACCATGTGGAAATTGTGCATTGGTAACGGTATGATCACCTTTATTTCGGCCAAATCTGATTCGGTGCCTATGGAAATGTTGCGACCGAACAACATGAAAAAGCAACATAATAATTGTATTGTAGGCAAAACAAACTGTACATCATAATTTCAGTTGATTGTTGAATATACATTTTATACATGCGTATAAAAAAATAAAAAAATAAAAAAATAAAAAAATAAAAAAAAATAAAGAAATAGTGTGCAGTGGATGCAACTGCATAAAAACCTGATTAAAACTGTTGGATTTTTCGCCATACGTTTTATCATCTTAACGAAACTTCGAAATATAAACAAGAACACGATCAACACAGACCATGTCATTTAAATGGTATAATTCCGTTGGGTATATATTCAATTTGATCATAGGCACCGTTTGTCGTCAATTCAAAATGCACACTAAACACACGCGCACGTTATCTCCCATACTCTGTCTCCCTCTCTTACTTTCTCACTCTCTCACTCTCTCACTCTCTCTTACTCTCTCTCTTCTCTCTCTCTCTCTCTCTCTCTCTCTCTCTTGCTCACTCTATTTCGGTCTATCATCAACATGAATTTGTTCTGTATACTGCACAAGCTCTCTATCTAGCTCAAAATGATTTCTTTTGAAATGTGGCATAACTGCGTTCTTCATTTCAACATTGATATTTTCTTCGATTTAAATCACTCAGACCTACTTCAATTCCACTTACAATTTACATCCATCCATTCAACGTGAGATGTGATGAATTGTTTCCGTTTGATATATTCATCGAATCACTGTCAAAGTACAGCCCGATACGATTTATATTTTTAGTTGTGTTTGTGTTTGTGTTTGTGTGTGTGTGTGTGTGTGTGTGTGTGTGTGTGTGTGTGCGATGACATCGATATGGATCTATTTAAGAATTGACGCCACTTATTTAAAAAAAATTGAAATGAAAAATATTGTTTTCATGCAGGTATTGAATTGTTCTTTGCGATCTTTAAATATTTAAATATATTAATCGATTGAACTGGAGTTCAAAATGTCGACAAAATCATTAATTTAAAACAATTTTGTTTGACTTTACTGATAACAAACAGTCAGACTGTCAACAGCTTAAGTGGTTCACTTAAGTTTTATCTTTGTCTTTACAGTTTTGATGATGAACCCGCTTCAACTATTACGCATGTGTTGCTAACAAGCGTTTTCTTTCTATTTCTCTCTATTCTCTCCAATAATGTGTTAATTCAAAGACTGCGTCTAACCTTGAGGTTAAGGGAGATTTGTAATGGGTTAAGATAATACTATCGAGAAAATAATAATTTAAGAAGAAAAAATCAGATCCACTTGAAATGCGTCAACCATTTTCGTTTTAAGTGGAACACTTTGAACTCTTGAGCATTTTTTCGAATGAATTGAAAGAAAAAGCAGATCACACAAAATTCAAGATAATTGCCACTATGTCAAGCAAATGACATGTGCATAAGCACATCACAAAACCACACAGTTGTTGTTTTTTTTTTCTTCTTCTGCTGGTTGTCATGTCTCGTCACGAAGCCGACCGGAAATATTGTATGAAACTCGGAAGATTGGAGAAAATTGCGGTTGACAATGGCAATAATATTTCATATGAAATGTTAACCTTTTGGGACATTTGCAGCATGAAAAAATGACATATATGCACTTCATGGTATTGTATATCCTTTTTTTTTTACTTCTTGCCAACAGCACATATGAAAGGCTCCGAGGAAAAATGTTACACAGAAAAGTTCCGTGGAAAAATGTTATTATTCAGTGTATTCAACATACAAAAAACAACATCAAATACATTGAATAATAACATTTTTCCACGGAACTTTTCTGTGTAACATTTTTCCTCGGAGCCTTTCATATGCAGTGCAAAAAAAAAGAAAATTGTGCTTGACACATGGCACACATAAGAAAACTTGAACAGTCTCTTGACGAAAGGCAAGAAACTATGATAAGAATTATGTGCACACCGATCCAACTTTCCGCATGAAAAGATCCAGAGAGTAAAGAAATTGAGGACTTTGTTCAATTTACAACGTTTTTATTATGTTACGCTTGATGATATCACGGTGCGCATCTTGTGCACTTAAAATTTACACACACATAAGTTAAAATTAAACAACAAAAATAGATACATGAACAATACTTCAACTTGATTAAAATTATCTATCATAAAAGTAGAGAGAGAAAGAGAGAGAGAGAGAGAGAGAGAGAGAGAGAGAGAGAGAGAGAGAGAGAGAGAGAGAGAGAGAGAGAGAGAGAGAGAGAGAGAGCGAGAAAGAAAATACAATAACCAAATCTCGATGCAATGGTAATTTCGATGGTAACACGCTATCGTTGTTTACTTAAAAAGCAATTTTCATTGTGACGGCACTGCTTTCAGTAGCCATTGATCGAACACATTCATTTGAATTGCACTGGCTGAACTCTATGATGTTCACTAACATTCTGTTAATCAGCAACCAAGATATTATATACCAACAGCGCTTCAATAATATCAATTCGAAATACGCTTTAAGGATTTTACAGACTGTATTATGTACATTGTACAAGTACTTGGTATCATCTTTCGCCCACATGACAACAGCAAAACCACGCAATTCGATGCCGCTATTCATTCTCAGTTTTTCGATATCGGGTTTTCTCTCTCTTTCTCTCGAGCTTTCTCAGTTTCGATCACTCTCTGTCTCTATCAGGCTCGTGCTCACTCATTCTTATTATGTTATTTTCTTCACGGTCTCGTTTTTGTTTTTGATTTTCTTTTCCATTCTTGTTCAATATATGTACTTAAATCGACTCTTATTGCAATCGTATTCTATTGAATGAAGAATAAAAAAAAAGCCCACACGAATCCACACATAGTGCATCAGCATTGAAAATTGTACTTGATTCCAAATATTGTAGAAATATAAAATGAGTCTCTCGGCAAATGTTTCTGATGGCATGACTGTTCGTTAATATGCAGCATCATTAATCTATCCGTAAAGTAAAGCCTCCACATACACATTATAAATTGCACCGTTCTTTTTTTTTCTATATTTATTTATTCGTTTATGTACATCAATTACCAATCGTAGCTACATGCAACTTTTTTTTTTTTTTATTTTGTTTTTGTAAATAAAATGAAATTAAGAGAAGACGAAGAAAATGAGCAAAGAAAAACATTATGGAGAGACTCGCGACCGCAGTACAAAACGTTTTCAAGTATAGACGAACGCAGTCGCATATTTGAACATTTCTTATTAATGTGAGGCTTGTCTTCTTTCAGTTTGTTATTTTGTTTTACTTTTCTCTCTTTTCTCCTTATATTTATGGATCAAAAATGAAATGGAAAGAAAAATTGTAAAATAAAACGTTCGCGTACGCTCTCTCTCTCTCTCTCTCAAACACACACACACACTCTCTTATACTTGCATACCCAAACTCATACACCCATCAAACGACAAAATAAAAGAGCCTTAACGAAAATGTAAACGCAATGAGAAATGGTGCGATAACAAAACGAATTCAAAGTGAAAGAAAAGTAGCGAATGGTTAAATGAGAAAGAGATGAAATCACATGGCGATTAATGTATCAAAACGAAATGAAATGAAATGAACAGAAGAGAGAAAGAAAGAATGAACAAAAAAAAAAATGGTGAGTGTTTGGCCAAAGATGAAAAACTGTTAAAAGGCAGCAGGCAAACAACGAAACGAGAACCATGCCGCTCAACACACTCTGTGTCGACGATACACAATAAAAAGCAAAGCAAGTTTTATGTATCATCGCAGGCTATGCTTTTCTTAGTTCGACTCACTCACGATCATTCATTATGCTTCCAGTTGCGATTCGAATCTGCTCATGAACACTAGCTCGACTCTGACATCGAACGTCGATTACTACAGTATTTTTGAACCATTTTGTTGTTTTTGTTTTTGTTGTTGTCGTAAACGGCTACCACATTCGGTGTATTGCAGTTCAGTTCAATTCAACCGTTTTTATTTCAATTCGGGCAAAAATGCAATTTTGTTGAATGATTTTTGTTCGTTCGTTCGTTCGTTTGTTTGTTGTTGTTCTTTGTTTCGATGTTTTTCAATTTGTGCTCTTTTTTGATGGTTGATTCACTTTTCAAACATTGAAACATTCAATTCGATTTGAAATAATTGTTTTCGATTTATGTTTTTTTTTTTTTATTTATATACATATTTTACGTGGAGACCATTTAACAAATATCGCGAAATAACAAAATCGTCAAATGGACCGTGCAAAAGGTGAAAGCAACGAATCATTTCGATAGATCTGATCTATATTCAGTGAATTTGATTGAAAATTGTGCTTTTTTTTATTTTATTTTCAACTTTGCATTTTTTTTTTTTTTTTTTTTTTTTTGATCGAATAAAATAAATGTAAAAGAAAAGACTTTTTGTGGTGAAAGAAGAAAATTAACAAATACTTTCTTCCACTGACAAGTAAATGTGATCTGAATATTCCCTCTCTTTATCACAATCTTAAATACCGTTGTTGTCACGTCAAATAAACTTATGTGACTCCGAGTTAAAAGTTATAATCAATTGTCTCTGAAGTAAAGTTGAAATTTCATCAATCGAATACAAAGTCAAACAGTTATACATTGACCATTTTAAAAATATTCCGCTCTTGGTCTCTGGTAATAATAAAATTTCAACAATACATTTCATTCGTATATCAGTGAAGAGGTTTCAGATGTAAATAATGAATATTGTGAATTTTGAGCTGCTGTAGTTGCTTCGATCATTAAATTTTCAACATCATTTTCAAATTAAGTGAGCAACAAAACTTGTGTATTTTATACAAAAAAAAAAAAAAAAAAAAAAAAAAACGACGAAAGAAGTAAAGAGGAAAAAAAAAAGATACTCGCCAAACTTATGAACATAAAATAAATTACTGCGCTAAACTCCATAAACTGTGCTCATTAAATTTCATGTGGAAGATAAACTGCGAACCGAGAGTTTTTTTTTTTTTTTATTTTAGCACGAAGAAAGTTTTCTAGTTTTTCATAGATCCAAAATGACGATAGATAGAGTGGAATGAAAACGTGTTATTTTCTCCTTTAGATCGGTCGTCAGATTTTAATGCATATGTTGATAGTTGTGTCAGTGCAATAGCACAATTTCCGGTGTTTCGAAACTTTTCATTCAATGTTTCAATGTCAATCGGAACGAATTGACTCTAATATTGCTGCGCAATTGATTCTCTTGTATCACTCATATTTATTTTCGTTAATGTGCACACGAAAAAAACTTGAATGTAAATGAGCATTTCTTGAATGCGTAAAACAAACTTTACTTCTTTTCGAATATTGAAACATTAAGTGGATTATTTGATAAAATATGTAAAAGATTTTTAAAAGAAAAATTGAGAAAAGTGATGTTTTTATGAGTAAGAAAGAAAGAGAGAGAGAGAGAGAGAGAGAGAGAGAGAGAGAGAGAGAGAGAGAAGTGAAAGAGAGATTGTGTGAGCATATAGTTTATACGGAAGTGAAATTGTTGCTCCGCTGGAAAAATGACTGATAAAAATAATCGAAAATTCGGTGTTATCGGCGTTCTATTTTTGTGGGCATTTGAGGTATGATTCAATTTTTCCTATCGTTCATCAGTTCATATTATGAACTTCATAATAGTAGCATAGTAACAGTATAGTTTGAGACTCTTATCGCACAACAATACACTAACACATACTGCAATTATTTCTCTTTTTTTTTTTTTTTTTTTCAAAGAAAATAATGCATTTTCTAGGGCAAACTGACCATTTTGTTAATTTTAAATTTATTTGTTTTTTCTCATTCTCTTAGGCTGTTAAAGAGTTTATAGAAATTGTAAATAATAAAATTGAAGGAAAGACAGTTACAATGTCGACCGCACAAAAGTTTGTATTGGCTCGGAAGATGGATGTTAAACGTGCGGTTGCATTATTTGAACAACATGCAATATTTCGCAAAGAAGAGGATCTTGATAACATCGAACCAATGTCAGATCCATTGCGTACGGAATTAGAAACTGGCAAATTCACAATACTCGTAAGTGTTTCTTTCTCTCTCTCTTTCTCTTTCTCTGGTTTTTATTGTTTATTTTTTGTTGCTGGCAATTTTTGTTGCAATTTAAAGTCATTAAAAAGCGCAGGTAGTCAAGCCACCGGTATAACTTGAGTGATTAAAACAAAGAAGAAGTGAAATAAAAATCCTCATTAAATTTGGTTTCTATCTTTCTTTCATTCAAACATATATATATATATATAGCCGGGACGTGATAAAGGTGGTGCAGCGATTGCCTTGTTCACCGCAAATTTACACAATCCAAAAGAATCAACACATCGTACAACATTACAAGGCGTTATTTATCAATTGGACGCGGCATTACAGAGTGTTGAAACACAAAAAGCGGGCTTAGTTTTCATCTATGACATGAGTGCGTCCAAATATTCCAATTTTGACTATGAATTATCACAACGGATTTTAAATTTACTCAAAGTAAGTAAAACATAGTTGTTCATTTTTCATTTTCTTCTGCTTTTATTTATATAAATCACTCGTGTCATTTATTCAAAATGTCAACATCTGGAAATCATTTGAATATTTCTTTATTTTTATCATACTTCCTGCGCCTTTAATTACACAATATAGATATTATTAGAAGTTGATTCGTCGAAACCTCTCGTTTGGAATAATTGAAATAAATATTTTGTCTTTAAACAGCAACAATAGCAGCCAACAAATAAAAATACTCGACAAGACTTGTTTTGAACAACTCTAGTCGAGGATCAGTTTAGTGTTCATAATATATGAACTTCATATGTGGATGAACTCAAATATACCGTTCCCCAATCATTTCAAAATCGCTTTGTTGTTTTTTAAGAAGCCGATTAACTGATGATGTTTATTTTTCAATGTCTAAACTGTATTTCATTGCCTTGTTTCGATTGAAAACAAATAGAAAAAGAGAAGAAGAAAAATAAGAAGAAGAAGAAAACAAGATTTGCCGCATGCAAAAATTACACTGATACCGATGAAATATCGTAAGCGTATCGAAACGATCTGAAAATGCTTTGACCGGCAAACGATTAACAAGCGATACACATTTAATTGTGTATACATATTCACCGTTAAACGTCAGTCGGTTGATGCTACTGCTGCTGCTATTTTAACTATTTTTGTTCAATTCACATGGCACTGAACACATTATCTGGCTATTTGTTTTATTTATTCTCTTATTTATGTTGTTTTATTGTTTGGCGTTTTCTCTCTCTCTCTCTCTCTCTCTCTCTCTCTCTCTCTCTCTCTCTCTCTCTCCTATCCCTTTCTCTCGTTTCTCTCTCTCTCTCTCTCTCTCTCTCTCTCTGTCTGTCTCTGTCTGTCTCTGTCTTTCCTCACATTCAATCTCACTCTATTCTTAGTATTTTTTATACTTAACGATTACACAATATCTAAATCGTATCTATTGGTTTTTGTGCTCGATGAATATGCTCATTTTATTAAACACTATTTATGATCGTTATATGAATCATAAAACTCATTATACCCAATAGGCCAACAGCGATAGACTAAAAGGCCAATACCCTTCTCATGCAATTAGAAAAAAAAGGTATTATAATGACTATAGAAGGAAAGAGCAAAATATTAATCGTCTCTTTCTTCAATATCAAACTTAATTCATTCTCATCAGGCTGTTGATTCGTTCTCTTATATTTTCAACAAAGCATGTTCATTTCTTTATTTTAAATTTTTTCTCCTTTCGAAATTTTTATTTACTTTTTTTTTTTATCAATATTTGATTCAATGGATTGTCCGCAACCTCTTCATTCATATTCGTTCATTGGATTTATCTTTTTATCAGAAAAACAAAGACAGATTATTTTCCATTTATCAGTTGTGTTCATTTTATTTTTATATTTTTTTTTTTTGCGCAAATCAACCGTTGATCTATTTAAGAACGCTAGACAAGAAAATAAATTTTATATGAAAACCACTTAGAATAAAATCTCGGGTTGGCATATTTATTGTGACGCATTTTAATGTAAAAAAAAAAATAAGGAAAATATTTACTGTATGCTCTCTAATCTGTGTTACGATTGTTTTGATGTTGTTGTTGATTTTGAACGAGCAATTCTACGTATATTTACGCAGTAAAAATGTAAAATGTTTTTTTGATTTATTTTCGGCGTTTTTTTTTCTTTTTGAATGAATCAAATGTTTTTTTGTTCAATGAACAGAGCGGAGCAAAGCGTATCGTTCAGTATGACTTTTTTTCCATTTGTTCCAATTTGTACATAAATTCAATTGTTGGCAATTGATATTTTAAAAAAGTTTTGGTAAAAGAATGTACTTTGTACAAAGATTAATTTTTTTTTTTTTTTTTTTTGAAATTTGATATCATTTTCACTTATTCATAATGTAAAATAAAAATTATCACAATTTGGTTTTTTGAAAATAAACTGATGACGAATTGTTTCTTTACAACTAAATCAGATGCCATATATGGTCAACAGTTTTTTTTTTTCCCCTCTTGTTGCGAATATACATGTGATGATTAATCACAACTCCTAAGAAATCACCATCATGTTTATGAGAGACCAAAACAATTTGAGGATAAACCAAATGAAATATATGTTGGTTTATGACTCGTAATCAGTCGGAAATACGATCGGTATAAGTCGTTTAGCCGTAATAAATTTGCATAGATCGCGTCGCATATAATTAATGTTTGTTTATTGTTTCAACACATAACTTCCGTTCTTTCTTCGTCGTCGGCGGCTGGAAATTCGTTTCAGTGGAATGCAGTCGTTACCATAGTCGTCGTCGTCGTCGTCGTTGTCGTCGTTGTCGTTGTTGTCGTCTTCGTCATGTTAATGGGTTTCCTTCATATTGGTCGGTATGATGGGTACTCGGTATTCATAACTGCACTTGGTTTTGTGTCTCATTGCGCATCGATCAAACCCACATTTCACTTTCAAAACAGAAGCACGTACCATGGACACGATGCAAAAGACATTAACTAATGAAAATACACACTAAAGAAGAATAAAAGGAAAGAAGAGAGAGAAAAAGAAAAAGAGCAAGATCGAAAGAGAGAGAGAGAGAGTAAGACCGATAAAGAATGAGTGATGAAAACAAAGAGAAAGATTGATTTCGAAAGAGAGAAAAAAAAAACAATACGGAAAGACCAAGTGGGAAAGAGAACGAGTAAAAAAGGAAAGAAATGAAGATGAAAAGCAAGAGTGAAAGAGGAAGAAGGTGAGAGATTTCGTCATAACATGATTGAAGTGTAAATGTGCATCGCGCTAAGAACTCAGACGAATGCCGTTTATACTTGGAAAAAGAAATGTCACTAAATGATGTGCAATAAGAAGATGCGTCATGCCAGACAAATGCTCAACATATTTCTCTTTGATTTTGGTAACAATATATGATTTACAGCTGTCACATTAAAACACAAATTAATCGAGTTTTGATTCGTTTGCAACTCGTTTATGTTAATTTGTTCGCATGAAACTGTTTGAACACGTTTTTGTTTCAATTTCTTAGTATTGCCACTGTTCTCTAGTAAACTTTACACATAAAAACAATTTTTTTTTTTTCGAATTCGTTGCCAATTCCAATTTAGAATTCAATGTTATTGAAACGTAGAAAAAAATTCTCACAAAAAATTTTCCATGTGGTTGAAATAATTCTTCTTGAAATACAGTTTGATCGATTCATAAATACATTTTAATTGATTTAAGCCATAAATTCGCTGAAATAGAAAAAAAAATAGTTTGCATGTATCAGTTTGTAAATAGTTTTAATTCCGATATTGACCAAGTGTGTGTTTTGAAAAATTCCATTTGAAAAATTCCAATATTCTGATCACACACAATCGTACACGTTTCAATAAAATTCCATGTGCGCTAATACACGTTTATGCACACACAAAACGGAGGCACACAACAGCAAAATAGATGATCATTGGTGTAAAGCGCCATAATTTATCATTAATCGTAGTCAATTTCATAGACATATTTTAATTTCAATTTCTCATGTATGTATCAATTTGGCATCGTGCGATGCACGTTTTATTGATATTGAAGAGCATTCGGGGGGTAAATCTCAATGAATGATCTTACAATGTGTACTGTATGTATGCGCCCGTATGGAAAACAATTGAATTGATTTGTTAAAAATTGAATGAAGCGATTGATTGAATTTTAATTAATGCTCTCTATTCCATTCAATTTTCATCTCAATGCTCATCATGAAGCGAAGCTCATGTTCGAATGTTTCATTTTTTTTTTTTTTTTTTTTTTGGACAAAACAAAAACGAAACTCATTTGGATTGTATCATTGAAAATATTTCCACACGGGGTTTGTACTTCATCGCTCATTTGCCAAATACAATGCGCCAGTCATTAAATAGTCAATACAATGTTGTTGTCTTTGTGTCGATTTATTTATTTTTTTTTTTGCTATGCGCAAAATGTCCATGTATTTGTGCGGCCAAATATTCATTCTTGTGGCTGCCTCTTGTGTCTTTTTTTGTCGAATTGTTGGCGTTTTTTTTTTTCCTCCAATTCGTTGTAATACAAAAATAGACGAATTGATGAACATTCCCACATTTAAACATTTGTTTACACATTTTCGATAGTTGTCGTTGTGTTTAATGTGGCAAAGAGAAGTCCAAGTGTTTCGATAGGCACAAAGACAACGTTATATGTAGTAAACAAATTGAATGAGCACGAAAGACAACAGCAATGACAACACCAATAAAAAAAACATCATCAATATTTGTCGGTGTAGTGGCGTGTGATCATTCATTGGTTTATTCAGCACACGAGTTGCCACGAAATACGCATTTAAAAAGAAGGAAAAAAAAAAATACAAAAATGTTTGTTTCAAAAATTTTTTTTTTTTTTCTCTCGTTCGACCGTCGATTATAATTGTGTCGGTGTTTTCGAAGACAGATCAGTTTGCATTTGTCTTTTTTACAAGGCGCACGTTCGATACACACGTTGCACAAGCGATTTTTCAATTTTGAATAATAATTCAATTCGTTTTTTTTTTTTCTCTCTTGCTCTCGTAAAATAAATATAACGAATAAGCGGTCCATTTAACAGTGAAATCAATTGGGTTGATTCAGCGAATGTTTTTCATTTAGAAAAGGTGATCTTCAGTGAAAAAGAGTATTATTTTTAGATGCACTGAGTGAATGGAAAAAAAAGTATTTTATCTGTCTCTTTTCACTTAAAAATTTTTGAGTACGTGTAAAATGTGGTTGATTTAGTGTTTTAAGCAGTGAAAAGAGCACACAGTTTTTCCCTAAATGTTTTTCCATTTGGTTCGTATTCTCGCAAATTATTTTGTATTAAAGTGAATATTGTGAGGAGAGTGTTTATGTGTGCATGAGTCTGAGTGTGAATGTGTATGAACGTAATCACCTTTTCCGTTTTCGTATTGTGTGTGCCCCGAACTGAATATTAACGATTTTTATGAATTGTTAAGTGATATATATTTTACACCGAAAACATCTTAAAAGAAGCTTGCGAGTTTGGCCTAGTCAACTATTCAATGGACACATACTAGTTTTTGTTTTCTGCTTCTTCTTCTTTTTTTTTTTTTTTTTTTTTTTTTGGTTTTGGCTTTTCATATTGTTTCGTCATTGGAACGTTTGTTCGCGTGTTTTATACATTTTTAAACACATTTTTTCTGTCTGTTTCTTCATTGAAATACAAAAAAAAAGACGGTTCGTGAATTGATTCGCATCATAGATAAAGGAATAATTTTTGCTTTTGAACATCGACAATTTAACATTGAAATAGCTGTTAGTTTATTTGCCGTAAAAACAATCAGACTAAACGATCTGTTAAAAAAAGAAATATTTCGAAAAAAAAAAACAAACAAAACAAAATTCATATATAAGTCAACGAAGAAGAAAACGCAGTGTTCGCGTAAATAA
This sequence comes from Resseliella maxima, assembly GCA_029041755.1. Lineage (NCBI taxonomy): Eukaryota > Metazoa > Arthropoda > Insecta > Diptera > Cecidomyiidae > Resseliella > Resseliella maxima. The sequence continues at coordinate 47,160 of JAQOWM010000130.1, read as the reverse complement.
ATTTCGAGTCGGCAGCGCGTGAGCGCCTAAAATTGAAGAAGAAGCAGGAATAAAAAATCTAATCTAAACAGCTATCAAAAGTGATTCATTGACGATTGAGCTTAAATGTGCCTACACATTGGACAACAATATATCGCATTCAAGCAAATGTGCAACGCTTCAAATTTATCATTGTAAATCACATAAGCTTCTTCTCGTGTATAATTTTTGTTGTTGTTTTTGTTATATTCGTTTCGTTTTAATGACCCATTTTCCATTTAATGCATCGCCAGTTTCGGCGACGAATGCACACTAGCGATCGTCTCAAGCAACACCAATGAACAAATTTGTGAACAGTGAAAAAAATACCGACTTTTTTTTTATCATTATATATAATTAAATTCTCGACCGAATGCACAAGTGTTTCGATGACGATTTGAAATTATTTCTTTTTAAATGATGACATGAGCATCTTTGCTGAATACAAAAAAAAAAAAAAAAAAAAAAAAAATGAAAAAATGTGTGCGAATTTGCAATGGCAAAAATGTGTTTTGATGATGATGAATGATGCAATCAATGACCTAACGTTCATTGCCGCGCTTTCATACCGAAATACATCCGCTATTATAGTATCCATAAAAGGGCTTCGTTAACCTGCTAAAATAATAAATTGTTCAAATAATAATGAGAAATTCAATTTTCTACACAGAGGCAGTTTGTGCCACAAACGCAAATACTATTGAAAAATACATATTTCATTTTTCTTCTTTGGATTGTCATGTTACATGACGTTTTAATAGTGAAAAAATGGTGAAATCCACAACGCATCGTGGCAACAAAATTCAATTGTTTGAATAAAAAAAATTGGATAAATCCAGATTGAAATCAGCGATATAAATCAACAATATTTGAATTTTATTCAATTTTGTGGAATATTTCAGCTTAAAATGTAACTGCGACTTATGTGGAAGCCAAAAGTCTAAGTTGAAATGAATGATGAAAAATTCCTAAATCGAGAGATTTTTTTTTTTTTTTTCGTTGTCTTTTTATTGAAATTTTTAAAGCGATCGATTCATAATATGCCATAATATGCTATTTGTGTGTGATCGATTCACATGTTGGATCACAATCAAACATACGCATTTCGAAATCATATGTCCTTTTTTGGGGGGTTGAATGTGTCATTTTTTTTTTTTTTTTATCATATCATAAACTCAATTGGCAAAGAGTGAGAGTTAAAGTTATCAGCATTGGTATTGGTTTCAACTTTAAGCACATTCTTTTTATTTCTTTTGTTTCCCATTGTTTCCAAAGCACACATTCGAAACGTTTATGGTAAATCACATACGCGAGACAACCAAAAGAGATGCAAAGAAAACAAGGTTCCAAATATGTACACGCGCCATCAGTTTGGCGATAATATTACCGCCCCGCGCGATATCTATTTGAATAAAACATCAATTTTCGGCAAACTGACAAATCATTCCCCACCAACGAAGTAATGATGTGTCATGTCAAAATAGTAAATGGTTCCAAGAACAAAAGAGTGTGTGTGTGTGTGTCACAATTTCGCCAGAAATGTTACCTCATTTAAATGCAAAGATACGAATCGTATCTTTTTATGCTTATAGACGAATGATATGCAGTATCATACTGCCAGTATGGAACGAATATTTACGAATGCGAGCGAATATTTGTGATTTTATTTTTTGTTTTTCTTTTCTTTTTGGTGTGTTGCGGTAATACCAAAATTAGTTTAAATGGTGCGAATCAATAAGACACAACCTACTCGACAGTCTTTTGTAGTGTGAAGATCTAGAGATGCCGAAATTGCAAGTACCGCCGAACATAATCAAGTATTTTCTTGTAGCAAAGGAAATAATCTCGGCCAAGAACAATTAAATTCTAATTGAAATTTAAGTAGGAAATGCGACCTCAAAACACATAATGAACCATGAATCGTTCATATGACTAACCAGACCAACACGTGCCAACAATAACTAATCAACATAAATGGCTATGATTTAATCGCATTTCCATTCATTGTTTAGATCAAATACTGTGGAATGTGTATGACTGTGTGCTATTCCATACTCAATAATCGATATGCGTTAACATTTGTGCAAAAACATCAACCATTTGCATATTCATCTCAATGCAAACTTCAACAATTTGCATTTTTCATTCCGTTCAAATTGGTTCATTCTTTTAACAAGATTTAAAACACTGTTTAAATACACATGCATATGTCAATGTACGTGACATATTCCAAGGAAGCCTATGCCTTTCATATGCCGACAATAGACTAACCTTAAAATCGATTTTCAATCATTACGGTAGAAAATAGACATAGAATTCATGGTACACCGTCAAAAGAGAGAAAAAACAATGTTTTTTTTTTTTCCTCAATGTTAATTAATGTATGCGTTTAAGTTGAAAATTTTCAACAGAATCGACTCTTTAATGCTACATAAATAAATGAAGAGCTAAATTTGAATGAAGAGCGAAGAATTTAGAATGAAGCTCATCATAGCATTATGTCGTTCAACGCACATAAATTGGTCGAAGGAATAGAAGAGGAAAAGAAATATTGTGTTCAGTAACCGCTTTTGTCATCATTGATCGTAAATCTCATTGATTTATTACAATGGTTACGAAATTTTGGACACAATTCACTTTTAATTGCTTGCTAAGCAGCGCACAAAAATGTACTCGATTTTTACACTTCTGTTAGTTTTTTAATTTGAAATAACATCAAAAAAGCATTTATCAATAGAGTCTCTATTTTATTTTGTACGTTAAATTTCCATCATTTTCATTCTATTGTATGTCAAATGGCAATAGTGAACACGATTCACATCCATCACTCTCCATTGGTGGCACCTTTTGGCGTTTAATTTTACGAAAATATCCAAATTTGGTGTTTTTTCTTTCAAAAAGAAAAAAAAATCAACTAAATGTTGCGTTTTTGAAAATGTTATTTTAACATTTTCACTGTTTGTTTTATATTTAGATGATTATTTACAGTTGATTAAATGCCACAATCGATGTCAAACAATCAATGTTAGGCACAAACCAAATCAAATCTAAAATTATACACTTAATTGCTGTTCTATTGTGTTGAGTAAATTTTTTTTTTTTTTTTTATATACCTTCAAACCAAATTCATTCGCTCAATAGCATACAATATTTGCATTTTGCACAATTTAAATCTCTGACATACACACACTGAGGGTCAATTTAAATTATAATTATTGATCATTGTTCTGAAATTATAAGGAATTTTTTGGTGTTCATGAGAAATTTTTTTTTGAAATGGAAGATGGGAGTGAAAGAGAAGAGAACATAGAGAGACTGAGAGAGAAATGGAGGGAGAGAGAGAGAGAGAGAGAGAGAAAAGAGACAGAGAGAGAAAGAGAAAGAGAGAGAGAGAGAGAGAACGAAAGAGAAAGAGAAGAAAAACAATTAGCTCAGACATTCTAATTCAGTCATATTAATCTCAGTCAGTTTGATTATCGTCGAGTGATTAACACAATCTATTTTCATGTTGAAACGTGATTTGATAATAATTTACTTATCTCATTTTTAGCTCATACTTACACTTCCGCTAGTTATAATTCATGTTGATTTTTTGATAGCATTTTACTAGTTCGCTCGTCATTATTATTCATGTTTTTACACAAAATTCCCAAGTTATCGAATAAATTTTCCAAATTTTTTTTTTGTTTGTACACTTAATGGATGTAAGTCAAGTTTGCCAAATTTATATGAATAATAAAAAAAAACCGAATGAAACTTTTCCCAACGATAGCAATTTCTAGGAATTGAAATGGGATTTTTATTCAATTTTAAACTCAGACGATGCTAATCTTTTTTGCCGATAAATCAAGTGGAAATGACATACATTCATCAAACTGATTTTTTGAATTTGAAACATATTCTCTGTATAGTATAAAAATTTATTGAATATAATTATGTACATAAATGATCTTTGTATCAAATCGACACTTTCGATCATTCAAATTACAAATTTCAACAATATTAATGCTGCAAAGAAGAAATTTGATATCGTGATTCAATGTTTTTTGAGTCATAAATTAAAAAAGAGTTAAAAAAACATAAATTTTATCAACTTCTATCTCACATTTGATTATGTAAAAAGATCAATAAAAATTCATCGTTTTATTTGCGGATATCTTATCATATGTCGACCTCTGGTGATCACCATTGAAAGTTAAAAAAAAAAATATCATAATATTTTTTGATAGGCCAAAAACCAATTTTATCGTTTCAACTAGATTTAATTGGTTTTTTTTTTATCAATGCATGATGAAAACAATTTCAGGGACTTTGTGGTTATTGATATTGTATGTAATACCATAATCTTAAATCCGCAGTATTTAAAGTCAAGAGATAGATTATCAAAAATATATCGATAATTTTGAAGTTAAAAAGACAGTATAAATTGGGGAATTGTATTAAAAGGATATCAGTAATTAACTGAATTTTAATAGTGAAAGTTAAAACAGTTTCATATTTAATAATAAAATAATTATAAAATCTGTTAGGTGATCAGTGACCGTGCACGGAATTTGATTCCATCAGGACATTTCTAATAAGGAAAACAGGTTCAATTTTTGTTGCATTTTTAGTATACTTGATGTATATATGTATCTCATAGATTTCGTCTTCAGTCTCTCTCTTTTTATGCGAACCATTCAATTTGTTCAATTTTATCGATAAGTGTTACGACTTAATTCCTGCATTTATCATCACTAAAAAGTTTCAAGTGAAAAAAAAAAAAACATTTTAATTTCAATAAACTTTTCTGTCAATCGTTTACACTTCACCACTTTCAGTGCATCACTGATGCTGCATCAAAATCGGTTTTAATGAATTCAGGGAAATGGTTAAGGCAGCTATATACTTCATTTAGATTATGTAATTAGAGCTTCAGACGAAGTATGCCTACGCCATCTAAACTATGTAAGAAGAATGATTGTTTTGCTCATTGCTTGAAATGAATATTTATATCTCTCCGAATTTTTAATTACATTCAATAGCAACATGTTGTTGTCAAACTGTCAACATGTTGCTGAAATACGATAGATGGCGCCCGAAATTATTTTAGACTTCAAACTCTCCATAGAAATGGTTAAGCAAAAAATAGCAAATTGAAGCCTGCAACAGTTGATTTTAAGTCCCATAAACTTTTAATTAAATTCAAAAGTTTGATGAATTTTAGTTTAAATTCAAGTACACAAATGCTTCGTTTTATATAAACAGACAAATGAAATATCATTGTCATCGTTTTTGCAAGTGAATAATTGATGACACTTCATTTGTTTACGTTAAAACTATGGCATTCAAGAGAGTCGAACAATATTTCAATGAAATTTGTAACAATTTATATATAGACGAAAGGGGGATACAGAAAGTGAGCGACTGGCGAGAGAACAAAAAGTAGGAAGAGAGAGAGAGAGAGAGAGAGAGAGAGTGCAGGATAGAGAAGGAGATTGATGTGGGTAAATGCGTCAATTTTCTCGGGAGTAGAAATTTCATTTTGGTTTAATGAGCAACCGATAATTCAAGAGCTAACGAGCTCGTACGTCAATCGTTTCCCATGCTCGTTTCCGTACAATAGAAATTATTTCAATTTGATATCGCGCAACTGATAACTGAATCCTTTTAGAGAAATTGTTATCCTTTCCAGTTATGATTCATTCTTTACCCGCTGTAATAATTCATAAGACCCACACGCACAAACAATACGAAGAACTGCAAAGAACGGTGCTTACTAGCATTTGTTTGCATTACAATGAAATAGAAAATAAGAATAGGTTTTGAAGAGAGAAAATATGCTCCAAAATGGAATAAAAACGTTGTTTTGATTATTTCGTTGGAAATTGTTCAACTTTATATTTTGATCTAATGATGCTAATATCGGTCTAATGACGAATACTACGAATTAATAATTTTCTGATTATTGAAAATGAAACTGTTTACATGATGTAGATTTATTGCTTGTTGGCGATCAGCGAAAAAAACAAAAAACAACAACAATTCATTCCGAGCTGAAAAATGTTGTTATCCGCTGAAGTAATCGGTGCCTCTTTTGAAAAGTTGATGTAAATTTTTAATTTGCACGATAGAGTAGCGCATTTTTGTGTCGTTGCCACAAAACATTGGAATGTGAAAAGAATCACAAATTACTTATTTCCATCAATAATTTCAACATTTTCAGGCGGCATAACAAACAATTCATTTTTTTTTTTTTTTTTTACATTCAATTTGCTTAATTGAAATTCATCGCGGTTACCAACTACCTGATGCACGCGTTGTGCGTCAATGAAAAATGAATGCTCTTGCTCTTTAACCATAATATATTTAATTTTATTTGAGAGGAAAAAAACTTACAATTATGATTTTGCATTTCAAGCGAAAGCAAAATTGTGTCATCGCTCAATTAAAATTCAAAAGCATTGCTTTTTGTTCGAACAAGTAGCAGAAGGCATTTTCGGTGGCGCGAAAAAGGAAGAATGCAAATATTTCAACGGAAATTGTGAATCGTAGGGAATGAGTGCTGGTGTTGTTGAGGTGTTTTTTTTTTCTTCTTCTTCTTTCATAATTTTCTCATCTGTTTTGGCATGCTTTCCGTCTATGTCATTTGAAAATGAAAGCTACTTGGAGCCACTAAAGCGTCGACTCGGCAGAAATGTTCGTTTATACAAGTTGAACCATAAAGCGACGCATTACGTACATATTTTCATATGGAACTGTGCTCAAGCAATACAAGTATACACACTACACGGGAACACACAATCAAGGAGTATGGATAATATGCACATGAAACTAACGTCAACGTTACTGACGTCTCTTTCCTTCTCTATATATATGCCGAATGCCATTCATATTTTTCCCGCATTTTGAATAAACGAAATGTTTATACACAATCCAGATACCGAATTCGAATCCGCACATACACAAACAGCCAACTAAAACCTACGCAACCGTTACAATACGGTTAAATGTCAGTTTAGTCAGGTATGTGTTGGTGTTTTGTGCTTACAGTTTGGTTTGGTTTGGTTTTCCATTTCGATAATTTCCATCAGCTTTTCAGTTTTATGTGAATCGTCAAAGTAGAATATTGCACAAAAAAAAAAAAAAATAACTCTGCGATTTTCCCAGTTTTACTCTCTCACATTGAGTTCATGATTTTTTTTTTCTCTCTTCGCTCTCTTTTGCTTGTTCTCATTCACATTGAAATGACATTTTGTCTAGCAAAAATTGCAAATTTTTTCAAGTGAATTTCAAAAAGTGGTCTTTTTTTTTTATTGAAAATTTAACGCTTGTAAATGTGAAGAAATCGATTTTTCTTCTGGAATTCGGTGAAAGGAAATTTCCTTTTTTCGGGGAAAATACTGATGGACAGACAAGCCGCCAAATGATTTCAGCAGTGTGTTTGCATAGCAACACAATTTGGCGTTGTTTTTACCAATCATGTGACAAAATGAAATTTGAGTGATGTGATTACACAGAGAGGTAGAGAAATTGCTGTTTCGCACAAAACAAATCAAATGCATTTCAATCAACAGATGAGAGTGAAACTCGCCATTTTTACTCGTGTATTTGAAGTTGAATCATGTCAAACTGATGACATTATTTTTTTTCTTTTTGCTCCCGGTTTCACATGAACAAATTTTGAAGCGCACACATACAAATTCACATGAAACTTACGAATAAAGTATCATCGAAATCCACAGGATTGTTTTTTTTTTTTTTTTTTCATTTGGAATTTCCTGAGTGATTCTCTATGAAAACGTATTCCACGAAACTGTAAAAATAAATTACGATCACATTCGACGAATTCATTTTGACATTCGTTTATTATTTTCTTTACAAAGACAAATACTTAACCGCGAAAAACAGTCGAAATTTCAAAAAAGTGTCGAGGTTTCTTTTTTTATTCTTCATATGCAAAATAAATAAATTCTATTGAATTAAAATTAAAAACGATAGATTTCACAGGATGAAACGAAAAGTGATTCAATAATTAAAGAAAAATATATATTATTTATCGAGTCAATTTCATTCACAGGTACTATTGAATTATACAATTTTCAATATTAAATAATTAAGTCAAATTAGACTTTAAAATTGAATTTTTCTAAATGAAATGTGTTCTAAACTATTTATTACAATAATACGATTTTTTTGTTGTTTAATAAATTCAATTCATTAAACCAAGTGTCTTGAGAAAAAAAAATCGTTTCAGTTTTTGATACATATAATTAAATTCGATGTTTAAGTGTATTTTTGGCTAAACAATTTATAGTGCAAATCATATATACATATGCAATTGAACAAAATCAATTTGATTGAAAATTTAAGCGGAAATTTCGATAAAAAAAAAACCAAAAAAATTTTGTTTTGACATGAACGTTGCATTGAAAAATAAAAGGAACTAAAATTGAATTTCCCAAAAATCGACAAGAAAAAACAAAACATAAAGATCCATTAAGCGTGGTATTTTTTGAACTAATGTAACCACAAAGTAAATCAACAAAGAAATTTGCATGGAAATTGTGTAAGTTTGTCACATCATATTTGAGCTTAATTGTATTTATTACAATCAAATAAAATTGAATTTTGTTGATAGAATTAAATTTGCTTTGTTTGTTTATGGTGCATGCGGTTGGATGTAGTCCGATTTTCTGGAGCCTGAACAAAGCGGAAGAGAGAAAATTGTTCTCTTCGATCCTGTCGTTTCAACGCAGATTGCGAGAGAGAAAATGCGGCAAATTCAGTGTTCTCATTTTTCCGTGTGCTTGTTTCAACCAATACAAATAGGTTATGACCTCAATGAACTGACACGTTGTTTCATCTCTCGTGTTGAAAAAAAAGAATGATTTTTTTTTTTTTTTTTGCTGAACTTAATGCGATTGCAGCACATTGAGTGAGTGTGTGTTTTAGCCCGAGTAAATCAGAATGGCATCGAGCAAAAAAAAAAAAAAAAAAGAAAAAGGAAAACCACCTATTGTGTTGATGAAAAAAGCGATTTTCATCTTGAAAAAGCATCATAAATGATGCCTACGCAATATGCGCCTGATATTTCAAGAAACATTGAATATGCTCGTGAACATTTCCAAATCGATTTTGGTTTGTGACAGAGAAATCCTACATTAATGTTACATAAATTGCGTGGGCTCAATTCAAATATTATTTACATTTTAATGGAAAGCGCGTATATACGAATGAAATGGATTTTGCTTTGCATTGAATATCCGTTTCGAATTCGACATTTTTCGTAAGAGGGGTGATTTTGGTTCGTTTATTTCTATACAAAAAAAAAATTGTAATTATTATGAAATAATAATTTTTTTGGTTGAGTTTTTGCTGGGCATTTTTTTGTCCTCTTCCCTTTATTTTCATCATCGTTTTTTTTCTCAACAGTTTCTTGTTATTTTTGGTAAAAAATACTTCAAAGAAGAAAAAGTTTGATTCGTGAACCAGTTCTAAGAAAATACCATCGTAAAAACGTATAAAACCCAAATAATTCAAGAACGTCGAGATCTTTAAATACTTCAGTTTAATTATCTATTTGGATGGACGCGCGACGTCCTTCATAATGGAAAAAAAAACATAATAATTTTCTCGATGACGAGTTTTGAATGAATGCATTTTATATTGCGTACGACAACGTCGATGTATTTTTTGTTTCTTCCTTTTTGTCGAAACGGAGACGGCTTATAAATAATAATCAATATGTTTTCTTTCATGTTGACTGAGAGGCCAAGACAAATCGTTATGAAAATTGCTTACAATTTGTGATGTTGTCAAACACGCACCCACAACCCAATCATAATTCATTTAACATGCAAAACCTAATGATTATTATCGTCAAAGTGAACATAACAAATGTCATTTTATGACACAATGACAACAAAAATTGCCGTACAAATGATTCATTGAAAATCGATATCGAGAACAATTACCAATTACATTCGATATGGTTTTGTTGTTTTTTTTTTTTCTTTCTTTTCGCTCTGTATGTTTATTTAATTGAATATAATCAGCCGAATATTTACCACAGGTTTGGATCATTGATCGACCGTCACAATCATCATTATTTCCAAAATAGATGGAAATTCACTTTTATTTGCATTTCAAGCCGTAAAATGCTTTTGTAATGACTCTAATCACCTACATACTCCCCCCCTCCCCTCCCACTCTTTTTCCTCTTCCAGCCCCTTTCCTCCACTTCGGACTTTTTTCTTTCATTGTTTGGTTTCATTACACCTACAAATTGTGTGCCAGCAATATTGCTGTGCGAAAAATCAGTCAAATTACAAACATTACATCGTGCAATCGTGAACAATATTCTGATCAAAACGTGAATAATGAATAAAATATAAAAAGGGAGAGAGAGAGAGAGAGAGAGAGCAAAGAAGAAAATAAATAACAAATAACAAACAACACTGAAAATGAAAATAAAATTACGATCAGAATATGCCTTAGCGTTTTTTTTTTTCTTATTAATTTTTCTAGTCATTGTTGTTATTTCAAGGTCAAATGTTGTAAACAGCGCAGCGTAACGCGATTTTATTATTTCATTTCTCGCTCGGTATGGAACGAACACTAAAAAATCAACTAATGCCTGAAGATAATTTTGTTTTTTGTTTCGTTTCCTTTTGTATGTTGTTTTTCTTCTTTTTTTTTTCCTTGCCATGCATATGAAAATGATTGTTGAATGGCATTTCTTTTTACGCAATTCCATGTGTGCTTCCAATTACATTTAAATATGGAAATGAATTGAAGTAATCACTGTGTAACTTGAATATTTCATATTCTTATTGATTTCAATTCAAAGATACTAACGTCATGTCGATGCAATTAAATATTATTAGCATCAATCCTTCTGAGAATTTGACGCACATTTACAATTGCGCAACTACACATTTATTGTTAACTAAATCGAATTTTTTTCTCTCTGCTCGTTTGACGAAATTTATTATTCATAAAATGATCGCTTTTCTTATATGATTACTGAATCATCTTCCAAAACCATTACCTTTCCAAAGCACAATCTACTATGTGAGAAAAGTGAACATAACAGTTTTTTTTTCGCTATTTTTCCTCTATTTCAAAGGAAAAAAACATCATGTAATTTTTTCAAAGAAAAATTTTTTTTTCTTTTTCATTGAATAAAGTTTAATTCAATAATAATGAATATTTTATGAAATATTGTATGGACTTTCAAATTGAAAGTTTCAATCTTGCATGTGATCATTAGCAAAATGTAGAGCCCTAAAAGAGAAAGAACATCTTAACATACAGAAAAGTGCTTCGTTGAAATTGAATGCATTTTAAAATGTTTTATATGAAATTTAATGCAATATTTTTCATTTGATTAATTTGACATTCATGCCTGACAATAAAGTTGCTTTGAATTTTTATGGAAATATGAAAAATTATTCGAAAAAAAAAAAAATTTGTTTTGTGTTAAATTTACTATAAAATTATTAGAATTCATTCAATTTTTCCGCAGCACTTGACTGCGTGAAGATAAATTTTTTTGAATTGAATTGTTTCTTTCTTTTTCTGTAATGCACATAGACTTCATACGAGAATCCTCGAATGGATTGATGATGCCAACGGGGCTGTTATAATCCCACTCATATTGCATCTTTGTGTTAGATGAGCTGATGCATGATTTATAAATCAGGTTTTTTTTTTTATTGTTTTAACTAATAAATATGTGGATTTCAAAACTTCATTTCATTGAACAGTATCCGATATAATTGTGAAATACATACAATGAGTTACTCATTACGAGTTTAGATCATATCAAATGTTAAGCACATGAAAACCTAGATGAAAACTAATAATACAATTGTCGCATGCAATGAATTTTGTGTTGATGTTGTTGTTGTTATTGTTTCACTTGTTTTCAAACAAACTATGAGTCATGTCAATTGAATTACCGGGCTAGAATTTAATTGAATATCTCGTGTTTGTTATGAGAAATGAAGAATATTTCAAATAGTAAACAAATCGAAACCCACTTGTCGGGGAAGCATCAATTGCAAAAATGTCATTTGTCGCAGAACAGAAATGAACACACACAGAGAGAGAGAGAAAGAGAAAAAAAAAACAAACCCAAATCAATCAACTTTTCTATCTCATGTCATTTGAATGGTTGCGTTTTCAGAACACCAATAAAGAAGCCAAATAAAACTATTCTACATTTCCAATATTGCTTCAAGTGATTGCTTATTTCCGTCGACTGTTCCAATTTCATTACAAACCATTTTTTTTTGGTGTTGTTGTTGTAATTAAACAACTTCTATTAAACTATAGCGTGATCGTTCTTTTTCTCCCTTCAATCTCTTTCTCTCATTTTTCGCTCTTTTCCTTCTCTCGCTTTCTCTCACTCTTAAGCCATATTTTGATTGAATTCCACTAAATTGCGAGGTACATAAGCCACATACACATCAGTGTGCATTTAAAATAACTCTACCGAATGAGCTTGAAAAAAAATGTGCCATTCAAAATGGGAAATTGCAGTCAATTTATTGGATGTTCTACAAAAACGAGGCTTTCTCTGTGGTTTGTTTTAGCAAAATGTTTTTTAGTTTTGCTGACATAAAGCTGTCAGGTTCATACATGCATTCATATCATTTACGGTTTTAGACAGTAGACCGAATTAGACTTATTAAAAAGCGAGAGATGGAGAGAGAGAGAGAGAGAGAGAGAAATAGAGAAATGTGTGGCGCACACAATTTGAAATGGATCTATGTCCATGCGATAATCATGTACAAATGGCACTTTTTATTTTACTCCCTCTGAAAAGAGGTCACGCAAACTCAGTGCACGAAGAAAAAAAAAGAAAGAAAGAAAAACCATAAAACAGAAACAACTATCGTTTAAACAAAGCCAAAAACTCAAGCCATAATTTATCAGCATGTTCATTGTAAATTAAAAGTTTTGCTCTCATTTCGCTCTCTTTCACTTTGGTTACGAGTGTTCTTTTTACTATCGCTCCAATACTACAAAATACACACACACACGCACACACACACAAAGCGTGAACAGTTTCTCACAATGGCTTAATGTTGGCAAATGACAGATGAATCTTTGCACAAAGAGAATTAGGAATTAATAAATACATGAGATGTATAAAGGGATATTACGATGGCGATGAAAAGATGTAAAGCCCGTATGACAGCACAGAGGCGGAGAAAAATATCAACATTTAGGTTTTATTTTTTCTTTCCGTTCAGGCCAATTTATTCACTTGAATTCTAACGAAAATAAAACATCAGCCACACAAATGATGAAAGAAAAATCATATGGAATAAAGAAGCAGCAGAAGTAGCTACTTTTTTTATATATTAAATTATAATTATGTAACTGAAGCATTTATGAACATGTCAAAGGTTCTTTTCATTTCAAAAGAAGATTTGATTCAGTAAGCAATACAGCCTTGAATTCAATGTAAGAAGTATAAACGAAACATTTAATATGAATTAGGTAGATTAAAATTGACAATAATTAATAAATTGTGATGTAAAAAGGTTTATTTCCTCAAAATGAGAAATTTTGTATGTTGTTCAGCGAAATAAGGTCTGTCTCTTTCTCTCTCTCTCTCTCTCTCTCTCTCTCTCTCTCTCTCTCTCTTTTTTTGTGTGTGTGTGTGTGTGTGTGTCTGCCTCTCTTTTCTACTTTCTCTTCGTCTGACTTTAAATGTATATTAAACTTCGCATAAATTTCTAAGAGTACCATTCCTGTTGAACTAAATATTAAATTCATTCCTTTGTGCCGAAGCGTGCGTCACTTCATAATTAAATCAAAGGAAAAAGGAAATTCTTCTTGAAAATTTTTTTATATAATAAAAGAATATAAACGGATCTTTGTTTTCAAACTGATTACAAGCAGCATTCATTCGTAAGGACAACATGGTGACAAAGTATTCAAATCATATTTTTCCAATGAAAATGTGTCATCCATTGATAAGATAATTTTTGTTTTTATTATTTCTATGAAGAAGGCTAATTTCATTGTTTCGAAGAAAAATCGACACTCAACATAGATAAAAGACCCACATTTTGCCACATAATCAGTCCGTATGCATAGAATGTAATAAAAACGAAGAAAAAATGGAGTTTGTGTGTTTACTAAATCAAGTAGGTCATAGCGTGATGGTTTGATATATGTTATTCGAACTACTTTGACCGATATTTATTACATATTTGGCTGAGCACCTTGCCATTTCGTCAAGCAATACTATTACGAAATATTTAGACATTACTTTGGCAAAGAATAGTAAATGTCAAATGAGAATTTTTTTTTCGTAAGCGACGACCGAATAAAAGAAAAGAACCAACAAAATGAGACTGAATGTCAGAACAATTTTTATTTTTCAGTGTTCACTTTACGTTTCTCTCTCTCTCTCTCTCTCTCTCTCTTTCTATCTTTGTCTCTATCTGTGTGAGTTCCATCTTTATTGGGCGATAAAAAAGCTATATCGGTCGGTTTGGATGTACTAAAACCAATTTTCATTTGTTATTCTATTTTTGTGAAAGGATTTTCCAAAAAAAAAAAAAAAAACAAATTGAAGACACATAAAAAAGACGTGAGAAGAAACAAACGAAATAAGAATAAAAAATGTTGGCATGCATTTTCTGCTGGTGCTTCGACTGGATTGTGTTATATTTGATTGGTAAAACATTCAATAGAAAAACTGTGAATTAATAAAACATCAATGGCGAAACAAAGTCATATCTCGTGCCATGTACAAATTGATTCACCGAGTGAAAGTTCATTTATTGGTCTGAAAAACGATTTTGATTATTACAAAAGAAATAAACAGCAACAGAGAGCACAGAAGTTATCTATTTATTTTTGATCCGCAACTTTTTTTTTATGTGTGTTAGCACACCTTCTTTTCGCTCGTCAAACAATTTGTCTGACGTGTTTGAAATACGAAAGCAAACTTTTATTTACCCGGAATTGTTCAATTTCAATTGCTGTACTAAAGCAATTGCGCTTACGAAAGACACGAACACATTTAACATGTGAAACAAATTGCACATATGTTTGCTTGGCATACAGTAAATGAAAAGCAATAATAACGAAAAATGAAAAAAAAAAAAAAAAAAAAAAAAACTATAGAAATACTGTAAATGATGGAATGGCGAACGCTCGACAATAATCACCACAGATGATGAATGCATCAACTCTTTCTCACTCTAGCTATCGTTATCGCTCTTTTGCTATCCACTTTTCTCATTCTCTCTCTCTTTCTCTCTTTCACACACACTTCAACACTCTTTCTCCGTCATTCCCTCTCTTTTCCTCTTCAACTCGCTGTCACCGTCTCACTATCTCTTTAGCCGAAGAATGGAAAGCAAAAAAAAATAGAAATTAAAATGCAAGCGACTGTAAAGTAATGTGAACAAATAAAATTGATGCGGGCAACGAAGGCAATACACACACATATTACAAATTTGCTTCTTTGTTCGAATAAATGGGCGAAATGACGGTGAAAACGAAAAACAATGTCATAAATTTAGATTACATCCTTTGTGTATAATGACTGTACCGGCCATACACTGAAAATAAATGAACATAAAATGTTGAGCTCAAAAGCGGATTCCCGAGGATTCGTCTTTCATCTAATGAGAATATTAAAAAAGAAAAAAACAAAAACAAAACTAAAAACAAAAAATATGCCAATAAAATAGCTTTATGCTAACGTAAATAATAACCGACAAACAAATCGCATCCAATCAAATATGTTGTTCTATTTATTCAGAATATGTTGATGAAACATTTGCGCATCCGGGCAAATAAATCATATTCACATAGATTCAATCATTGCTCAAATACGCAGTAAAAAAAAAAAATCAAAGGAATTTCACTAATTTTTTTTTTTTTTTGCTTCTCTGTCGCTTGAAGCAAATGAGCCTTCACTCCCAGTCGTTACGATGTTTTCTCCTCAAATCATTCGAGATTGTTGCTAACTGAAAAAAATATTTCTAAATACGAAAAGAAAGAGAAGCAAAAATGTCATCGCAACTGGTGAAAGAAATAACTTGTGCAAAATTAAAGCATTCGATAGAATAAAATATCAAATGATTACGTATGAAAAAATAATTGTAATGCTGTTTCATGACGATTACAAGAGGAAATACGTTTAACATTTTGCCAAAAAAAAAAAAAAAAAAAAAATTTCGTCTCGTGCCGGAACAGTTGGTTGGGTTTTTTTTTTTGTTTTACTTGTTCACTTGAGGTACGCACTTTTTTATGGACATTTTTCATGGGCATAAAAACAAGACATTTTGCTAAATTTTATGTGCACAGCGTGTGAACAAGTATGAGGTAAAAACAAGAAAATTCGCACATATTTAAGGGAGAAAATGATACGTATTTAATTTATTATTTCGCATTTTGGCCACAATAAACAAGTGAAATAACATAATCAGAGAGTGAAAAACAAAAGGAATTACTATTTGGTCATTTTAATCATATGGTCAGAGTTCAATCGGTTTAATCGCATGGGCAACTTACACCATTCTCTACTAGCATACTGAACGAACAAACAAAAAAAAAAAGAAAAAAATTTGTGTGTCTCTCTCTCTCTCTGTGTGTGCGGAATTTTCATGCGAAACATCCTTGGGGATTTATTAACTTGTATATGCGATTTAAGCGAAAAGTAATTTTCTCTGTGCATGTATGTTTCTTTGGTATTGCAGTGTTTCGATGGTGATGATGAGTCATTCACATTGTTCTGAATTGTGGAAATTCAGTTTCATGTCAATGCACGAATCATGTAAACAACATAACAACGCAATTCCGTCGTGTGTATTTTTCGCTAAACAAATAACACAGCATATACCAAACAATAGAGGCAATAAAAATGAAATAGCAAGGAATATTCAAGAGTGTTATTTGGGTTTTCGGCAAACGCAATGGAAACAAAACAACAAATAAAAAGAGAGAAAAAGAAATATTCGAGGGGTTGCGTTTGTGTGCTCGATGCAATTTAACAAACATATAAATGTATGTATGTCTCTCTCGCTCTCTCTCTCTCTCTCTCTGTGTGTGTGTGTGTTTGTTTGCCAGTTGTTTATTTCCATTTGTTTGTATTAGTACATGAATGAGAGTCTACGAATTGTGCGTGCATGCGGAATGTTAGGGAAGCAACAGCAGTTTATTTCCGTTGTTGCGTACGTCTGATTCGCTTCCACTCACACATTTTACTATTTCAGATCCTTATGCATTGCCCTTAGTCGTACTACTCACACATTGAATTTGGCTCTCCAGTTCACATTTACCTTCGCATTTTGCAATCAGCCGAATTTTGTAGCCTGTTTTATTTTGTCAAACGCATCAAATAATATGGTCTTGTTATTATATTATTTTGTGTAAGTGAATGAGTGTGTGCGTCCATGCGTTTTTATCGATTTTAGTCTTGTTTATATTTTTGCTGACTGTGAATGTTGAAATTCATTTTGGCAATTCACTCGAGAAAGGTGTTATTTCTTTAATTTTTGTATTTTATTTTTAATGTTTTCTTCGTGACTATGGTCGTTACATTAATGTTTGCAAATGAATTATTGAATTCATAATTATGAAATAAACTATAATTATGAAATAAGTGAAATTCATCATTAAAAGGACGTTTTTAGAACATTTTGAAAGTCAACAGTGAATAATAATGTAAATAAAGGCAATTTTCATAGAGAAGAGAGAGAGAGAGAGAGAGAGAGAGAGAGAATTTGAAAAGAACAATTTTTAAGGGATTTTTATTTTCCAACCAAAGAAACCAACATCAAATAACATCTGCTCATAATTAACGTTTTTCTTTTTTTTTTCTTTTTTTGATTCGCAGGGAGGTTATCCAGCGCGATTGAAAAAGGTGTTGATTGTAACAGCACCATTGTGGTTTAAGGCGCCATTTAAAATATTACGTTTATTTGTGCGAGAAAAATTACGTGAACGTGTATTTACTGTATCAATACCACAGTTAAGTTGGCACGTTCCACGTGAAAGTTTACCAGTCCATCTTGGTGGTTTACATCAAATCAATCATTCCACATGGTTGCAACAGTGTCACAAATCGATGACGAATCGTGAAGACGAGCACACATCCATAATTGGTGAGCAGCTGCCATCATCGCAAGCGTCTCCATCAAAGGATACAAACAATTGCACATTGGCTAGCAATTGTATTAATGGAAATGATGATGTTGAATTAGTTAGTGTTGTTGATCAACATCCACAGCAGCAACAGCAACAGCAACAAAATGACATTAATAATGTTAAAACAACTGAAAGCAATAACGATGATACAGCAATTGTTAACAGCAATGGTGAGCCGATAATTGAAATGTGGTCCGAAAATCCACCGAGCAGTGCATCGTCCGGTTTCAGTGACGATGATAGTTTAGCATATACCGAAGGTGATCCAAAAACAATTGAACAAATTGTTGAAATGGTACGTGAACGTGGCCGTGATGGTTTGGCTAAAGAATATTCAGATATTCGTATGCGTGCACCGGATGGTACATTTCAACATGCTAGATTAAGAGCAAATTTAGCAAAAAATCGATACACAGATGTTTTATGTTATGATCATAGCCGTGTGATTTTAACAAAACAAAATGATGATCCCACATCCGATTATATAAATGCAAATTTTGTTGATGGTTATAAACAAAAGAATGCATACATTTCCACACAAGGACCATTACCAAAAACGTCTGGCGATTTTTGGCGCATGGTATGGGAACAACAATGCTTAGTGATTGTGATGACAACCAGAGTCATGGAACGTGGTCGTGTTAAATGTGGCCAATATTGGGAAACCGAAATTGGTGGCATTGCACAATACGATAATTTTTGCATCAAAACCACTCATGTCGATTCAAAGGATGAATATACCGTTGCATCGCTGGAGCTTACTAATACAAAGGTAGAATATTTTTTTATTTTTTCGAAGATTTTGACTCAAAATTCCATTTCTTTATCCCATTTGTTTCTTTAATTTATCGATTTTTCTAACATATTTTTCATTTTATTTTTTTTTTTTTATTTTTATTTTTTTTACATAAATCCATAGACTGAAGAAACTCGAAAAATATCACATTGGCAATTTACAAGTTGGCCCGATTATGGTGTACCCACGTCGGCAATGTCAATGCTAGATTTTTTGCAAAAAGTTCGTGAACAACAAGCACAAATGGTTAGAGAACTTGGCGATAAATGGGCCGGACATCCAAAAGGTCCACCAATTGTTGTCCATTGCAGTGCTGGCATCGGAAGAACTGGTTCGTAATTAAGCGAATTTAAATTTTTACAGTGGATTTTTTTTTTTATTGATAATGTTTTCATTTTTGTTTTATTCTTCAGGTACATTCATCACATTAGACATCTGTATAGCACGTTTGGAAGATGTGGGTACGGCCGATATAAAAGGAACTGTGGAAAAGATTCGATCTCAACGCGCTTATTCAATACAAATGCCCGATCAGTACGTGTTCTGTCATTTAGCTCTAATTGAATATGCGGTATCACGGGGAATGCTTAAATCAACCGATTTGAATGGATTAACCGATCGCGAAGATGATTCTGAGTAGACATCGAAGCAGTCGAATATCAATATGGGCAACAACAAAAAAGTGAATAACATACACAGAAATAGATAAAATAGAAAGAAAGAGAAAAAGAAAGAAAACCGTGTTTAGGATATTTCTAAACAAAAATATTTCATTCAATAATTTACATGACTACCGAATAGAAAATCGCATCTTTCATTTAAACAACAATTTACATTTGCAATGAATTATCAATTGTGATAAAGAAAAATGTGCGATTTAAGCTAATTTGTATAGGGTGGGTTTAATTATGCAAAGGAGCAGGAAGAAGTGAGAAAAAACTAATAGAAAGAGAGAAAGAGTTGAAGGAAAATATTAGTAAAAGGAGAAAATTGATTCGGAATGGAATGAAATGAATTTCATTTCATTGAAAGTTGTACAAAGAAGCATTTTTTTTTTTTTTAAAAGAAAAGAAAAAAAAAACTCTCTAAAAATCACTATTAATAATCAAACATTTGAATAACTTCAGAATATATTGTAATTTATTTGAAGAAGCTCATATCAATCTATTGATAATTTTTCCGTTCAACTAAAATGATAAAGAAAGAAAGGAAAAAAGAAAATTGAAGAAAAAGTAATGGTGATTTTTTTTTTTTTCTTTGAATTGTAATAGCAAAAATTTTATTTTTCTGACTTAGTTTTTTTTTTCAATTTTTTAATTAGAGCTAATGTTTTCACAACTCTGTTTAATTTTTGAAAATTCTTTGTATGGCCATAATGACATCATAGAATTTATAATTCTTTTTTATTTTAACATAATCGACATGAATTACTCTTAATTGTAACTTTTAGACCGAGGTTTTTTTTTTCTTATTCTTCTTCTCCTACCATTTATTATTTCTTTTTTTTTTCTCATCAATTGTTACACATGAAGAATACAACTGTATTTATTTTGACATAAAAATATCAACAAATCAATAATTTTAAATTAATTAATTTAAATGAAAAAAAAAAAAAAAAAAAATTGCTGGATGAAATTTTGAAACAGCCAATGTTTAGAATTATGGACGGAAAATGATGTGAACCGAAAAAAAAATCTGCTGGAATCTATGTTAAGATGTTGAAACATACACAATGAAATGGAGTATAAATAAAATTGTATTTTTTAGGAGAGTAAAATGATTGGATTTAATTACTAAATTGATTTGCACAGAACGGCAGAGACAAAAGCAGATCACACAATCTGCTTTTCATCTCGAAATTTTCATATTTTCTAGCAACAAACATACAAACAGGAAATTTAAAAAATGTTTATTTCATCAAAAACGAACTCATTCGCGCATTTCAATTTCTAAACGATTTTTGCTAAACGATTATTTTTTATGGCATTTTCATTCGAACCACCCGTTCAGACATCACTTTTCAAAATAAGCTATTTAAATAATTGTTTATTAGGCAACAATAATAAAAATGATCAACACAAAAAAAAAAAAAAAAAAAAACGATTTTATATATATTTTTATAGCAAATAACAGCAGCTTAATCGAATGGCAGAAAATCGAATACAAAAGCTCAAGCTATCAAAACTTTATATCAAATCTAGAATAGGCAAAAAAAATAAATGCGTAATTGAATGCTTTCGTTTAGCATTTTAATTTAGATAGAGAGAGAGAGAGAGATAGAGAGAGATAGAGAGAGAGAGAGAGAGAGAGAGAGAGAGAGAGAGAAAGAGAGAGATAGAGAAAGAAAACAAAACAGTCTAGGTAAATTTGTCGATTTAAAATTCAACACTCTCACACATTGTCAATATGTATATTAAATTTGATAAATCAATTGCTCAGTGTATTATTTTGAAAGGCAAAAAAAAAAAATAAATAAATAAATAAAACCGACATTCATTTCTTCCACGTATCATTTTTGTTGATTTTATCATTGAATTCACACATTTATTTTGAAGCATTTCAATTTTCATTTTGAAAATAATAATAAAAATTAATTGTATAGCAGAAGAGAAGAAATGCGTTGATAGTCGAATTTTTTTCACTTTAGTAAAAGGCTGTTATTAAGCATTTGGAGGAATAAATTAAATTATTTCATCTATATTTTATTGTGAAAATGTTCAATGGGCCGATAAAACTTGTTCAATGCTTTTTGTTTTGTTTTTTTTTTCCTTTTGACAAAAAATAAAATATTGCATTCTAGTAAATTTTCGATTCTGAACAAAGACAGAGTGTATTTTGCAATTAATTCACTTCCTGAAAAATACATTTATTTTAATATTACAAAGAAAGAAAGAGAAAAAGAAAGTATTTTTTTTTTTTATTTTAAATGAAAAAATCAAACAAATCCGTCGTAAAAAGAGAATATTTTTTCTAGAAATTCATTTTTCTTCTTCTTCTTCTTCTTCTCAATTGGAATGATAGCATTGTTGAATAGGCTATACTGCAATTGAAAAATTTCAGAAATTCACACAATTACAAACAAACATAATATTGCGTTTAACATATTAAACGAAATATGCAAGAACAAATTATATGAACTATTCAATATTGTTGTATACAAATTTAATGGAAACTTAAAAATGATTTACCAGGCATTTTTTGTATTGCCAATAGTTGTATTTGGCGACAAGCAAAATAGAGACTATCGCGAGTAGCAAAATTTATTTATTTTTTTTTTTTTTCAAACTTTAGATAGCAATGGCATTCGAAAAAAGCCAATTCACATTTTTAAACGTAGACAGTTTTTTCAGGGCAAATTTATATGAACTTTCATCTGCAACGATAATAACATTTCAGTGTTTCTTGTTACACTTTCGCATATACAGCCATCAAAATAACTTCCAGGAAACAATGCACAGTAAACAAAATAAAACCATATTTATGAAATAAATCGCGTTTTTTTTACCAGTTAAACGAAAAATAACATTGAACGACATTAACATAGTCGCTTACTAGAGTCGATAGTTTAATGCATTCGATTTTCATCACGTTAGTTAGACATAAAACTGTCTAGCTTCAACCATATTTATAGTCGACAGTTTTTCAAAGAATGCAAATTTAATGGAGAAATCAGACAGAAAATGAGAGAGAGGGAGAGAGAGAGAAATAATAATCATTGAATTTTATCTTTGTCAAGCACCGGTTTAAAGACTATCGTTCCCATAAATTGATGTCTTCATGTAATTTGTAATTGATGAATGAGTCAAACGCAAATAGGAATATTTTTTCAGAAAAAAAAAAAACACAAACATATTACTTCTCAATCCAACCGAAAATTATTCGTCTACTATGTAAATGATTTACAAGTTATTTGTTTTAGATAAATTACACCCATCCCTCCAATTGTGATTGGATTAGATTCTATGAAATAAAAACAAAATAAAATGAATGGATACGAAATTGTCTCCGAAAAAAATAACGATTTTGTTTTTTTCTTTATTCATTATTTTATTTCCGTATTTATTTAACGAATGATTTGTGTTTCAAATGTTCGGATATATTCTGTAAACTAAAATAAATTTAATAATAGCAGTAAATGATTTTTAGCAATAATCATAGATCTGACATCATAGTCCATGATTTATTCCATGAAACCTAAGCATACATCATCTCGATTGACCGAATTGGACCTTATCATTATTATATTTATCTCGGGCAACCGATAGGTAAGATAAAAAAGAAACAAAGAACCTGTTACATTTGTGTCTTTGCTAAAGTTACGACACAAACCACCCATTTAAATTCTATAGCAAAGTGCACAAATGTGCCTGAATTGACACCAAAGTGAAACAATTTCTTTAATATCTTCACATTTCAAGCTATGCTATAACTTTTCACAACTAAAATATATTGAGTAAAATTTCCAACTCTTTTCTCCATTTTCTTTTATTTTAAATGCTAATATAATTAGTTCACAAAAATTTATTTTTTTTCAATCATTTTATTTTAATTAATTATAAACAAAACAAAATGACAATTTTTAAAACTGTGAAATTGCTTCTTCATCTTAACCTAATTGAGTATAAAAGTTAGTATTTCATTTTTCGATTATAAATAGTCCGCAACAGATCTTCGATTGGCGCTTGATAGATCATATAAAGTAAAAAACTGGCAAAAATAGTTAAAATTGTGATTCCAAAAAAGAATGTAATCTGAAATGATCAAAAATCAAAAATGTGTCATTGAAATGAGATCGAAATTATTCAATTAGTTGAGTATTTCAATTATGTACATACAATCAATCCATTGGATAAATGTAAGCTGCTCTCAGAACTCAATATGATGACACGTGTGACAATTGGATAGACCATTAGAAAGCTATTTGTCATTTTATCTAAAGGTAATAAATACCTTGATGTCAGCAGATGCCCAATGAAACCTTCGAAAAATTGAGATATTTTTTTTCTTCATTTGTTCCAAATCAATTGTTTTCTATTTGTTCACAACATTTATCGATACATACCTCTATGTTTTGATATCGATGCAATAATGATCCAAAGTATAATTACAGACCATGTCATATGGATTATGGTTGAGAAAATGGCATTTGTAGTTAATGAGATGAGAGATTTGCTAAAAATAAGGGCAATCAAAAGTAACAAGCACGAAATCCAACCTGAAAACCAAATCAAATCATCTATTACTCAATTGATTTGATGGAATTTTATACAATGGATACAAACCACATGACATCATGCCCATTGATATTTCAAGTTTTGTATCGATCTTGTGAATAACATATCCAATACAAATGCCAAAAATGTATGGTGAAAGTCTTGTCCATGGTTTATCATACAATCCATTGAAAAATGTTAAACTTTCCGCGGAAATTAAACTGAAAATCATTTGAAATGCATTTAATTTAAATGTTTTATTGATGTACGAGCATACGTGGGCTAACCTCGAAGTAATATTTTCATCCGAATGATGTTCATAAAATCGCAATGATGTGTTTGCAATCAATGAACTAATCAAAAATGAACTGAATATAATCATTCCAAAGCGTGGATGATTCTTTAAAATTAACAATATTATACAGGCTACAATGAAACAATGCACTTCCATTGATAATATCCATGACCAAACCATACACTGAATTGAAATGAAATTGTTATGTCATGAGAAAATGTTAATATTTGAAAATATTCAATTTTTTTTTTTTTTTTTTTTCTCAAAAACTCACTCGTTCATCTAATGGATAAAATTGATCAATGTAGAGAATGTTACGCCACATGCTTATTTCACAAGTTTGATGATCCATCGAAGGGATATCAATCGTACTAAAATCATAAAAATATTTCATAAACATTTGCAACAGCAATAGCACAGCAATGTACGAAAATGTCATGCTCAACACTTTGTATGCAATCATTGAGACAATATGAAGTAATGTATCAAAGCATGAACAAATTGACTCCATGTCTATATTTTTCATGCGATTGAAGAACATGTGGGCAACACAAACGCCACTGTAAAAGAGAGATAAAATTTGAGTTAAACAAAGATTTAAATGACATGAAATGAAATAGTGGCATACCACAGAAAAAAGTGCGTGTCAATTGCAAGTGAACCACTATTCATTATGCTTTGCACGATGTTTGATCCATCCAAACGATATTTATACATTTTGTTATCTGAAAATGGAATTTATTAAATTATATTTTATCTTTTTGGAAAAACTTTCTCATTTCAATTTTATATTTTCATCAACAATTTACCAGAAATATAATACAAAACGGTGCAAACATGAACCAATAAAATCCAAAGCAATGTTAAAAGTCGAAGGCCGGCTATTTCGATAACATTATTGATGCAATATTTCGGTAGATCACTGAATAAAATATCAAAATTTCGCCACCATGAAAATGCCAATAATGTTCTTCGTAAAGCGTTCGGATTTGCTGTTGCAACACTGATCGATCCCGCATCTGATGAAACTATCGAAATGAAAAAACAAAAATTGTCAATTTTTCTCATACATACATTTTACAATCAAATTTCAATTTGAATTTAATTTACATTTGGTACATTTTGATGATAAAAAATCCAAACTAAGCGTTGACAAATGTTCCATTTTCAGTTCCTTAATTTGAATCAAATTAACACTTCTCAATGAATCCATTTGCGTGGCATTGAAATTGTTTTTCAAACTTTCACTGCTCAAATAGTTCCGAGTGCAATTAGTGAGGTTATTCAAGCGATTGGTTAATTGTGTTGCGCTTTTGCTGAGAAAAATAATAAGAATAATAATAATATGAATGCATGGATATAAAATTAAAAGTTCGAATGAATTAAATTCGAAAAGAAATCCACTAACTTTATCGCTTGTTGCTGTTGAAGTTGCATTAGGTTCATTTTTACATCGAAATTGATGAGATGATCGATAATAGTTCCAAAAATGCCAAATATGAGGAAGGCTGACGTTAGACCACTGTTCGAAGTTTATTGAAATAAAAAAATAGTTGAAAAAAAAAAAACAAAATTATTCAAGAAAATTTGAAATTGCAAAGCCTTTGCAAAACTTACATAAAGATATAAAATGCTGAATCCGTGTAAAATGTGTAAGATTCATTTAAAATGCGAACATTCATAAGTTCGGTATTTTTCATAACAAGATTATTTCTTAGATGTGATACATTTGCATAGGACATAACTTGCAGCAGATCACTGTGATTGCATGATTTTGGCATGCATGCAGTCTGATGTATGATATACGTATGAAATGATGAACTATCGATGACACTTTTGTAGTGTGCATTGACCAATTGAACGTGAAATGGTAAATAAATAGGTGGTATCATAAAACCTTGTACATCATCGGTTATCGTTTGATTAATCGTACCACCAAGTGCCTGATAATTATGAATGTTTATTTCATCATTCAATTCACGACATAATTGTGCATCGCCGCGTCGAACATTATTTCCGGCAAAAATATTTCCCGCGTAATATCCTGATGCATCATATACTATAGAGAAATGAAAATAACAAACAAACGAAAAAAAAAAGAAAAAAAAAAATTAGTTCAGTCCGTATATTACAATTATTATTACTTCGAATTGCGGATAGATTTCTGCACAAAATTATGATATAATTGGTTTTGCGATGTTTTTTAAGCATGAAATCGCGCACTGAACGTCATTTATATTTTCGTTAGAAAAACACTGTTAACAACGCCAATCAAATCGATCAGTGATGGTTGAAGGTGTAACGATCATAACATTGAATGTTACCGCTTCTTTTTTTTTCTTCTTTTACTGCCGCGAAAGTAATACAAAAGAAAGCCAAAATCAAAACAAAACAAAACAGAAAACAATAACAACAAACTTCATCTTCAACATTCCCCGCAAAACACTCAAATAAATTTTGTATATAAAATATGCGCGCGCACACTCAAAGTTTCTTTTAATTATCAGTTCAATTTGTTGTAGTTAAAAGGCATTTCAACAACATCAGGCGGTTGGTTGCTTAAATCAGTCGGTTGGTTTTTGGATAGCTCGTCGGTTTTGATTACAGATCACAATTACTTTGGCAATTTTAAAACAAATTTCACCGCATAAATTGCACCACACACACACACACACACACACACGCACAACCACATTCATTTCAATCTAAATTACATTTCAAAAGAGTGCAAAATGATTGGTCATTTTGAGCATCGATTTTCATTTTAAAATGAATTCCAAAACACCATATATGTTTTCATAATAAAACATTTTCAAATGATTTCCAACTGAGCGAAACACATTTTAACTAAATGCTAGAAAGTTTAAATTAGTCCCAAAAATGAAGGTGAAATTTCTTAATTGCCACAATGATTTAAAGGTGTGCCTTTATTGAGTTTATTGATTATTTTGGTCGACGTCATCAATTTTATAAGTCAATTGTAATGATTCAATACATTGAATTAAATTTCGAAAGTAATTTGAATGAGACACGATATAGTTTTATACACATGTTCAAGCGCAGACATTTAAATTTTTTAATAAAAGAATAATTTTCTTCTTTTTTTTTCAATAATCAATCATCACAATAAATAAATTTGAAATTTTACTGAGAAAATTATCTAATTTGATTGTAAACATACATTTGACTGCCCACAAAACGTCTTTATGCAAACCATCTAAATACAAGAACATGTCTTTAATACATTTTTCACTAATATTCCATCCGACATCGTTAAATTCAAAAAATCGCACCATTGACAATGGACTGAATGTTTCGAATATCACATTTAAATTTGAGATAACAGTTGGAGACACTTGTGATATGGCCAAATTTAAAATGATTGTCAAAATCCACTTCTTTTTAAATATCATCTTTCAGATAAGATTTCAGAATGAAGTAAAAAGATTTTATTCTTTATATTTTCACTAATTTCGTTGCAATTTGTTACATTAAAATTCCAAACTAATCAAAAAGCCTATAATGATTTTGATCATTCAGAATTAAATCACAGCAATTTGTCACTCTTTTTTAATGCAGCTGTTATTTTAAAAAACTCATACATAGTGTCGAGTATTTTATTGTTTAATTCAATAACAGATACGACTGAAAATCAAACCGATCACTACAACGATGCTTATAGATCTGATGCTTTTTGATTTTCGTACGAAAATTGAAACACTGCGATCGCAGAGGGAAAATAAAAGCAAAATTCGAGGAATATCGAAAGTAAACAGAATGAAAATTGAAATTGAATTTTGTGTTGCATGCGTTCGATTGAATGGAGAATGATTATTTCGGAATAATGTTGAAAGAAACATAGCAACAAAAAGCAGAAGAAAAAGAAAAAACAATTCCACAATGTGAAGTGATTGAAATGTGTTTTTGTTGTTGTATTTCATTGGTATGAGCTAAATTGAGCGTGGATGGTGCACGTTGTTCATGACAATGCAAGTAAAACAGAAAATAGCGCTTATTCGCAGATATTGGCCAAAGAAAGGGCAACTAAGAAGAAGAAGATGACGCGAAAGAAATACAAAAAGTAAACACATAACGTAACATAAAACTTTTTTTACCTTTACATTTTCTCATTTACTGTTTCATTTACGATGCGTATCAAATCGCTTGGCGCGTTTAGTGCGTACATACACTCTATACATGTTTAGCACCAAATTATCATAGCACCACGTGCAATACCGACAAATAATTTATGGCGCCATGGAAAAAGTTGAACGATGAAAACAAATCAATGGGAAATATACTGTATCGTCCAACATGGTATGCACAAATGCAAACATTCAATATCGCGTGTTAAAATGAATATTTCTCAAACATTTATGTTTTTCTTTTCTTTGCGATCATTTTTCTTTTTTTCGGTGTCGTATTGTATGTTATTTTCTTTTCAATTCATATTTTGCTTCATTATTCGCCAGTCATTTGTAATTAGTCTGACGGAGATTTGCAAATGGCATTCATATCCGCATTTAATTTCTCATTATCTCGCATCATTACCATTTTGATTACCATGCAAAACCATTTAATTCAATTTTCTATTCCAATTTTCTATGTTGTTGCATAAGATAGTTTTTGAGTGAAAATTTTACCAATTCAATTGTAATTTTAACCACAATTCATGGCAATTTCCTGCATCAATGCGTACAAATCAAAATATTACACGTGTAATGTTCCTTGAAATAGTCAAAATATATTTGAATATTAATCAACCATATGCATGAAAGAACATATGGGAAAATGTATCAAGTCTACATTTGAGTAAGGCATGGTGCAACGAATTTACAGTAAATTATTCACCTTTGCCAATTACAGCTTCAAATCGCTTTGTTTCAAATATCAGTTGACGTTGCAAATATAATAAAAATCAAATAAATCGTAAAATTTCTCCTTGGATTATGTTGAAAAATACCGAAAATGATGAAATTATGATTTTCCAAATGTGATTCAATTTAAAATTTAAAGTGAAACAACGATATGCATTGACGCGTCTTCTGTAATTAAAAATGCAATTTATATACTGTAAAATAAGAAATTCGTTACATAAACACAGGAATATTTTTTGAAAAAATCTGAAATTCATTTTCATTAAATGTTCCTTTTTTAAATAATTTGTGATTACCCTTTTCATCACAATTATTTCTGCTGCTTATGCTTGAATTTTAAACAAAGAATTCTTCAAAATTTCAAATGAAACGAATGAATGTGGTTCATCCAACGAATGAATGTTAAATATATAATCTAATATTTTGTATGATGAATTGTGGTTTTCAACCAATACACCAATGAATTCAAGGAGAAGTTTATCGAAAGAAAAAAACAACTTGCCATTTAAACGAATTTTCATCTTTAAATTCAATAGTTATTCTGTATTGCAAAATGAAAACCATTTTTTTCAAATAAAAAAAAATTCAAATAGATGTAATTTTTCTCTGATTTACTGAAAAGAAGAACTTGAAAATAAACAATAACATTTCAAAAATAAATGTGAAAATCGTGGGTCTGTTAGTTTGATCAAAATTGTATTATTGTTTTTATAAATTAATTTAGTTTTCTTTGCTGGTAACTTTTTTTTTCTGTGCTTAAGTGCTTAAAAACTACCTCAATTAATATATAGTATAATTTTAGGAGATTTTTGTTTTAATGAGAGAACAAAGTAATAAAAAAAAAAAATTCTGAACATATTGTGGAATTCCCTTGTTTTTCATCTAAATGTGTTCCGTCAAAAAAAAGCGAAGTAATAAAGGAAAGTGCAAAATTCACTTGTGTTCGCCTTAGTGGGATGAATAGGGTTTTGTACATCACTGTTAATAAAAAGAAATTAAAATGAAATGAAATTATTCACTATTTAGCCGGATGCGAATTTGTCTCTGATGTTGGTTAGTGCGGTTAGTGAATTTTTTCAATGAAATATTTTCATAATAGAAAATTTTGAACTTTCGAATCAAGCATACTTGCGAGCCAGACATACGCAAGAGGGTTAAAGGGGAAAAACCATTGATATCTGTCGATAGTGAATTCAATAAAAAAACAAGTTTCGTTGTAGGTTCAGCGTCGGTATTGCTTTTGAGTGAAAAATCTGGTGTAAACGTCAAAAAAAAAAGGGTGGACGTTTTCGGGAGCAAAAACTAATGATGCAAGTCGATAGAGCGTGAAAAGTTACCCCCAAAAAGTTACCATCTTGAAAGCCAATTCGCAATTTCCCATGGTAGATTTTTGTTTGTTTGAAATAACCAGCTTCCCCCCCCCCCCCCCCCTTCGCGCACGTCTGTTTGCAAGTACTGGAAATATATCAATATAAATATTCTATACCGGTATCGACGGATCACGATATGCGATGGAAAAAATCAAGAAAGAAAAAATTCTGACCCAATTGATGAATCATCTTGTTTTCATGTACATGTATTTCATGACATTTTTTTTAAAAAAGGAATGAAGCAATAATTAGAACAATTTCCTTGTCAGTTAACAATATTTTATATTCAACTTTAGTATTCATTTGTTCATGTACACGAAGAATTTCGTCATTTTAAATAAAAGAATTTTAAGAAATATTGCTAGTCATATGACTGAAATATTCCCGTTTTAACTAAGAGCCATGTGATATCTTTCTCTATTGAAAGTAGCAGAAGGAATGAATATCCTATATTATATATTCTATCATTCTCTGCGTTTGTGCCGATGTTTGTATTCAATCCATGCCTAAATGATTGAATTTTTTCATTGTTTTATAAATTATTGTAGTCAATTTTCTGATGCAGATATCATAGTACTAGTAATATGATAGTTCTCACTCAAAATCCAATCAGCAAAACTAAATATAAATGGTTTAAATGTAAATGTATGAAATTTCGAATTTACATTTGGTCTTCGATAAAATGTTGAATTATATTAAAAATATATTTATTTACATTTAGTTTTTCCGTTTGCATTTTGAGTGTTTAGTATTTTTAAAAAGAAACTATTAAATCGTAATCGAGATCTCGATGAGGATTACATGAACATAAGTATAAGCATTATTGATGCAAAAACACAATTATAATTTGATCGTGTTTAAATGAAGGTTTTTTTCGAGCATTTGAAAAAACATTTTCATCAGAGGCGCCAGTATTTTTATACGCATTCGAAAATGAAGCATGTAATCTATATAAGGCGATACCTCACATAGATGATGGTTTAAGAAACAATATACAAATATCGACAAAGATATTCTTCGCTTTAAACGGTTTGTTAAAAAAACAGAAAAACTTCTGTTTTCCATTTTTTTTACAAAATGTGATGAGTTTCATTTCACAATCAACGTTTTTAATGATGATACAAATATTCCTTCCCAAACCAAAAATAAAAGCACGCAATGAATTTCCAAGATAGATATCATTATGAAGAATTCAGTATATTCGTAATTTCAAATTCATTTACGATGTTACACAAATAATTTGAACCGAAATAATGACTTTATTGATGTGACAATGTGTAAATAGTGGCTTAGGAAAAAAACTATTCAAAGTTATTTTTGTATTTCAACCGAATTTATTTATTTCATTCGAAATTTTTAAAGTAAACCAAAATTGAAAAACAAATGTTTATGTAACATTTGATTACGTCTTTTGGTTATTCACTTTATAAAGTGGTAACTGCTTCTAATTCTGCTATGCAAAGTAATGTCCGACTTTATTGTTGAAAACTGAGAAATTCGTCAAAGTTTTTATGACTTTTTAACAGCAAAATTTCCTTGTTGCGCTGTCTGCAGTGGATTTATTTATTCCTGATTTCTCTGCACCATATAATTCGGTGCAAATATAATAAACAGTAGCGCCAACAAGAACTACAGTACCAAGACCTTTACCAAAGCCTTCAAAATTAAATGATGCACCGTGGCCAGCGAATGCGAAACAGATATTTTCATTTCAATAATGAATTCACTATAATGAATCCATTAAATGAGTGGACGCAATGCCTCATCGCACTCAAACGAAGTGTGTGAAATGCGGAGGCAGCAACGACCGCATACGACGCATCGTACTTAAACCGAGTCGTATGCGGTGCTTGCTGTGGCCGCATTCAACACACTTCGTTCGAGTGCGATGAGGCATTGCGTCCACTCATTTAATGGATTCATTATAGTGAATTCATTATTGAAATGAAAATATCTGTTTCGAATTCGCATACCGTGGCCATGATTTATATGATCTCCTGATGTTCTTGGTATTGTTTTTGGCACTTATTTCGGTACGTAAAATAAGTGAATTCCTGACTTTTATCAATATTATTGAGATTTTTTAAAGTTATATGACTAATATTGCTTAACATTCTTTTATTTAAAATGACGAAAATCTTCTGGAGAAGAATTGTTAGAGGGCTACCATTACTAGACAGACCAGACGCTGAAGGGCATTAATGGTCTACTAGACTGTCCGATAATGACCTGAAAAAATGAATGAAAAATTTTTTTTTTGTGAAAATCGATTTTATTCTTCAACATAATCTCCTTTTAGCTCGATACACCGAGTCCAGCGATTTTCCAACTTTTTTATCCCTTCCAAATAATAGTCTGATGTTTGTCGTCCAAAATAGCTATCTGTTTCCCATTCCACTTCTTCATTTGATCCAAAACGCTTACTAGACAACCATCTTTTCAGGTTTCCAAACAAATAATAGTCGCTGGGGGCCAAGTCTGGAGAATACGGTGGTTGGGGAAGCAATTCGTACCGTAATTCGTGAAATTTTGCCTGTGCGATTGTTGATGTGTGAGCTGGTGCATTATCGTGGTGAAACAGGATTTTCTTCTTCTGCAAATGCGGTCGTTTCTTCTTGATTTCATCATCCAATCGATCCAATAACGCTGCATAATATGCTCCTGTTATCGTTTTACCCTTTTCAAGGTAATCGATGAAGATTATGCCATATGCATCCCAAAAAACACTGGCCATAACCTTACCGGCCGATTGTTGCGTCTTTGACCGCTTCGGTGCACTTCCACCCGGTAAACGCCACTCTTTCGATGCTTCACGAGATTCCGGTGTGTAGTGGTGAATCCATGTTTCATCCATAGTTACAAATCGACGCAAAAACTCAGATGGATTCTTTTGAAACATGGCCAAATTGCTCATTGAAGTTCTCATTCGAATGCGCTTTTGATCAATTGTGAGCGAACGCGGCACCCATCTTGCACAAAGCTTTCTTGCCTCCAATTTATCGTGCAGAATATTACCCACACGGTCTTTTGAGATGTGTACGGCCTCAGCTATCTCGCGCACTTTCAATTTTGGATCATCCAATATCATATCGTGAATTTTTTCTATAATTTCTGGAGTTGTTACCTCAATTGGACGACCTGGACTTCGTATTGTTTCTGTGCTCGTACGACCACATTTAAATTCAGTAAACCACTTATGAATGGTTCCAATCGACGGAGAAGAGTCCGGAAAATACTTATCAAGCTTTGCTTTGGTTTCGCTTATGGTTTTTTTGCGCAAAAAATAGTACTTTATCAACACACGAAATTCATTTTTGTCCATTGTTAACAAAAATATTGGAGGTTGTTTGCTTTCAATGACTGTCACTTGTAAACTACTCAACATAAATGGCTGAAATTTTGACAGTAGAGGTTTGAAGGATGGCACTACTAAAAAATAATATCGATTCTGAACGATAGATGGAGCCACTTGTATTTTTCAGGTCATTATCGGACAGCCTTGTATAAGTGATTGTTGTTGTTGTTTGTTGTATTCAGTCAGGCTGGTTTAACTAGTTATTGGGAATGAGATATTTGATGGAAATTGTTGGAAATGTATATATGTTTTTTTACTCCATTTGATATGGGTTCTTGTTGTGTATCTCAAATGTATTTTGGCATTTTTTTTATTTAAAAAAAAATTAAGCAACAATTGAAACATTTTTTAACAAATTTTGATATTTACCAGTTTTTTTCTACATGAATTTTGTCATTTTTTTAAAAAAAAATTAAGGACATTCCTTAACAATGAAATTTTTGAATTCTCTTAACGTCATCCAAATGTGTTTCGATATTTTTTCTAAAAATTGGAGCACAAATTTAAGTATTTTCTTTACCATTTACAATTACGCTTGTTTGTGTCTAAATTTATTGTCATAAAATATCACATTTTTATTTTATTTATATCATAAAAGAAATTGCACAATATGATTTTGCACATATTAGAGTATAAATTGGGTTTGCTTCTCTACAATACTTTACAACTGAAAAGGTTTTTACCACTGACAGTTTATTAACAAAAAATAAAAATTATTTAAAATGAAATTATTCACTATCTTAGCCGGAGTGACATTGATCTTCGTAAGTCAATTTATTCTCAATAAAATTTTTTGGTGGTAGACATTTTTAGTTTATAAAATTCAGTTGAATTCAGTAGTTGGGTTTTACCCGATCGGTTATTTTCAAATAGATTTTTTTACTTTTTTTTAATTGATTTATCATTAGCTTCAAATGATTTTAGATTTGAATTTAATTTTAAATTTGATGGTTATTATTTTATAGCTCCTGAGTGCTTGTGATGGAGCATCGGTTGAGGAGCCAATCTGTTGTATAGACGAAAACACTTGCAAACCTGTAACTAATAAAGTAAAAGCTTCGATTGCGAAAGGTTTTACTTGCCTGTTGGCGATGTGTAATCAGATCATTATTCAGGCCGAATCAAGACCAGTAAGCGGCAGAAGCGGTGGAAGTTCAAGTGGATCAAGTTCAAAATCAGTACCAAAATCAGCACCAAAAACAATACCAAGTACAAGAACAGTTTATGTACACCATAGCGACGGTACTTCGTTTAATATTGAAGGCTTTGGTATAGGCCTTGGTATTGGAATTACTGTAGGTGCCACCGTTGGTTATGCCGGTGCCAAATTGTGTGGTGCAGCGAAAAAAAGAACGATTCAATCCACCGTAGCTGGCGCAACAATTGGAGGTGCTGCTGGTTGCCTTATTGGTGGTTTTGCTGTTAAAAAGTAATGAAAACGTTGAATAATTTCTAAATTTTCAACAATAAAGTCGGTCGTCATTTTGTATCGCGAAATGAGAACTAAGCAATACTTCATAAAATGAATAAGCAATTAAATTCAAACAAATATCAATTTAATCGTTTACTTTATGGCTTATTCATAAAATGCTGAATGAAATAAAAAAATTCGATTAAAAAAAAAACTTTGAATTATTTTTTTCCAAACCTTCATTTATACGTTATCATTGAACATGTCTTCATTTCGTTTCGAGTGATTTGTCTAGTAATGTAAATCAAGCAGAGTTAGCAGACGTTACACTGAGCTATTATTAGCCAACTAAATAATATTATTGAAATAACATTAGCCGCTGACACGATGTTGTGTATAAACGAAGAAGAGGAGAGAAGAATCAATACATATGCGACACATAATCATATTGTATGTAGTTGCTTTTACACACAGATTCGTGCACTGTTGTATCTGAATGTTCCTATTTAGCATAAAATAAGTGATATTTTTATGTCATATGCATTACCGCCAAAGAATATCTTATGCTCAATAAGATCCAACCATATTTAGATTAACCATAGACAACTATGTATGCAGTTAATTATAATCGTTTTCAGTTGGTTGTTTTGGGACCGTCGCCTAATTGTGATTGATTTTCATACAAAATTAACTTAGCCAACCAGTCAATCAGTCACTTTATTGCCACACGGGGTACTATTATTTACATTATTGCTCCAGGACTTTTACATTATATCATTTCGAGCTAGTTATTTATTTGATATTTTATTTCGTTTACCTAATACTCATGCACACAATAACTGCAGAAAATGATTGAAACTTATCCAAATCGTATAGTTCACGTCATGATCGTGCTTTGTTAATAGCAAAATGTTTTTGGCATAGTGTCATATTTTTGGTGTATCACAAAAACGTCAAATATTTTGCTCTTTATATTCTGAAAATTGTTGTTTCAACCTGAAAGAAACATTTGACTCAAAATATTATTGTATTATTTTGGATTTCAAGTTTTTTCGTAAAATTAAAAACAGATGCTATTCATTTCAGTGTATTGTAGTCATTTGAGTTTAATTAGGAAAATAACTGATAAGGAGTGCAAATTTGAATACGAAAAAAAAAAAATTCAATATTTAATATATTTTTTCGATTACAAATATTTTATGACGAATGTTGCTTTCAAAATTCTCATTCCTTATCAGTTATATTGCATGACGCGCGTGATGTTATTCACATCAGTATACTTATTAAAATGTAACATGAGCAAAGAATGATTTCTAACTGAAACACCGATGTTTTTTTTTCGAAGAATGAAATAGAAATTGAAATGCTTTTTTAAAGAGAATCATTGAAAATAATTTTTATTAAAATGAAGCACTTCGGTGTTTCACTTTGTTGAACTTGTTTTTCAATTTTTGTGTTATTTATATATTGGTTGTATAACTTAATAATTTCGTATTTGTTACTAACTTCATATCTATTCATCTGTCATATATTTTGACATTGACATCTATTGTATGTTAAAAAGCGTCAAAAAATCTAGTAAATTCAGTCTGTCAAAGAGAATATTACTTAACACACAAAATTTTTTTATTTGGCACAAAATGTCGAATTACGTTCCAACAAAACAGCATTTGCGGGAAGGTTTGCTTTTGCTCTTCAATTTAAAGAAAAGTGCAACAGAAGCGCATCGTTTGTTATCATAAGCTTATCCTGAATATGCTCCAGAGGTAAGAGTATGTCAGCAGTGGTTTGCACGATTTAAAAGTAGTGATTTTGAAGTGGAAGACCAAGAGCGTCCAGGCCAGCCAAAAAAGTTTGAAGACAAAGAATTGGAGGCATTACTCGATGAAGATTCGTGTCAAACACAACAAGAACTTGCATTATCATTGCGAGTTAAACAAAAAACCATTTCAAAACGCTTAAAAGCATTAGGATTAATTCAAAAGCAAGGAAATTGGGTGCCACATGAATTGAAGCCAAGAGATGTTGAAAGACG
This sequence comes from Resseliella maxima, assembly GCA_029041755.1. Taxonomy (NCBI): domain Eukaryota; kingdom Metazoa; phylum Arthropoda; class Insecta; order Diptera; family Cecidomyiidae; genus Resseliella; species Resseliella maxima. Next base: position 9,622 of record JAQOWM010000130.1, on the reverse strand, counting down.
ATTTTGCATGTCAGAAATGCTACTAGCTCGCCACAAAAAGAAGGAATATTCATGGTTCTAAAGTTATGCTCTGTATCTGGTGGGATCAGAATGGTGTACTGTATTATGAGCTGCCAAAACCCAGTGAAACCATTAATGGGGAACGCTACCGACAACAACTCATCAAATTGAATGCAGCAATCAAACAAAAACGGCCAGAATGGGAGACCAGACACGAGAAACTGATTTTTCATGATGACAACGCTCGACCACATCGGGCTCAAGGGCCCAAAAACTATGTGGAAAATGTCGGATGTTCCTTGGTATGATCAAAGTGTAGTTGAATATTATTCTAAAATATGCATGGGAAAATATATGGGAATCGTTTTTAAAGCGTTTAAATTTTGTTTTAATAACTTTTTCTAAAAATTCTACACCTTTTCAATTCAAAGGAATGAATGTGGTTCATTTAATGTGTTCGAATCAAACATTTAATCATTTCGGATCTATTCAAACGCTAATGAAAATAAAAAAAACAAAATTCGATTTGTTAGGCCCAAGTTCCATTTCGCAATGTCAATACTGAACAATAAAATCCCGTTGTCAGTTACAATAATTTACAGTTTTATATATAGAATAAAAAATAAAATTTTTCGTGAGCTTTTGTTACTTCTCTGCATATGTCAATATAAAATTTTTACATTTGGAGAATGAATCTTGGAATGAATGATACTTTTTATTTAAAATTAAATGAAGTAAATAACATACGTGTTCAAAAGCCAAATCCAGTAGAATGAAATGGATCCAGCCGCTAGCCAGCAGTGCTGGTGAAGCATGCGTCGGTACCGTTTGAAGCCATACGCACGTTGCAAAAGTCTGTATGTTTGTGAGTTTATATTCATCACTTGTGAGTACTGTATTGGTTTGCGCTGTAATCAATATACAGTGCGCGAAATAAGGTTAGACGCATTTGCTCTTTTGAAGAAAATAAACAATGTCGTTTTTGACACTTGTTGTGTTGGAATTCACCTTCCCGTCCAAAATACAGTTAATTAACAAACAGGGTAATGGCAAAATCAGTAATAGAGGCGAAAAAAGGCAAAATGTCCACACAAAAAGATTACATGAAGAAGTCAAATCGTCAGACAGCAAAGGAAATAAAGTTTATTTAATAAACCGATGTGAAAAAGTAGTGAGATTTTTTTATAGACTATTAATTATAATATCTTTTTTTCTATACTAGCGCCACCAAAGTAGCCATATAAATCTCATAAGTGACCAATAGCAAAATGTAATATAGTGCTTTAGAAGCACAATAGTATAAAAGCACCGTTCTTTGGTCAATATATAATGTAAGATAACTCATATGGTTGAATGTTTGCAATTTTTATTACTTTTTCACCATTTCCGACTTATTTCAAAGAAATACATTTCGTGTTTTTGCAATAATTGAAATTTCATTTTATTTTGCTTTTTGTTTGTTTTGTTAAATGATGAAAGAACAAATCTTTAAAGAATTGTGCATTGGAATTTTTTTTTTACTGATGATTTTTTATACATTTTTTTTTTTTTTTTTTTTTTGAAGTTCATTCTGATTTTTTTTTTTTACGAGCCGGATGATTTGCCTGATGTGCTTAATATTCAATTTTAAATGTTAGTCCTGCTATCAATTTGAAATAAAATTTACAATTCTTTTTTTTATATTTGATAAAATGCTCGACATTCGATTGTGCTTGTTTTTCATTTTGTTTCCCTTTAAATTTCAAACGAAAAAAAAAAAGAAAAAAAAAATTCCAATGTTCGAACATTTGATTTTAAAACATAAAGAATCCCATAAATCCCCATTAATTGGCGCACAATTGCTGCACGGAATAAAAGAAAGGAATTAAAAATTGGAATGAGTATCTATCATTAAGTGATTTTGGTCCATAAGAATTCAGATAAATATACAAGCTAAATACTTTTTGAATAAATAATTTGAAAATGGTGGGCATTTCCACACTTACTAGCTAATATCAGTTTCATCAAAATCATCACCGTGCTACTTATCTTCTTCTTCTTCTTCGTTTTTTTTTTTTTTTTTCTTTTTATTCGAAATATATAATTTGCTTGGTCGAACAGCTCAAATAGATGCTATTCAATTGAATGTTATTTTCAAATAAATAAATTATTATCACTGTTTGTTGTCAACACGACTGGTGTCTGTTGTTTTGTTACCATTCAATACACCGTGTTTACGTTGAATATTTTGTAATTTCAAGTAATCGGCATACATTCGTCTTGCCTGATGTAATACACGAACAACATTTTGTTTTCGTACCATTTTATCGAAATGCATTGTCATCTTATTATAATCCATATTATTTTTCATGACAAAATTGCAATGTTGAAGTAACAATGACAAACATAGAAACATTAAAAATGGACACTGTGCAACACGATTTTATACCCAAGAAAACAACATCTAGGGATTAAAAGGTATTGGTCCCAATAGTCACCAGTTGCGAGCTTTTCCACGATAGTCTTCGTGGGAAATTTTTAATGAGCTGATGATTTTTCAAAATTGTGAGTATTTCAAATGCTTCATATTACTATATTTATTTGCAATTTTTCGATTTTTTTTCTGTTGGAAACTTACAATGAGGCATTAATAGAGGCATCAACAACATTTTTGTATAATATTTTTGACAAATTTTTGAACTTTTTTCGACTGAAAACACAATTTTATACCAAAAAATCCTAATAACTTACTATTGAAACTATTATTTATTGTTATTATTATTATTATTATCACTACTATTATTTCAAGATAATCTTCAAATCAATACGACTCAATGATAAAAACAACAATGTTTGCGTTCTTAAGCGCTTTTTATTCAAGTTGAGCGACAAAAAAGAACAAAATGTGCAAGTAATTGGAATTAAAATGATACATTTATTGTCTTTTGTTCACATCACGAGCTCGTCATCACTGATTTCTTCGTATAGCATCCAACACGAATCCGACATCACAGAATCTAGCCGTTTGCCTCTATACCAACTTTCCAAAGGGGCAGCAATTTGATGGAATTTTTCCCTAGATTTTTCCCCGTGTTCGTCAGATTGATCCATAATGGTGATCCAGATGATGAATCTTTGTTTTTTGAATCTGTAATTTTAAATTATTGAAAAATTTCAGTACGAATATTGGGAAATTTGATAGAATGAATGGACGAAAGAAGGAAGTATAAAATTAAGGAACAAAGGTGGAAAGAAAAACACGAATATAAAAATTGAAAATCTCACGATTGTCTTTTTCCCATTGTGTTCCCTCTCGTGAGCTTTGAAACCATCTCCCTGCACTATAATATTGGTGATCACACCAACGGCTGAATGAATCACGATCTACTGGACCGCTATTCGAGGTACTGGCACCATCTGAAAATGGAATTGTTGTTAATACAAATTTGGCTTGTCAAATTGAATTATGAAATTTGTGAAAATGGACAGGTGTTTAGGGCAGGACCACTACCGGATGCATAAGCATTTGATGTTCCACCTAAGTTTGCGTTATTTGCATTGGTATTGAAATTAATGCCGCTATCAGCATTGTTACTGCTACTCAATTGATTACTATCATTCGGAACATTCAATTCATCGCCAGTACATGGTAATGGATGTGCCACAAAGCGTGGAGAGGATGATGTCAATGACATATTTTTTTAATTATACTGATATGTGCTGATATTTTGATAGTAAAAAATTCACTTGTTCACACAATTTGTTCATATAGTTTCCGTTCATTGTACACAATTTTATCGCAGTATGCCAACAAATATTTTGTTTTTTTTTTATCTGAATAACCATTATTTATTTTCAAAAACTTTTTTTACCACTCTATCTGCCCGAAAAAAGGCTCAGATAGCAGACATTTCTTGATACTTTCGTCTATTGATAGTGTCACTTTCACATCATTTGAATTGCAATTTGAAATTTTGTGTACAGATTTTGAATTGTTCATTTTTATTTTATAATTTGATATCTCCTCTGTATAAATCAAACAATCTGGCATGATGAAGTTACTATGCAAATTCATCCAATGACACCAATATATTGTTTTAGTTTTAAATGTTGATGTGCAGTTCTTTGCTGCACATTTAATTTTTTTCACATATTTTTTATGAAGATTTTCATGACGGAATAAATTTGACTTATTTTTTCTAATGAACATTCCGCAATATGAGCACAAAAATGATATTTCTTTGTTTTCGTTTTTGTTTTTGTTTTTGGTTTTCATTTTCTAATCATTTTTTTTCGATCGTTCTGAAGTAAATGAAAAAATAAACAGTAGGCAATTCTATTTTAACACATAATTTTCAGATATAAACAAATTTAATTTTAAAAAGACAATTTAATAAAATTATCTCACATATAAACAGTTTCTTCTGTTTTTTTTTCTATTATTTGCACATATTTGATTTGTGTTTAAATATCAGCTTGACATTTGTCTGCAAATTATTCAACATCCACTTCAGACGGCGCTGATGCAAGCCTGAGGGAAAAATCATGTTTGTGTCTAAGGTGTGATGCTTCTTCTTGGTAAATATTTTTCCTGTGCTGTTGTCTGAACCATTGCCTGTTGGCGTGCCTGATTTAGAGGTACTACCACTGGTATTGTCGTTCATTTTTCTACGAATTGAAAACACTGCTTTGATTGTGCGGAATGATGGATTGAAATTAGAGCTGTCCACTGAACCAAACTGTTCATGTTCGTTCGAGTTCGTTCGAGTTCGTTCGAATTTTAACCGAACATGAACAGGTCATTTTCAATTCTGAACAACTTGAACCGAATTTGAATGAACATGAACACATAATATTCAAATTTGAACAACATGAACCGAACTCGAACGAACATGAACACAAAAAATGTTTCCGAACGTTGTTCAATTAATTGAACTGGTTCATAAATGCGATCTGTTCCTGTTCGTTCAAATTCTACACACTGGACGCCATCTATACGATTTATCAACGTATGAATTTCTTGCATGAAAGCGATTTATCAATGTACATTGTCTATATCAACGGAAACGGCAAAAAGATACGTTTTGTCGTTTGCATTCCGTAATGGTGTATGTGCTATTCAGTGTATAAATGATAGAGATCACTTCCAACGTAACGTCGCACGACTTATGCCGTAGTCCATTATTCTATCGTTGATGTACTTGCCCACGGCATAGAAGTCCACTTTCTCAATTTTGTTTGATATTAATTTAAATTCACACCGTACTCAACTAGAGATGACGTAAGAGACAATGAATTTCTTTGCTGAAGCGACTTCGGCACTGCTTCATTTTCTGAGAAAAACAACTGAACAATAGTTCGGCTGTATTTGAAATATATGAATTTTCGATATAAACAAAACATATTGGAAATATTTTTGCTTATTTAATTGTTGTATTGAACAGTTCAATTTGGTTTAGTTAATTGAACAATATTCGAATGAACATGAACCGAACTTGAACATTATGAACAAACTGAACTTGAACTCGAACGAACATGAACACCCTTTTTTCTCTTTCAAACAACTCGAACCGAACATGAACATAAAAGTGAAATAATTCTGAAACATGAACGGTTCATGTTCGGTTCATGAGCAGCTCTAATTGAAATGCAACCTTTCGACAATTTCGCCCAATACGGTCAATGACGGATTGAAAAATGGAATGTAATTAAATGACGAGTAAATGAACCAAAAAGCGACGACAGCAAACACTAATATCACAAACGCATAAACTGTTTACACTTTTTCAATTGAGTCATGACAGTAGCAAATAGTTACAGTGTTGAATATAGTCAAAGAGGGCACCACATGCAAATACATTGTTTTTCATAACACACAATTTGAAATGTAAACAGATCAGAATCGAAGAAAAAATTCATGAAAATTTTGAATATTCTCAATATTTTCTTTTTGAGATTTCCTGTAAAAATCAATTCGCAAGAACAGTTTTTCCATGTCCAATGAACGAAGTCTTTTGTTAAAAAAAATAAAATGAGATAATTGTTAGCGTTAATCGTTCAACAAAGTCATTGGAAATGGCATTTCATCGATCTGGCATTTTATATATATAGATTGAATGTTTGTATGTATGTATGTTCCGGGTTGGGGTCTGATTTCAAAGTATTTTTGAAACCAACAATACTCCGGACATTTCTCCGAAACTGAGTAAGTAATGGTTTAACATTTGCTATTTTTGTTTATGTTTGTCTCAAACGTTTGACGGTTTTACATACGACTAATACAGACATAGAAATTTTGGAGAGATTCAAATACTAATGTAGTACAATATATGGGAATGACGGATTTTAGTACAACATTTATACTTGTATAGTATAATTCATTATAATTCCCCTGCTAACTGAGCTGTGTTGTAAAATTCCCCTGTAAATCTGACAGCGCGGTATCGTGTGATGCGACAACGCATATAGCTTAGTTAACAAGGGAATTATACTATACAAGTATAAATATTGTACTGAAATCGGTCATTCCCGTATATTGTACTGCATTAGTATTTGTTTCGCTCCAAAAATTTTGTGTGTGTAGACAAGTATATCGATAAACTGTGGCCACTGTGTGCTTGCGCAAAAGATTTGTGTTTTCAGATACGCTTATGAGATATATTATAGTCTGTTGTACTGTTCAATAATACAAATCCATGGCGCATGCATTAATCTATTTTCTTCAATCGAAAATTGTGAACTTGAGTTATTGCGAATTAATACCCCATCGAATCCTTTTTCTGGAACATTTTACGGACCAGAACCTAAAGTAGAAACTAAACTTTTATCTTTTGATCGAAATTTTGAGCATCGGTGTAGAGTATTCAAATTGATCAAGGGTTCAAATTGATTTTAACAATGCCTGGAGAATCAATTAAAATGTCACAAAATTATTTCCTGATTCCACCTTTAAAAACGAACGAAATCAGAATTTCATTTGAATTGATAAAGACTTTAAACAAATTACATCATTTCAAGCCAAGTCAACGGAGATATTTCTTTTAATCGGAACGTCAATTGCGCTTGATGTGAAAATCGTAGGTCTGTTGTTTGTTAGTTTGATCAAAATTGTATTATTGTTTTTATAAATTAATTTAGTTTTCTTTGTATACCAGTATTTTCATTTTTTGTTTTAAGTGCTTATAAATTTCCGACTCATTACTGTCATCCTTGCTAGATTTGCAATAGCCGAGCGATTCAATAACATTCAACTTTGAACGCATTAAAACTCTGAACCGTTAACTTCTTTTTACTTGTATTAATTAGAGACTTGACTTTTTTGGCTTTTGCCTTATAAAACCCAAGTAACTGTTCATGAGTAACTGAACCGCATCACTATGATTGTTTCTTTTAAAATCATCGTATGCAGCTTTTCTTTCACCCATAGCCTGTTGATATCATTATCAAACCAGTTCTTAGGAGAATGACGAACGCGACGCGATTTGAGTGGTGCAAAGCGATTAAGGAGATGTAAAATATACTCGTTTAGCATCGAAACTATATCGTTAAATTTTCTACCACTAATGACAATATTTCTATCAATTTTTTCAGTTTTGATATTGTATGAGTACAATAACAAATCATGAAATGAAATACCGGACGGAAAATGACCGAAAGTATTAACACCCTCGAGATTTATCGTAAAAATTAAGTCAATTTTTGATGGCATTTTACCTGGCCACCAATGCATAGGAGTCACCAGCAAAAATTATTTACATCGGTAATGAATTAGAATTTACGAATATACTCAATTCTTCACAATGATATCTATCTTGGAAATTCATTGCGTGCTTTTATTTTTGGTTTGGGAAAGAATTGTTGTATCATCATTAAAAACGTTGATTGTGAAATGAAACTCATCACATTTTGTAAAACAAATGGAAAACAGAAGTTTTCCTGTTTTTTTAACAAGCCGTTTAAAGCGAAGAATATCTTTGTCGATATTTGTACATTGTTTATTGAACCATCATCTATATGAGGTATCGCCTTATACACACACATAAATTCTACTGTCAAATACACAACTGTCAGTTTGAAATAGCTGGTTTCCAACGAAAGTTGGACATTTCACAACTTTTTCTGCGCATTTTATATACACATATATATGTATTGGTGTGCAGAAAATATTGTGAAATGTCCAACTTTCGTTGGAAACCAGCCATTTCAAACTGACAGTTGTGTATTTGACAGTAGAATTAATGTGTGTGTATAGATTACATGCTTCATTTTCGACTGCGTATAAAAATACTGGCGCCTATGATGAAAATGTTTTTGCAAATGCTCGAGAAAAACCTTCATTTAAACACGATCAAATTATAATTGTGTTTTCGCATCAATAATTCTTATACTTATGTTCATGTAATCCTCATAGAGATCTCGATTACGATTTACGAGTAATAGTTTCTTTTTAAAAATACTACACACTCAAAATGCAAACGGAAAAATCAAAAGTAAATAAATATATTTTTAATGTAATTCAACATTTTATCGAAGACCAAATGTAATTTCGTACATTTACATTTAAATCATCTATATTTGCCCCATTGCTGCATCCGTGAACATTCGCTAATATCCTGCAAATGTACATAAACACATTCGCAAAATGTATGAAAATTTCGCAAGAAATGTACGCATTCTTACGTGCCAAATCCCCAACATTGTTAAGTCAGGCTAAGGATTATCTAGTCTGGTTTCGTTATTGGGAATGTATCCTATAATTTTTTTTATTTAAACACATGTGTTATTTGCAAATGAAGCAAAAACTATTATATTATTTTGATATTGACATGAATTTCGCCTTCACTTTCCTTAACAATGAAATTTTTGAATTCTCTTAACGTCATCTAAATGTGTTTTGATATTCTTTCTAAAAAATGTGGAGCACAAATTTAAATATTTTCCTTACCATTTACAATTACGCTTGTTTGTGTCTAAATTTATTGTCATAAAATATCACATTTTTATTTTATTTATATCATAAAAGAAATTGCACAATATGATTTTGCTCATATTAGAGTATAAATTGGGTTTGCTTCTCTACAATACTTTACAACTGAAAAGGTTTTTACCACTGACAGTTTATTAACAAAAAAATTAAAATGAAATTATTCACTATCTTAGCCGGAGTGACATTGTCTCTGATCTTCGTAAGTCAATTTTTTCGCAATAAAATTTTTTGGTGATAGACATTTTTAGTTTATAAAATTCAGTTGAATTCAGTAGTTGGGTTTTACCCAATCGGTTATTTTCAAATAGTTTTTTTTACTTCTTTTTAATTGATTTATCATTATCTTGAAATGATTTTAGATTTGAATTTAATTTTAATTTTAAATTTGATGGTTATTATTTTATAGCTCCTGAATGCTTGTGATGGAGCATCGGTTGAGGAGCCAATCTGTTGTATAGACGAAAACACTTGCAAACCTGTAACTACTAAAATAAAAGCTTCGATTGCGAAAGGTTTTATTTGTCTGTTAGCCATGTGTGATCAGATTATTGTTGAGGCTGAAGCGAGAGCAATAGGCGGCAGAAGTGGAGGGAGTGGAGGAGGCAAAAGCAGTGGCGGGAAGGATCAAGTTCAAAATCAGTACCAAAATCAGTACCA